>OU612045.1:111518885-111520418 GCA_914767935.1 Coremacera marginata
ATTATTATTATTATTATTATTATTATTATTATTATTATTATTATTATTATTATTATTATTATTATTATTATTATATTATTATTATTATTATTATTATTATTATTATTATTATTATTATTATTATTATTATTATTATTATTATATTATTATTATTATTATTATTATTATTATTATTATTATTATTATTATTATTATTATTATTATTATTATTATTATTATTATTATTATTATTATTATTATTATTATTATTATTATTATTATTATTATTATTATTATTATTATTATTATTATTATTATTATTATTATTATTATTATTATTATTATTATTATTATTATTATTATTATTATTATTATTATTATTATTATTATTATTATTATTATTATTATTATTATTATTATTATTATTATTATTATTATTATTATTATTATTATTATTATTATTATTATTATTATTATTATTATTATTATTATTATTATTATTATTATTATTATTATTATTATTATTATTATTATTATTATTATTATTATTATTATTATTATTATTATTATTATATTATTATTATTATTATTATTATTATTATTATTATTATTATTATTATTATTATTATTATTATTATTATTATTATTATTATTATTATTATTATTATTATTATTATTATTATTATTATTATTATTATTATTATTATTATTATTATTATTATTATTATTATTATTATTATTATTATTATTATTATTATATTATTATTATTATTATTATTATTATTATTATTATTATTATTATTATTATTATTATTATTATTATTATTATTATTATTATTATTATTATTATTATTATTATTATTATTATTATTATTATTATTATTATTATTATTATTATTATTATTATTATTATTATTATTATTATTATTATTATTATTATTATTATTATTATTATTATTATTATTATTATTATTATTATTATTATTATTATTATTATTATTATTATTATTATTATTATTATTATTATTATTATTATTATTATTATTATTATTATTATTATTATTATTATTATTATTATTATTATTATTATTATTATTATTATTATTATTATTATTATTATTATTATTATTATTATTATTATTATTATTATTATTATTATTATTATTATTATTATTATTATTATTATTATTATTATTATTATTATTATTATTATTATTATTATTATTATTATTATTATTATTATTATTATTATTATTATTATTATTATTATTATTATTATTATTATTATTATTATTATTATTATTATTATTATTATTATTATTATTATTATTATTATTATTATTATTATTATTATTATTATATTATTATTATTATTATTATTATTATTATTATTATTATTATTATTATTATTATTATTATTATTATTATTATTATTATTATTATTATTATTATTATTATTATTATTATATTATTATTATTATTATTATTATTATTATTATTATTATTATTATTATTATTATTATTATTATTATTATTATTATTATTATTATTATT
>OU612045.1:111520618-111740618 GCA_914767935.1 Coremacera marginata
AGTAGCCTTTTATCGTGATTCTTGCTGTGATCCACTAAGCTCTTAATTTTCTACTTGCTTCACGAATGCAATTAGTAAATTACCCTGAATTGCGGTACGAGAATACAAATGATATGAAAGCTAAGTTTTCAAAAGAAACAAATCTTCATGTCGTCATAGTTTAATATCAGCTAACTGCTGAAGCTAAGATCGACTGTGAAATAGAAGAGAAACAACAACTAGCACAACAAAAATCTTTGAGTATTTAGAAAAGCTTTGATCTATCTTCGAATAATAGAACATACTTTCCCTGAAAGTATGCTTCACAAATTAGAAGAACTTTAAGCTGCTTTCATATCGAATTCCAAGCACTGATGTACTCTAGTAAATAAGATTATATATATATATCGTTATCATAATATCATATACATACTTAATTGAAAAGCAAGTGCACTTCTAATTCGTTCAGGTGGCACAAGGTGATCATGAATCATTGTAAAGTCTTCCCGTTGAACTCGAATAATCGTTGGGATTGAAGCCAACTATCATTAATGTGATCATTATTGTCGTTTAAAAAATTATGCAACACGCAACATTCTTAATAGTTTTTGGGGCATTTTCCACTTTTTTGTCTATACAATTTCCAATACGTCGGAAACGTGACTTTAAATGTCCAAAGGCATTTTCCACGACCCGCCGACATTTGGACAAAGCGTAGTTGAAACATTTTTGCTGACGATCTTTTTCCATGCTAAATGTATATGGTTTCATCAAATTCGTAGAAAACCTGAATGCTAAATCTCCTATTATAAGCACAAGAACTTCAATGGAGTTAATTGTTTTGCTCATTTCTTGTAATAAATTACAACGCAGAAGTTCCTGTTTCAAACTTGAAGATTCCAAAATGGTGGAATCAGCGCATTTTCCTGGTGCACAAACATTAATATACATGAAACGGTATCTGTAAAACTGAATTTTTTGTGAACTTTTTTATGTGAACTAAATAGCCTACCTTGCATCCACCAATGCTAGTAAAATTGTGAAATACCAGCCTTTGTAGTTATAATAGTCCACGGTATCTTCAGCTCGAGGGTGAACCGCAATGTGGCAACCATCTTAAAGCCAGAATTTTTTTTTGAAATTGTATTACATTGTTGAAATTTTTTGATATTTTTTAAATTTTACCAATTGCATCAATACATTGAGGGAACCCAGCTTTTCAAACTCTTTCACATACTCTTGAATTGCAGTCCGGGTAAGGGGAAAAGCGTTCAAATACTGTAGTCTAAGCTGGTCCCAACAAGCATCGCAGAACTCAAGAACAATTTCGCAAACTGTGCTTTTGCCAATTCCTAACAAACTGGCAATCGTTCGGTATTCCGCCGAAGAGCCTAATGTATACAAAGCCACAGCATACCGTTTTGGAAGAGATATAGATGAACGTATTCTTGTGTTTTCTTTTCCAAACATTTGAACATATTGCATAGCTTTCCAAAGTGGAGTCGACTCATGCGAAATGTGTTTTTAAACCTTTGATCATTAAGTGATTAGGAGTCGACCTGCCAATAAGTTTTGAGCGTTGCTGTAGACATAAAGTTATATTATTACACAACAAGATCTCAAATTCGATACATTACATTTTTCCAGCACAATCGATTCGTTGCAATAAGTGATGCTGCCATCACGAGAGTTCAGATTTGCTCCTGACGCAAATTTAATATATTTGCCAATGTCTGCCGACATTGGGTTAGGTTATGTAAACTTTAGCGTTTACAAATTTTGCTATCCAGCAATTCGGTGTTTTTAAAAAATATAGCGCATTAGCCATCGATATCCAAATAAATGAAATTATTTTTGCAAGAGGAAAAGTTATTTTAAAGAATTTAATTTGCTAAGCCAAGCACAATGAAACAAAATGCTATAATAAAAAACATATGACAACTGTCTGTCAAATAACAAGCTACTTTTCAAGTGTGAACACTTTTTTCTGAAAACGGTTTTTCAGCTGAAAAGCGGCTTTTCGGTGTGTGAACATGCTATTATGGAAGAAAATGGAAAAGTAAGTCTATGGCATTTTTATGTTTAGAAACTTATTAGTTTCACATAGTTCTTGGGACTGTGCGAATGATTGCCCAAAACCTTAACGCCCAAAAACGAAAATGAACGAATGCCAAAAATAATTTTGATTTATTGATTTGATTTATTGATTGATTTAATTAACGAACGTCACAAAATTGTACCTGAAGTGATCATCGCGACCTTGTAGGATATGTAACAGGAAAAATCTCGTGATTTTTCAGAGAATAATTATTTTCTTCGCACGAAAGGAATCATGTCGAAAATTTTACGAAAACATAAAACATTTCGTAAAAGGGTAACAATTATTTGAAAATGTTTAATCTTTATTATTTTTGCACAAGTAAAAAATCAGAAGATTTTTAAAGAATGATTTTTTCTCTTTTGCAAATATTTGAATGTTTTAATATATTTTTAACTTTGTTTCTTTCGTGCAAGGAAAATAAAAATTTCCCTTGTACGATATATTTTCGTGAATGTTGTACACATTTTTTTACAAAATAAAATTTTGGCAATCGTTCATTTTCATTTCTGGGCGACAAATTTTGGGCGATTGTTCATTGAGAACCATTATCCAAAATGAGTCAAATGAACTACCGCCCCAACATTTTTCTGGGCGATACTTCATTTTCCGTTTTTGGGCGTTAGGGTTTTGGGCGATCATTTCTCCAGCTCTTGTCAAAAAAACTTATTTAAAAAATCTAACAAAAACGTGTACGGAACATGACAGAGAAGTGGATGCAAAGTGCAAAAAAAAGCTCGGTTTTTAAAGATATAGGCAGTGAAGTGGTAAGCGTCAGCAAAATAACCGGGTATTTAATAATATTGGCACTTATGTACGTTAGTAATATTAGGATTACAATGAAAACAAAAAATTAATTTGACACTAATCAACAATTGGCTCTCTCACTCTCTCTGTCAGTATTTTTTGACAAGCGTTTGATTTATCTCAAGCCTAAGAGTTAAATTTTTAAAACATGGAGACATACTTATTGGGTTTCAAAAACTATTTCCTTACGCTACAAATTCGCTGGATATGGCGTTTTAAGAGCTTTTGAAAATCAAGGCTGTAAAGGAAGATCTTTTCTTTTCTTTTTTCTCGAAAAAATTCTGAATTTTTTCTGCCCTCTGAGAATTCTGCATTTTTGTGTTCTTTTCTCAAAAAAATTTTGACTTCGAAAATTTTTTTCTCGATAATTTTGACCTGAAAAGTATAAAAAATGCAGGATTTTTGCACTCTAAAGATCGACGTTTTCAGAGTTCCACCCTCAAATGCTACCAACTGAAGAAACAAAACGTGACATTTTAACAAAATATTGAACATTGTATTGGCATTTTATTAAAGAGTGAGCTTCTTCTTTACAAATTACAAATCTTTATTGATATTAAACATAAAATAACATTAACGAAAATATTACAAATAAGTTAATTTGCCTTCATGAAAACTTTCGTCGTGACATTTTGAACTTAATTTTGTGTTTTGCTATTTCACGGAAGACTTTTGCAATTTATATGACGTTTCTCGATAGTTGACAGTGCAGCCAACACAACATTGAGAAAAATGTTGCGTTTTTATGTTCTTTTCTCGACTAAGAACAAGTCAAATTTTTTGAGTTCAGGTAAAAATTTAAAAAATTCTTCACTCTCAGAGGGCAGATCTTTTTGGCGAGAAAAGAAAATGCCATTAATTAAATGCAAATTTTGTTATATCAAGTATAAGCTATATTAAAATTGTTTAGGCCGTGGCCGGTGGGTTAAGTGAGTGGACCCGACAGATAGAGCATTAAACGTAGATGCAGGTAGAACATTAAAAAGTAACAAATATTTTTCAGATCAATACGAGAGCTTTCGTGAGTGCCATGCGAAAAAGTTTTAAATTTTTGCTTGAGAGAAAAGTTTTCGTTATTTGCATGACTTTCTTCCTGCAATGCTCTCTCACTTTTCTCACTCCTTTTCGCTTACCTGCTTTACAGCAGAGGTTACAACTGCATGCTTTCCCATAGGTAGCGAGCGTCGTGTGTTTTCGTGTTGTATTTGTTTTTCCTGTTGTTGTTGCTTGAATAATGCAGTGGTGATTTCCGCTTCACAGCAACAAAAGTTTTTGCTTGTTTGCATTGCTTTCATTATTAGTGGATAATGTAATTTGGTAAATGCAGGGATCGCAAATACGGATTATCACTATCAATCAATCATTTTATAGCAATTATTTTTTGATCAATATTTTTTCGATTAGAAATAAAAGTAATTTTTTATCGTTACTTTTTCAATCAGAAAGAAAATTATTTTTGATCTTTTTTTTTCAATCAGAAATAAAAGTTGTTTTTTCGATCAGCTGACGATAATACATATATTTGTGTATCTAAATCGAAGACACGCCAAGAACATATATTTGTTGATACTATATGTTCTGACCAGGGAGTCAATTCGCGTTCTGCGTTATCGTCATGTGAAGTGTGCTTCCACCTTTATACCGAAAAGGCGATTCTCGTGGTCTGTTTAGAGTGCAACAGCTGTTAATTCTTTTCTGAAATGAAAAGAAAGTTAAAGCCGGCCAAAAGCGCCGGATAACGTATCCCAACAAATTAAAACAAACAAAAACGGCAAGCGATACGCAGAAGAAATACCTAATCAACTTTTTGGAAGCAAATGTTGATATTGCGAATGACAAGTAAGTAATTCTTTCTTTATTAGTTTCGGCAGTTTTATGCTGTCACAAAACTAATCTTTTTACTATTCGCTTAATATATTTGTAAGTATTAATGGCGCTCAATTCAGGGATAGCAAGTGGAGGACGATTGTACTTGAGTTGAATAATTAAGGCGTAGCTCAGAAGGATGGCAAAAAATGGCCAAAATACTAATCGGATTTAAGGTAAAATTTTTTGGTCTCGGCTAAGCAGTTAGTGTCACTTAACCGTTTCGGGACGACAGGGATATTTTTATGCCAGAAAAATTTGAAAAATCATATCTCTGAAAATTCTCACACGATTTGGTTGAAAACCGTCCCAAATCATTATTTATATTCTTCTCTACAAAAAATTTAATATAGCTGTCAATATAACACATCAAGCTTATGTCAAAAGTCATAAATCAGTTCGCGCGGTTTGAGTTGCTAATAAGACCATCGACAAAAGCTCAAAAAACAAGTGTTTTAATTGTGGAAAAAAGTGTCATTTAGTAAAGTTTTACTCAAACAGTTGTTATTTCATAGAAAATATAATCGAAAACCAATAAAAAGATATTTTTCTGAATTTGCGGCTAAGGTAAGTTTCGTGGGATAAAATCTTCCCAAAACTGTTTATTTGTGGGACGTTAACATCCCAACCGTACACATTCACATTATTTTTCTTAGAAAGATATGGACGGAAAACGTAAACTGGCGACTCCAGAAATTGAGGATTTTCTTAATAATTCAAGCAATGATGAGGATGATCCATTTGCTGCTAGTGATTCTTCTTATAGTCCCAGTCAGAAAGGCAGTAGTGCTTTAGAAGAGGAAGAAGACACGGATCATAGTAATGAAGGAATGGAAATTGTTGATGCGAATGAAACTGCAAATGATATTTCTGATGACTCTGACGAAGAAATATTTGAAGTGGAACGTCTGGATGAAGAAATTGTTTCTGATTGGCGAAACAATGTTATAATTTGGTCAAACCCCCTACCAACATTCACACCACGATTTACAGTTAGTGAAGATCGCACCGTTAGCCATGGAGGAATACCTCGAGGATTGAAGCCTGTGGAAATATTTTTCAAGCTGCTGCCTAGAAGTTTTGTTCATCACATTGTTCATTCTACTAATGAAAGGATTGATATTTTCAATAGCAGCCATCCTAAAAACAAACGTGCAAAAACCGATTTCGGCGAAATACTTATATTGCTTGGATGTACCTTTGTTATGTCATATAATCGAGTGCCATCTTTGAAGGACTATTGGTCGAATAGCACGTCATTGGGTAATGCATACATAAAAAAAGCAATGTCCAGAGACCGGTTTTTACACGTTATGTCCAAACTTTATTTTTCTTCCTTATCATTCCAACCTGATCCAAAACCAAAAACTTATTTCGTTGATGATTTGGTAGATTGTCTAAAAAAAAACTTTCAAAAATATAGATCAGACTCTCCGTTCCAAAGCATTGATGAATCTATGACAAAACTTCTAGGCCGCTCTACGTTGAAGCAGTATATGCCACTAAAACCTGTAAAGAGAGGCATAAAACTATGGATGCGATGCGACAGTTTGACAGGCTATACGTACGATTTTAATATATATTCCGGAAAAGAAGACCATTCCTATCAATCATCCACATTAGGCGAACGCGTTGTCATGAAATTGTCAGCGACTATCAGACACCCTGACACAACGTTGTGCTTTGATCGCTTTTTCACGTCAGCAAAATTAATTAATAATATACCGTTTCCAGCCTTAGGTACTTGTATATCTAACAGAAAAAATTTACCAACTTTTACTGAGAAACTAAGCAGAGGAGAATATGTCTTCAAGAGCAATTCGTCTGGTACTTTGGCAGTGGTTTGGCAAGACACAAAACAGGTTATGCTGCTTAGCAACTGCCATAAAGCTTCAGTGGACACTGTTACAAGAAAACAGAAGGATGGCAAAAAAATAGATATAACATGTCCGGATATTGTAAAAACGTACAGAAATCTAATGGGTGGCGTAGATTTGGCGGACAAAATGAGTACGTTGTATGAACTTGACCGGAAGTCAACGAAATGGTGGCGAAAAGTTTTCTTTCGGCTTATGATGACATGCGCTATCAATGCATGGATAATCCATGCGGAAAGAAATCATCCACGGCAAAAAAGAGAACCATTTTTGGGATTTTTAGTGGAGCTTTCCGAATCTCTCATTGACGAAGGAAGCAAGCAAGCGAAAATACGACGCAAAGTTCGAACAGGACCCCTCAGCACTATGAAAAAACGTATCAAACAAAATCTGGGGGACCATTTACCAACACGAACAAACAAGCGACAACGGTGCGTAAATTGTACTAAAAACGGAAAAGAAAGTCGCACAAATCAGCTTTGCATTGCCTGCAACTTGGCGTTTTGTAAAAAATGTTTCACAACTTGCCATAGAAACTAATTAAAATAATTTTATGCTACAATAAATATTATAAAAGAATAAAATAAATTGAAATAAAGTAAAATATATTCTGATTTTATTATTCAAATTTTGCTTTTCAGGTGTGTTTGGGATGTTTTTGTCCCGGGACGATATCTCCTTTTCGGAACGTCCTAAAAATATATTATGAAATTACTTTTCTTAAAACAACATTAGGAGACTATATCTAAACTCTTTTTTTTAGATTGATGGCCACAAAAGTTCTCGTCCCGAAACGGTTAAAGTTGGCATAATTTTACTTCAGGGCCCACGTTTAAATATTATTTCTGTTATTTTTATCATATCGCACACTATTTACAAAAGAGACAACTCAAAATTTTCAGGAGAAGCAAAAAACAATTTTTTTATTCAACGGACTCCATACAAAACAAAGAGACATAATGATTTCTTTTTTTAATTAAAGATTAAGAAGAGGAGTAAACAATTTTGATAGTTGATGGAGGTAATCACTACGATTAGTTTAACATTAAAAAGTAAAAATTTCTAAATTTTAAGATATGCCTGTTTTGTAGATGGAGTGCGATATGTATATGGATTGCTAAGCTTATTGGTGCAATAAAATTTTGTCGGTCTTGAATGGCATAGGAGATAAAAATCGTGAAGCTATTTCCACAAAATTTCAGCATGATCAAATTTACAAGGAAAAACACTTTAAAATCATTGTTAAAAAACAACAGCTTTAACCCTGTTGAAGTTGAATAATGACAAGTTTGTACATTTGTAAGAGCAGGCGAATTTTTCGGGCGAGTAAAAGCAAGACTTACTTACTTACTTACTTAGGTGACCGCAACAACCCGTGTTCGGGTTTCATCCGACCTCATCAGCTCTCGCCAGATGCCTCTGTTTTGCGCATGCCTTCTCTAATCGGATACACCAAGTGCGGTTAGGGTTCCCTCGGCCTGGTCCATCCATCGGAGGCATGGTCTCCCTCGTCGTCGTTGACCAGTGACCCTCGCCTCGAGCACCTTTTTCGCTGGAGCTTCGTCGTCCATACGATGGACATGACCCAGCCATCGTAGTCACTGCACAGTTATACGCCAAACTACGTCAATGTCTTCTCGTGGTTCATTCGGATGCAATAGTCATCGCCAACTCGAACGGGACCGAAGATTTTGCGAAGAACTTTTCTCTCGGAAACCCCCAGAGTGGCTGCGTCAGTTTGCGAAACTACCCATGCCTCAGCGGCATAAAACAGCGCAGGTTGGACGAGCGCCTTGTAGAGTGTTAGTTTTGTCGATTGAGAGAGGGCTCTAGAACTTAGTTGCGTACTGAGCCAGTAGAAGCACCTATTAGCAATTATTGTTGTTCGTTTTATCTCCAGGCTAATTTCATTATTGTTGAAACATGGGAGTCTAGACGTCGCGCTCCCTTGCTTGTAGACAGCATGTACTTTGTGTTATCCCCATTTATCGTCAAACCCCCCTTGGCTGATTCCTTTTCGATAGCGGCGAAAGCACCGGTAACATCTCTCTTGATTCTGCCGCAAATATCAATATTATCAGCGTACGCAAGGAGCTGGACACCTTTGTAGAAAATGGTGCCATTACGATGCACACCGGCCTTCCGTACGATCCCCTCCATGATTACGTTGAAGAGATCACAATAGAGTGGATCGCCTTGTTTGAAATCTCTTTCGGTATTAAAGGTTTCGGAGAGGTCATTTCCTACTTTGACGGAGCTGCGTGTGTTGCTCAACGTCATTCTGCAAAGTCTAATCAGCTTTGCAGTTATACTGAACTCAGACATTGTTGCGTATATGCAATCCCTTCTCGGGCTATCAGAGATGGTGTGTGTCGATTTGATTTTCGTGGGTTTCTCCAGGACTTATCGCAGCGTGAAAATCTGTTCTATGGTGGACTTTTCAGGTCGAAAGCCACACTGATAAGGTCCAGTCAGTGTTTTTGTAATCGGCTTTAATCTTTCACACAGTACGCTTGTGTGCGAACCTTATATGCGATGGAAATATGCATATATTCAATCCCTTCTCGGGCTATCAGAGATGGTGTGTATCAATTTGATTTTCGTGGGTTTCTCCAGGATTTGTCGCAGCGCGAAAATCTGTTCTATGGTGGACTTTCCAGGTCGAAAGCCACACTGATAAGGTCCAGTCAGTGTTTTTGTAATCGACTTTAATCTTTCACACAGTACGCTTGTGTGCGAACCTTATATGCGATGGAAATAAGACTAATACCTCAATAGTTGGAGCAGATTGTTGGGTCTCCTTCCTTATGTATAGGGTAAAGTACGCTGAGATTCTAATCGTCGGGCATGCTTTCCGCTAGCCATATTTTGCTGATGAGCTGATGCATGCGCTATATCAATTCATCGCCGCCGGTTTTAAACAATTCAGCTGACAGGCCGTCAGCAACCGCTGCTTTATTGTTTTTGAGTCGTTGGATAGCAACTCGAACCTCTTCATGGCGAGGTGGTGGTACCTCTACTCCGTCATCGTTGATTGTTGGCACTGAACTGCGCTCTCCACAGGCGGCATTGGTGGAATCGTCGCCTGTAAGTAAATTGGAGAAATACCAATCGTACCATTGGTTCCGAGGCGCTGGAAACCAATGACTTCTTCAGCGGCAGCGCGCATGGAGTGGGTTATGTGCGCCCAAAGCCCGTCAGCGTCGTCGGGTCCAGAGGTTAGTTGGTTCAGCTTAACCGAGAGTTGAGCGGAGTAGGCCTCGGCAGTCCGTTGTACTTGCAGCTGAGCGACATCTAGCTCTCGTTGCATTCCTGTGCGTAGGTTCTTCGTATTGAATAATCGCATTGCATAATCGCATGCGGATCTTGGCTGCAACAAGATAGTGGTCGGATTCAATGACCCCCCGAAATGTACGCACATCTAGAACACTGAAGGCATGCCTTCCGTCGATTACAACATGATCAATTTGGTCTCGCGGTTTTTGATCCGGGGACAGCCAGGTGGCCTTGTGGATGTCGAGGTGCTTAAATCTGGTTCTACTAACTACCATGTTTCACGCCGCGACGAAGTTGATCAGTCTTAGACCGTTGCTCGTGGAGGTCTCATGAAGACTGAACTGGCCGACAGTGGGGCCAAAGATACCTTTTCTTCTAACTTTCACATTAAAACTGTTGAGGACTATTTTCACGTCATGGACCGGAAGGCGGTCGTATACGTGCTCAAGACTAGCGTAGAGAGCGTCCTTGACGGCTTCGTCCTTTTTCTCCGTCGGGTCATGCGCGCAAATAAAGCTAATGTAGAGAAATTTTGCCTTAATGCGGATCGTGGCCAATCTTTCGTTCACAGGTGTGAACCGGGAACAAGGTGTCGTAGTTTCTAACGACGAATCCACATCCGAATTCGCGCCTCTCCGCATGGCAGCTGTAGTAGAATTCACAGTGTGTTTATTTTAAAGCAACCTTGCCCTTTCCAAAGCATTTCCTGGATGGCGGTGATGTCAGCTTTTATTGTTTTGAGTGCATCCGCCAGTTGGATAATGGCACCTTCCCTATTAAGGATCCGGACATTCTAGGTGCATATCCGTAAATCATTGTCTGTTTTCCGTTTGCGGTGGTCGTCAACGTAATTGGGGTTCTTATTCATTGGGCAGTAGTAATATGGCGGGAATCAACCCCTGCGCACATTTTATGTTTAAGGTCTATGGAGCGACCCGCCGCTCAAATTAGCCGTCAAACTAAAGGATGCCGTTGCCCAGGGAACACCATGAAGTTTGAGTCGACTTGGGACGATTTCGACATGGATAATGCTGGCCTCGCCAGGGTGAGGCAGTCAGACACGTTGCCATGTGAAGGTTCGCCCCCTATTCCCAAGCAATACTGGGTATAAAAAAAGGCTATGCTATTATGTACCTATTCAATAAGCTATTAATCATAAAATTCCATGCATTACTTTCAAAGTTATAACATTTTACATATTATGCAAACTTGACGGTTGACCCTTTTATGATATAACCAAAACATGAAAAATTTTTATAATATTTATAATATTTTCACAACATATTAAAAGGAACTGATAATACCTAAAATTTTCTGAGTACAGAACTAGTTACGAGTATATCTTCAGAAGTAATGCATGGATTTTATGGTTAATGGCTCGTTGAATATGTGATAACATAACCTTCCTTTTGATATCCATAACGCATACCTTTCTAGGAAAACTAAAAAATCAATAACAAGTTTTTAGGTCCGTTTTGCCAATTATAACCGAATATAATATCTAAATTACATGAGAGTGGGCTGATTTTTTTCGCAATTAGCTTTGTTAGCTTAAAACACACATTTTGAAAATATAAAAAGGCCATTTTAACTAAAAGTAAATTACTCCAAAATTGTTTTAAAAATCGTGAGGGTTTTTGGTTGGAAAAATTTTTGTCTGGGGCGCTCATTATTTACGCTTTTAACAATTTATGAAAAATTTTTATTAAAAACAGTGGATACAAATTTTAATTAAACAGTACTTATTTAAGATTACTTGTTCAATCGAATCCAATTTCAATCCTTCGAATTTTTCGAATCCTGAAGATCCATACCATCCAACTTTAGAAATTGCTCTTAATTTTCCTAAACAATCTGTAAAGAATCGTATTGCTCAAACTCCTGCTGAGTTAAATTTCAAAAGAACCAATTATGTTTTGTTAAAAAAACAATAAATCTAATATAAACTGGACCTCCGTACTAAATATCGTTAATACACAAACATCGCCAGAAAACCTTGATTCGGCTGTCTCTGCTTTTAATAGAACTCTCTATGATTGTTTTCCATCATCAGTACCACAGTGAAAAGCCCGTTTAGCATCTGGTCCTGTATGGTTTACTGAAGAACTGAGAAAATTAAGAAACTTAAAATCCATGCATTATAAAAAATTTAAAAAAACTCATAGCATTACAGATTTTGGTTCTTATACCTCTATTAAGTACAAGTATCGTCAATTATGCAAGCAATCTTACGATATTTAATTAATAAAATTAAAATTAAACATCAAATCTGATGCTAAATCATCCTGGAACTTTGTCAACACAAAACGCAAGATTGATTCCTATCCTTCTTTTATGAAATATAAAACTGTTGAATCAGATAGCGAGAATATCATTTGTAATCTTTTCGCTGACTTTTTCAAAGCAATCCCAATAATTGTTACTAACACGGTTTTATCATACTTAAAAGCTCTTAAAACGTCATATAAAAGTGGTACCGACAATATACCGTCATGTATATTAAAATATTGCTGTGATGAATTAGTAACTCCAATCACCTAGCTTTTTTCTTCTTCATTAAAATCTTGCTATTTTCCAGTTGCCTGGAAGTCGTCTTTTATTATTCCGTTGCACAAGTCTGGTAACAGATCTTTAATCGATAACTATCGTGGAATTGCAAAATTAAACGCTTTGCCGAAGCTTTTCGAGGCAATCATTACTTCACAATAATCACAAAGTGTTAAATCTTTATTATCTCCACTCCAACATGGACTCGTTTCAGGAAAATCTACAGTTACAAACCTACTTGAATTTACTTCCAAAATCATTGAGAATTTTGGAAAAGGTTTACATACCGATGTTATATACACAGATTTTAGTAAAGCTTTTGATGTTGGTAATCATAAACTCTTAGTCTTAAAGCTATCTCTTGCTGGATTCCAACAACACTTGTAAGATGGATTGAATCTTATTTATGCAATAGAACACAACGTGTTCTTTTTAAACTTGTGAAATCTCATGAGTTTCCTGTCACTTCTAGTGTACCTCAAGGAAGCCACCTCGGGCCTCTTCTTTTTTTACTGTTTATAAATGATTTGCCATCTGTCATTAAGCATTCGAGTATTTTAATGCACGCAGACGACGTGAAACTCATATTCATATTAATAAAATTATAAATCGAGCAAATAATACTTTAGGTTTTATTAAACGATGGGCAAAACAGTTTAATGATCCCTACATAACAAAAACCTTATTCACCTCTCTAGTGCGACCTATTTTAGAGTATGCTTCAATTGTTTTGTGCCCTCGATATAGTTATTACATTGACGACAAATAATCAGTTCAGAAAAAGTTTCCTTTGTTCTGCTTAAGCTATCTTTACTGCAATTTCAACTATCACCTACCACCTTATTAATATCGTCTGCGACTTTTAAATCTTCCTACTTTAAATAATCGGAGAATTGCTAAATGCTACTTGGATTTTAAAACTTTTACATGGATGTGTAGATAATACACATTCCATATATATTAATGTGTAATATTAATACTCCTCTCCGACCTAGAAGATCTTTTGAGTTATTTTATGTTCGCAACAAAATTGAAATTTAAAATGAAACACAATTATTTTTTTTCCGTCGGGAAAAAAGCCGAAGCTCAAAAAACCCGACATTTATTTCTATTGACCTTTCTCTTTCGTGGTCTAATTTGAACTGACTGACAGGCTGCCGATTACAATGCTTTCGACCCCTGACAGTCACAATAAAACTTATTTTGTCGTAAAGACATTCACAATAAAATCAGTTTTATACACTGCCGCCGAAAACGCCCGTTTTTCTATCTATCTCTTTGTTTACAATTGCATATACATTTACAGTGATAAATATATCCATAATAAATAAATGATATAAGCAATAATCTCTCGGCTTCAACCGATACAATGCATATCTTCTGTAATGCTCTCCTTTCAAGCTTTCTTTCTCTCTTCTGCATTTATCTCTTTCTTGTATCGTAGTTAGATTTTCTGCCTGTCATCTGTCCCAGGAATGCTTTAACCTTTCCTGTCTTCTTTCCACAGCCTTACGCCAAAAAGTGAATTGGAGTCAGCGCCTGCATGTTTTTCGGATCATCGCTAATCTGACAAATAAGACGTGGATTGAATTTTGCTTCTGTCTGTAAAAATAGAGTTAATAAATATTCATACAATAAAACCTTCTGTCCAACTACACTGACAAAATGGTATTTCATCGACTTTTCATACCCCCTTAATGAGGTGCAGCTGGAATTCTAAAATTCCATTCTATTCCCTTGTAAGCTAAATGCCTTAGAGTCTCATGATTTTTGTTAACTGACCAATGCTCTTCTCTTTTCTCTGTAAATTTCCCACAAAAGTAGTACCATTGTCGCTGTATAGTCTTTCACATCTACCCCTTCGTGTAATAAATCTTTCATAACTCGAAATGAAATCAAGTGATGTCAAATCTGTCATAATGTCAAACACATACCAATTTCTATCCAACATTTGCTTTTTGTAGTCTTTAAGCATCTTTACTTATACTTTTTATCTCAAATGAACCTGCAAAACAAGCATCCGTATGCGAAAATGCTTTGTCTACCTGTACTCTATCCGATGGCAAATCTGGCATTATCTGTGTTCCATTTTTACGTTATAACGTGCACATATGACACATTTATGAATCATACTTTCAGTGAATTTCTTAACCTTGGTATCCAGTAACGCTGTAAATAATTTGCATCATTACCTGAACACCACTGTGACATTTTTGTCTATGAACTGACTGCATTGAAGCAAGCAACGACGATTATTTCTTATTCCTTTTCGCTATGTTCTGTCCTCTTTCCAACGATGTTAATTCAGCATTATAATATTATTCTTGTGTCTTTCTTAAAATAAATTAAAGAGTCATGCTTCTATCTTCTGCTATTGGCATCTCAATTATGTCCATTCTCAATCCAATTCTTTTCCTACCAGTTGTGAAGGTGGAAGTCGGAACTCGTTTCCACACACACTAAAGGCAGACCCAGTACCAGTTATGACCTCTTTTCCTTTCTGTTAAAACTTATGAAAATATTCTTTTGCCTTATTTGGATTATTAACTAAAACATGAATTAAATCTTTTATTTTTACACATCACATTTATTTAATTTATGTGTACGCACTATCGGAATACCTCTTAATACATCATCAGTAAACAAAGCAACTATATCGTGGGTAGTTGAATACTGAAGCAGCACTGTGTTGAATAAGCAAAATGTAGCATACACCTTAATTAAATTTCACCCGGATGGCAACACTAGCCCGAGGTGAAAAGCGATATGTCAAGAACAATGTGTAAGGATGTTTTATGTAACGTATGTTTTATATTTACATTTATATAGTCCTAACTTTTTTATTGCCGAAGATATGGCTATAGAAATAATGGCCAATATGCCGTACTGTTATTCATAAAAGAAAAAGACTTGTTCCCTCTTTTCAGATTACTTTAACTCCGATTTTATTATTCAAATATTGCTTCTATATAAACTAAAAATACCAGTATTAATTTTTCAAATAATTCTTACAACTAGTTCTTAAACTCCTCCCCACTATTCTATTTTCATGTTGTTCCAATTTCAAAATTAAATTTGTTAGTTTCTATTGGTTTGTTTTTCTTTCACTTCCTCATTAATTCAACATTGAGAAATATGCTGCACTTGCACTTGTGCAGCTAATTGGGTTATCGAACAGTGATCGCATTGTCCACATTGGTTGATGACGCAATGTGTTATAGTAACCCAATGCAAATTAGTTAACGTTGGCTATTTGAAAGAATGAATGAAAGAAAAACAAAACAAAATATCTTTTGTTACCAAATATGTAACGTACCGTAAGCTGGCTGTGCTATGACACTACACCCTTACCCTTAAGCGAAAAATTATTTCTTGAAATGATTTTTAAAGAGTGGAGGATTTTAAGAATATTTTACATATTTGTAAAGCTAAAAATTTTTTTTTTGTTGTTTTTGTTTTATATTTATTTATAATTTATTATTAATAGTAAAATTATATATATAACTTGTGTAATGAGTATATATTTTTATAGTTATTAAACTTAATTTGTTTCTAATAAATATATTTTATATAATAATAATAATAATAATAATAATAATAATAATAATAAAAATAATAATAATAATAATAATTATATATAGTATAATATTATATTTGAAATTATATTATTTACATGACATGTTTAGATTATTAACAAGTTTTGTTGTATTTCTTTAATAAATTGTTATGAAGTTCTTTTGTCTTGCCGTTAATTTCAATGACAGAGTTCACTCCTTTTCTATCGACAATTTTAAATGGTCCCTCATAAGGGCTTTCTAGTTTTTTCTTATTTTCTACTCTTACAAAAACTAAATCTCCTATTTCTAGTGATTGAGGCCTCTTATCTTTATCGTAATCTATTTTTCTTTTATCTTTAACTTTGGCTATCATTTCCCTAGCTTTATTTATTGAAGTTCTTAACCTTAGTTTTAATTCATTAGCGTAATTGTCTAGGTCATAAATTTTATTTGTTTGTATAAGTGTATCACTTGGCAGTGACGGCAATTTTCCAAAGACTAACTCAAACGGAGAATAGTCTGTGTCAACATGGGGCGTCGTATTATACGCAAAAGTGTAATACGGTATCCACTTGTCCCATTCATAATCGTTTGTGAAGGAAAGTATGAATTGATTTAGTACTCTGTGGTTCCTTTCAAGAGCACCGATTGTTTGGTGATGATAAGGGGTTGAAAATATTTGTCGAGTGTCAAGTAATTTACAAACACTTGACATTAGCTCGTTTGTAAATTCTGTCCCACGATCGGACATAAGTGTTTTGAAACAACCGTACTTGAGTATTAATTGTTCGACAAGTGTTGATGCAACTGTCTTGGCGTCTTTGGCTGCAATTGGGTGAGCGACTATAAATTTGGTTAGCTCACATTGCATCGTTAAAACATATCTATATCCGTTCGATAAACGTAAAGGACCTACGGTGTCAATTGATATCTTTTCAAAACTTTTTGCTGGCGTGTCTGTTAACACTAAACCTTCTTTGATGTGTTTTGTCGTTTTGTTTTTGTTGCATTTTTCACAGCTATTTATAAATTCTTTTATCATTTTTCTCATCCCTTTCCAAATATATCTTTGCTTAAGTTTTGCAATTGTCTTTCTTATTCCCATGTGTCCTGATGTATGTGTGTTGTGGAATTCTTCAATTAGTTTGTATTGAGTGAGCATATTTTTTATTTGTTGTGGAGCTTTGTAAATTAGTATATTTATAGGCGAGGTTTTATTTTCTTTCAATGCATTGTATTCTCTCTTAAACGCGTTTATATCAATATTTTCAAATATAAAATTTTTATCACATAGGGCTAGCTCTTTTATTTGTGATTTTCGTAATAAACGATGTAGCTTCTCCAACATCTCACCTAGGCGCGAAGGGTCATCGCTACACGTTATGTGCACTTCTTTTTTATATATATTTATGGTACCTTTACTTTTTTCTTTTATAATAAATTTTATTTTCATTACCTTCCTTACGTCATTAAAGGATTTACATTCCCAAATATAGAGTTGATCAGACTCCTTGTGAGATATGTTATCATCTTTAACACTTCCTTGGAGGTGTTGAGTCAGGTGGTGGGATCCCTTATTTTTATTTTCACTCGCATTTGTTTTCATATTTTTGCTCCTAATTTCTATTTTTTCTTTATGCTGCTTTTTGCTCCTCGTCGTAACTACTTTTAGTTCTTTTTCATCAATTTCTAATGTGGGAATCATTGTTTTAAGAATTTCGCTGTCTATTTTTATACGTGATAATGCGTCAGCGTTAGTGTTGATTTTTCCTTGTTTGTATACAATTTCAAAGTCGTAGTCAGATAGGTCTAATCTTATCCTAGTCATCTTTGATGATGGATTCTTGTGCGAAAATAGGGATACTAGCGGTCTATGGTCTGTCACTACAATAAATTTTCTTCCATATAGGTAAGGTTTGAAAAAATTTATTCCCCAATGTATTGCTAATAGTTCTTTTTCAATAATCGGTTTGTTTATGTCATGTTTTTGGAGTGACTTGCTAGCATATGATATTGGAAGATCGTGTCCTATGTCTCCTTGTGAAAGTACAGCTCCTAATGCAAAATCAGATGCGTCAGTTGTTAATATAAATGGTTTTTCAAAATTCGGATATTGTAGAATTGGTGGGTCGACAAGTTTTTGTTTTAAACTGTTAAATGCTTTATCGCATTCCTCCGACCAAATGAAAGGTGTTCCCTTTTTTAGCAATGAATTTAAGCATTTTACGATGGCTGCAAAGTCTGGTATGAAACGTCTGTAGTAATTGCAAAAAGCTACGAATCTTCTTACATCATCTGAATTTTTTGGTGCTGGATATTTTAAAACTGCCTCACATTTAGCTGGATCTGTTTTAATACCTTTGTCTGTTATTAAATGGCCGAGATATGTTACTTCTGACCTTAGGAATTGACATTTGCTTGCGTTTAGTTTTAAATTATATTTTTGCAAGCGTTCAAAAACTTTTGTTGGGTTTTGGTTGTGGTGTTTTAATGAGCATCCAAAGACTATTATGTCATCAACATAAAGGAAGGCTTCTGAGTTCAAACCGCTCAGAGCTATAGTAAGCATTCTTTGGAAGCTGTTTGAAGAGATTTTGAGTCCAAAAGGTAAACGTTTAAAGTGATAATGTCCGTCTTGTGTTGAAAATGCTGTTAATTGTCGTGAATTTTTGTCTAGAGGTATTTGATGAAAAGAGCTCGTCATGTCTAACGTGGAAAAGTATTTAGCTCTTCCTAACATGTCTAAAACGTCTTCTAATCTTGTCAGTGGAAATTTGTCGTTGATTAGTTTCTCGTTCAGTTTTCTGAAATCTACTACCAAACGCCATTTCTTTTTGTCATCATTGCTTTTCTTTGGTACTAACAATAATGGTGCGTTATATGGGCTTACTGAGGGTTCAATTATGTCATTGTCTAATAAGTTTGTAACCTGGTCGTTTATTTCTTTATATTGTGAATGGGGTAGCCTGTAGTTCTTTATATAAACTGGTGTTGTGTCTGATAAGTTTAATTTTTGAGAATAAAAATTGTTGGTTGTGAGTTTTTCTCCTTCAAGGTGAAATATAGATTGATATTTCTTAAATATGGTTTTTAGTTCTATTTCAGTGTTACAGTCCAGTTTCAATTCAGTCATTAATTTTTTAAACCGTTGTTCGTTTGTTTCTTTAATTGGTTTATTATATGTGTTCATGATTGTGTATTCGCTTAGTTGTTCTGTTTTTGGTTTAATCTCATTCAAAATTATTTCTTTATCGTTTATGTTCATCACTTTTATATGGCAAATGCCTTTGGCGGATGCTAAAGAATTAGCTAGAAATACACCTTCTGCAAGTTCTTGATTTAAAATTATACTATCTTCTTTAATGTTTAGGTTGATTGGGAAGATCATTTCGGTTCTGGGGTTCGGTTCACATAATCTGTGTTGCCGATAGGTATTGTTATGGTAAATGTTTCATAGTCTATGATGCATGCATATTTTACAAAGAAATCTCTTCCTAGTATTCCATCTGTAGTAATGGGAAAGTTGTCATTCACTATATGAAAATTGTTCTTAGCACAGTGTTCTCCAAGACATAGTGTCAATTTTGTGACTCCTAAAGAGTATACTTCATCTTTAGTTATACCTGTCAATCTGCATTTGTTGTCTGTATTTATTTCAAAATTTGCGTTCTTTTCTTTGCATATCGAAATATCTGCACCTGTGTCTAATAGAAATGTTAAAATGTTATTTGTTTGTGTGCATTTAAGAGTAATGAAGTTTGTAAGATTTTCTGATATAAAGTAAATTCTTCTTTTATTTATTGTTGGCCATCCGGAGGTGCTTGAAAATTTTCCTCCGGGCCATCCATGTTTCCCTGGTTGTTTACTATACGCATATAGTGTCTGTTACCTCCTTGGTTGGAATATCTTTGGTTGTTATTCCTACTGTTGTTGTTGTTGTTGTTGTTGTTGTATCTTCCTTTGACAGCGTTCTTGTTGTGTGTAAAATTTCTGTTGTTGTTATTGTATCTATTTTGATTGTTTTGTTGATTTGAGTTGTATCTGAAATTGTTGTTACTTCTATTGTTGTTGTTTTGTTGCTTTGAACTGTACCTTAAATTGTTTATATTATTATTGAAATTGCTATTTCTGTTTACGTTTTGAGTGTTGTTCATATTATTATAGTTCCGTCTAGGATGTTGTCTATTAGGGTTTGCATGGTAGTTAAAAATTCTGGAGCTATTGTTTTGAGTGTCGCGTTCAACTTCCTGTGCAATGTCTATTGCTGTGTTGAAACTGTTAGGTTGGGCTGCAAACAATGTAGTCTTTAAACGATCATCTAAACCGTTTTTGAAAATTGTTAAAGCGTATTTCTCATTCATGGTTTCTATCACTCTTTTTTGCTCACTTGTTGCACTGTTTCCTAACTCTTTTATTTGTAAACTATTAAGTTCTGATACTAGATTCAAAATTTTGTCTTTGAAATTTATAACTGAGTTATTTTTCTGAGTTGTTTGTGCTAACTGTGTGTGGATTTGAGCGATTGTTACATTGCTCTTGTATCTTGCCTGTAAACGTGTTTTAAGATCTTCGAATGATGCTATATTTGAACCTAAAGCCGTACGAACTACTGTACTAAGCTTTACACTAGTGATAAATTCGATTAAGGTTTTCTTTGCGTCATTCGTATAAGATTCATGTAGTAATTCTGTAATTTTTAAAAATGGTTCTAATTCTCTATGCTGTCCACTAAATATTGGTATGGCCTTTAGAGCCGTTTCTAAATTAAAAGCTGACATACTGTTTAATATTGGATTCTGATCTTCTGTGTTATTATTATCTATTAGCTCACCTTTTTCTATGAGAAATCCTTCTATTGCCTTAGCTTTGTCTTCGAAAAGTTTTAAGTCCTCTTTTCCTTTTGTCTCAATTATTGATTTTCTTAGCTCATCTAGTCTACTTCTTATCTCCCTAATATATTTTTGTGTGTATTGCCTATTTGGTGCCTTTTTTAATTTATTTAATATCTCATTTGCTAAATCTGTCTCCATTTATATTTATGGAAAAACTCGCGCAGTCATAGCTCGATTTTCGATACTCTTGAGTTTTATTGTGCATAACAGACATTATATATATAATTACATTTTTCACATATTAAGTGCGGTTCGTGTTTTACGAAACCTGTCTTTATAAGGTTTTTATTACAGCATTTGCATTTAAAGCACTCACGATGCCATGCTTTGCTTTTATGTGCCATGTATATAATTTTACCTATGTCTATAATTTTTTGTTGACAATTTTCGCAATATTTACTGAAAAGTATTCCAAAACATCCTTGGTAGTAACTTTTTGTGCCGAATTTTATTATATTTTTTTTTTTCTTTTGCAGTAGACATTATTTGATGTTTTTAATTTACTTTATTAAATTATTTAAAATATGTTAAAATTCAAAATTTATTCAATAAATTTTATTGTGCTATTAATGTTTTATACAGAGTTGCCTATGTTTCGCAACATTTGTTTTCTTACATAATTCTTATAGTATCTATTGATTATATATAGAATAGTTGCAATCATAAATATCGCACTAAAAATAGTAATGAAATAAAAAAAATTGCTGCTTTCGTTGTTATTGCTGTTGTTGTTGGTGACGACCTCTTGCTTGCTGCTGAACCATCCCATGGCTGCCGTAGTTTAATTTTTCTTTCTGTATTTGGTTTATTAGCTGCCTTTTTTGTGTCGAGTCTTTTACCAAAGGTATTATATTATGTAATTGTGCAATCCTTTGTCTTGCTATTACCCTTCGGCCTCCTCGTGGTCTCTTTGGTTTCTCCTGAGTTGCGGTTTGGAATTTTCTATATTCTTTAAGTTCTTTATTTTGCGCTGCTGTTCTTTCCTTGTATTGTTCAATAGTTATTGCCTTTGGGCCGGCACGGATCGGTGTTGGTTGGTACGTTTGGATAGGTTCAGTTGCAGTGGCAGCAAGTTGCGGCACGTATTCCTCTTGGAGTTGCCCTTGAGCGTAACAAGACCACTTTTTGAATATTTTATCAATTTCTTCTTGCTCGTTACAGCTTGACATGCTTCAAAATGCGTAATTTATATGGCAGGATCGCCATGTAAGGATGTTTTATGTAACGTATGTTTTATATTTACATTTATATAGTCCTAACTTTTTTATTGCCGAAGATATGGCTATAGAAATAATGGCCAATATGCCGTACTGTTATTCATAAAAGAAAAAGACTTGTTCCCTCTTTTCAGATTACTTTAACTCCGATTTTATTATTCAAATATTGCTTCTATATAAACTAAAAATACCAGTATTAATTTTTCAAATAATTTTTACAACTAGTTCTTAAACTCCTCCCCACTATTCTATTTTCATGTTGTTCCAATTTCAAAATTAAATTTGTTAGTTTCTATTGGTTTGTTATTCTTTCACTTCCTCATTGATTCAACATTGAGAAATATGCTGCACTTGCACTTGTGCAGCTAATTGGGTTATCGAACAGTGATCGCATTGTCCACATTGGTTGATGACGCAATGTGTTATAGTAACCCAATGCAAATTAGTTAACGTTGGCTATTTGAAAGAATGAATGAAAGAAAAACAAAACAAAATATCTTTTGTTACCAAATATGTAACGTACCGTAAGCTGGCTGTGCTATGACACTACAAATGAAACAGCTGAAACGTAAACTCAACACACCATGACTGTGCAGTCAAACTGGGGTGACTTACACAACGAGTGGCAAATTAAAATTGAGTCTTGCAGCAGCAGCCACACGGGTAAGTCATCTTCAAATAATTAACTCCTGATAAAACCTCCTCCTAATAAACCTTTTTCCTACGCGTTGTGCCATTGAGGACGGCGTTTCCATTCTAAGACCTACCCACGCGTTGTGTCATTGAGGACGGCGCTTCCATTCTAATTCCTACCCACGCGTTGTGCCATTGAGGACGGCGTTTCCATTCTAAGTCCTACCCACGCGTTGTGCCATTGAGGACGGCGCTTCCATTCTAAGTCCTACCCACGCGTTGTGCCATTGAGGACGGCGTTTTCATTCTAAGTCCTACCCACGCGTTGCTCCAGAACGGTTGACGATTCCAACAGCTGACGATGGGTGCAATTGGTACATCAGGCTACGAAGAAACTCGGATCGAAAACATTGTAATGACATGAACGAAGATAGAGAAAAATTGACTCTAAGCAAATGAAATATAAATTTTTCATTTATCATTAACTCGTGAACTCAAATTTATAGTATATATTATTTTCTTTATTTACAAATGAACTATTGTGTAATAAACTAGCAAGAATCGATAAACTAACTTAACCCCGTATATTAAATTTTGTGAACGAACCCTGGACACCGGCGAGTGATACCTCGGCAAGAATAAAGGTTCGTCACAATGGCGCCCGAGCAGGGACATTTTGTCATAAAATAATAAAGTCATCCGCCGCGTACGCGAAAGAAATAAATCATCAGCGAGCAAAAAGTGTAAAAGTGAATAATACAGAAAATTAATAATAAAAAAAAAAACAGGGACATTTTGTCTGGAAATAATAAAATCATCCGCCGCGCACGGGAAAAAAATATATACATTTAAATTAATAATGTGTAACAACAACACGCGTAACAAACATGAAAGACAAATAAAAGAAAAAAAAACTAAGCCCGTGTTTAACTCAGTGAGTGCTATAATCAAAAACGAAAAAAAAACTAAGCCCGCGTTAAACTCAGCCCAGTGAGAGAAAAAAAAATAAAACTGTACTCTGTTAAGCAAACTCGTCGCGCACAAAAAAATATATATATTCGAATAAAATCAAGCGCAGTGGGTACAAAAAAAAAAAAAAAAAACAAGGAAAAAAACACCAAAACAAAAAAATCTGAAACGAATAAAGAAAGCAAATTCTGTTAAGCAAAGGAACAAGAATATATGTAGTGAATCGAGGTTAAAATCAAAAAAAAAAAAACTATAGGTCGAATTAGTGAACTACTCCAACTAATTTAAAGAAAAAGGAGGAATAGAAATATTATTATAATAACTAAATAATAGATACACAGCGCGAAACGTGATAATACACTAAAAACCGTTCAAATTTAAAAAAAAAAAAAAAAAAAAAAACCCGAACAAGTGCTGCCCATGAATATAGTTAAGAAAACTACTAATAAATTAAAACATTTAATCCTTACAGATAAAGCAGGAACAGCTCTTGCACATCGCCATGATGACCACCACGTGGGTGTATTCCCTAAAAAAGGAAGAGCTGATAACATACGCAAATGACTTCGCATTCGACTCCACTGGCACCGTTGAAGAGCTTCGGAAGCGCTTCATCGGCTTCATAAATGAAAAAGAGTACAAGGACGAGCAGTTACAGCGACTCCTTGATCTACAGGCAAAACACCGTCGCGCCATATCACCCGCGCCACCAGCACCGCCAACTGTGGACTCAGGCGGAAAACGAACAAGCTCAACCGACGCAACTCTTCGCGTTCCGACTCAAGCGACCGATGTCTTGCTGCCATTTGCCCAGCAACCCGTACCGACCAACTCAAATGCGGCATTACCAGTGACAGACCCATATTTGGCAGTAGCGGAGAAGGTAAGGAAGTGGTCAGTAAAATTCGACGGGAAGAAAGACCCATTGGCCTTCATCGAAAGAGTTGAAGAACTGGCCGAGGTCTACAATATCAACAAGATCTACCTACCTCGCACGATGCCTGAACTACTCACTGACCGCGCCTTGATATGGTATCGAAATAATAACGAGCACTGGCCTGCCTGGGGGCTGTTCAAAGAAAAATTTTTAAAATTCTTTCTACCACCTAGATATCTGGAGCGGATCGACGACGACATCCGAAACAGAACCACCGGGAGCCGTTTAAAAATTTTGTTTTAGACCTCCAAACTCTAATGAGACATGCGGGCTACAGTGAAGAGCAACAACTCGAGAGAATCTTCCGAAACGCTCACCCAGACTACCAGTGGTATATTCGAAGGAGAGACTTTTCAACACTCGAAGATTTGATTAACCTGGCAGACGACCTCGAGGCTATTCAGACACGCGAGCCCGAACGAACACAGCGAGCCAACTTGCGTACCGAGCACCACCGCATGCTACAACAAGAACGACGTGCCATTAACTACCAATTGACAGCCGACCAGCATGGGCAACAAATGGAGATCAACCCAAGAACCGCTTGTCGAAATTGTGGTAAGAACGGACATGTAAGACAAGACTGCCGAAATCCTCAAATGATCTTCTGCTTGATCTGCGGCCGTCAAAATGCACTCACCATTCAGTGCTGCAGGACACGACCGGGAAACGACGAAGGGGCTCGCTCGAAACGAGGAGGGGCGAGTCCTCTAGAAGGAATCCTCAAACCCAGTAAGACATCTTCAACACGATAACAGTCACAATTTCGCCACTATAACAATCGATGCGCTGACGATCAATGCCACAATAGATACCGGTGCCACGCGAAGTTTTCTGAGTCAACGATTTGTAGACAGGATCCATAACAGCTGCAAATTCATCCTAGCCGATAATGTGGTCACGTTAGCTGATGGATCGGTCAAAGTACTTCGCCATACCGTAGAAACCGATATTCGATTGGGCAACATTAATCGAAAGTTCCAAATTTTAGTAATGCCAGACGCCACCTACGAAGTCACTCTTGGCATGGACTTCCTGCTGGAAACCAAAGCAACTCTTAGCTGTGGTGAGGAAACTACTGTTTTGGCAAAACAACCAATCAATATGTCTCACTCAGAAGAAAAAAAGAAATTCTCTGCAGCCAAGCAACAGTTCCGGCGCAGAACGGAGATCGCGAACGACCAGCGCCGACGGGCACAAGTTTTGGGCCCTGAATGGCTAGAGGTCCCTTCAAAAACCGGACGACTCCAGGTACTGCCTTATCGCTTCAGCCCAGGTCAACACCGACCGCATCCTTCAGACGAAGCCCAGATTCAAACGCCAAAACCCCGGGCCGCAAAACGACCAGGCCACGAACCTTGCAGTCGGCCATGCAAGTACGGCCCCAGCCGAACCCAGATGCTACTCAACCAACCACCACCGAACCCTCAACTACATCCACACGACCGGTCACCGAACGCCCCGGTTCGGATACCAGCTGCGCAACCATGAGCTCCAAGATCCTTTTGAGGCAAATATCCGCCGAAAACGAGGCAGGCGTGACGTGGACTACAAGCCAACCAGTGTCTACTACCCGAAGAGAAGAGGCACCTCCGGATAGAATGGCTCGTTGCCGCGACACAAACACCAGCAGCTCCAGTAGCGCCAGTAGCTCCAATAGTACCAGCAGTGCGGACAGCAGCACAAGAAGCACAAGAAGAGCGGGTAGTCCGACAAGAAGTGACAGTGGTAGCCGTAGTGGTGGCAACCAAAGGCAGAGCCCAAAACCGAATTATCAAAGGCTAGCTCTCGAAAATCCTACTTCCCCTTTGAAAAGGAGCAAAACGCAGCCTCCTGCTCTACCACCAGAGGTGCAACAAAAGGCCGACGATGTCCTTCAGAAGTTCCAGCAGCTGCCGCGGAAGGAAAGCTCAAGGGGCTAATTCATCCAAAACATAGAGGGGCACCGAGTCCAAATATCCTGGAACCGTGGCGGGGCCTCGTGGATTAAGGTTCTCACGCTACAAACCCCAAGTAAGGGGGGAATGTGAAGGTGGAAGTCGGAACTCGTTTCCACACACACTAAAGGCAGACCCAGTACCAGTTATGACCTCTTTTCCTTTCTGTTAAAACTTATGAAAATACTCTTTTGCCTTATTTAGATTATTAACTAAAACATGAATTAAATCTTTTATTTTTACACATCACATTTATTTAATTTATGTGTACGCACTATCGGAATATCTCTTAATACATCATCAGTAAATAAAGCAACTATATCGTGGGTAGTTGAATACTGAAGCAGCACTGTGTTGAATATGCAAAATGTAACATACACCTTAATTAAATTTCACCCGGATGGCAACACTAGCCCGAGGTGAAAAGCGATATGTCAAGAACAATAAAACAGCTGAAACATAAACTCAACACACCATGACTGTGCAGTCAAACTGGGTGACTTACACAACGAGTGGCAAATTAAAATTGAGTCTTGCAGCAGCAGCCACACGGGTAAGTCATCTTCAAATAATTAACTCCTGATAAAACCTCCTCCTAATAAACCTTTTTCCTACGCGTTGTGCCATTGAGGACGGCGTTTCCATTCTAAGACCTACCCACGCGTTGTGCCATTGAGGACGGCGCTTCCATTCTAAGTCCTACCCACGCGTTGTGTCATTGAGGACGGCGCTTCCATTCTAAGTCCTACCCACGCGTTGTGTCATTGAGGACGGCGCTTCCATTCTAAGTCCTACCCACGCGTTGTGTCATTGAGGACGGCGCTCTAAGTCCTACCCACGCGTTGTGTCATTGAGGACGGCGCTTCCATTCTAAGTCCTACCCACGCGTTGTGCCATTGAGGACGGCGTTTCCATTCTAAGTCCTACCCACGCGTTGCTCCAGAACGGTTGACGATTCCAACAGCTGACGATGGGTGCAATTGGTACATCAGGCCACGAAGAAACTCGGATCGAAAACATTGTAATGACATGAACAAAGATAGAAAAAAATTGACTCTAAGCAAATGAAATATAAATTTATCATTTATCATTAACTCGTGAACTCAAATTTATAGTATATATTATTTTCTTTATTTACAAATGAACTATTGTGTAATAAACTAGCAAGAACCGATAAACTAACTTAACCCCGTGTATTAAATTTTGTGAACGAACCCTGGACACCGGCGAGTGATACCTCGGCAAGAAAAAAGGTTCGTCACACAGTTCTAGAGCGTAATGGTTTCATGTAATGAAACACATATGCCAGAATATGTACTGTTCTTTTACCTTCGGCTATATGCCAACAAATGCACTCTTTCCTGAATACCCTTGACATGAATACTAAACATTGGCTCAAACCTTGAAACTGTATAAACTCTCATCTCTTCTTTAACCTCTGATGGGTCACTGTTTAAAAACTTGTCTTTTGATTACTTGGATTTATCGAGTGCAAGCCAACTCGGACTAAACAAGCACTATCTATTGTCTATGAACTCTGCTGGTAACAAACCGCGACTCAATAAATCAGCAGGATTCTCTTTCGTACTGACATGCCGCCAATATTTTATCTCTAAATTCTTCTGAATGGAAGCTTCTCGATTAGCTACAGACATTTTCTTATCTAATGAAAAACTATACTTGTGTCTGTCCATAAATTATACTCTGCTGATGGCAACTCCATCGATCTTTTTATGTCATCAAATAACCTCGCTAAAAGCTCAGCTGCCGCCAATTCAAGTTTTGCACAACAAGAGTATGTAAAGGAAAAAGCTACTGTAGTCTTTGAAACTAATAACTTTGATGCCACCTTTTCATTTGGATATTCTGTCCGAATGTAAACCACAGTGCCATAAGTAGCTAGTTAAGCATCAAAAAAATCTATCTGTACAATTATTTTTTTTCTGTAGCGCCTATCTACCTGTCAATTTTAACTTTCTTTTTCGTCCCATTCTATTTCCGACCTCCATAAAACTTGAATTAAAATCTTTCCAACTATGACCAGCCTTTTAGGATCATAAAGCTAAACTACGCAGCTCACAATCTTTCTCTTTGTAAAATCTTTATCTAATTGCGGAGCTTTTACTGAAAATGCAAATTGATCTGTCGCAATCAACCACTTCAAGCATAAAATGCTTGACCCTTCCCCCGGCAAAAACACCGCTGAGAAAGAGATTTCCTCCGAATTTATCGCATTCATCAATCGCTTAGAATTTGACTTCCGCAAACAAAGCTCAAACCCAGCACTTTGCAAGAGAAGCGCTCTTGTCAATCTCTTTAGCCAACTTAATCGCTTTTTTATCTATATCAGCGCAATCGTTCATGTAAAAGTCGTTTTCAATTGCTTTCGATGTTTATTGAAAATCTTTTGCACCTTCCATATGTGGTGAAGACGTTAACCGGAAGGTAACCACTGTCAGCCAATACTCACACAGTGGCTCTTCAGAATTTTTTCTCCCAAAAATGCATTGCAAGACCCACTGTTGCCTATCCATTATTACTTGATTGGAAATCTTCTTAATGTCTGCACATACTGCCACGCGATGACGTCTAAAATGCATTATTATCTCATGTAAATCTCTCTGCAATTTTTCACCTAACATTTGAATCTCATTAAGAGAAATACCTTTATCTGTCCTACAACTGCCACTAAAAACAATACGAAGTATCTTTGTCACACAATGGTGGGGTATGTAATATGTCTATCTTTTGTTCTTTCGGTTGCGTTTCTAATGTAGCCTAATTTCTCATTACTCATTTTCTCTATGTACTTATCTCTGAAATCTTTATTTCTTTCTAATCTTCTTTTTTTCCATAATATATAAATCGCTTAAGCGCAATCTGCTCTGAGCTTCTTTCATATCTTCTTTCAATGGCATGAGCACAACAAAGTAACCACTCTCATCTCGTCTATGAGTGCGCACATAATGTTGCTCAACCATTTCATCTTCTTTCGTCCACAACCGTTAGGAGTAATCTGTCCAATTGTTCATCTTTTTTGCATTCTATAAGTGATAACACCTGTCCTCTACTGTCCTCCTAAAGCAACAACACCAAACTTTGTTAACAAAAAGATTGTATCATTCATCGGCTTTGTAATAACCGATTCGATGATTTTTGCCACAAAACTTACTCCAAAAAGTATGTGAACCACATAAAGTTTCCAGTATTCTGGATCGGCAAGTCTGATAGCAGATTGCTTATCACTACCTTGTGGTATTAACATTCTTGATGGAGATATAAGCTGACATTGGCTCTCTCTGTGTAAGACCCAAAACTTCCCATGAATACCATAATTTGGTTCGTGCCATGGAATAATTCTGAGCCTTACTCTTTTCTATCTCAAATGGCTTAACACCTATGCCACCCATTCTCTTAGCCAAAAGTAATGCTGCTACCTTAAATTTCTGATATAACGAATAGCTAATAAGATTTGGCTGTGCACTTGCGTCTAACAAGGCTCTAAAAGGGCCAAAAAATCTTTCAAAAACCTCAATTCTTACTATAGCTGTGGCCATCAAAGCCACCCTTTCTTCTGTCTATATGTTAAAACTCTGTTAATACTGTAAAAAGTCTTCTTTCGGCCCGTTTTTTTTTTTGTCTTATTTCTTATAAAAATCTTGTCAGTCCTTAACCGCATTAATAAATTCATTAGCCGTTTCTTTGTTGTCTGCCCTCCTTTTTTTCTCGGTTCGGGTATTCATTCTTTTGCTGCTCTCTTTTGCTGTTTCTTCTTTGTCCATGTACGGCTGCTAAGTCTTAAATGTTGTTCCTCGGAAAATCTTCTTTATCTTCATCATCTTTGAATTGCATCATCAAGACGGTCTCTCGTTCCCTCTTTCAGTATCCACCTAAGAAACAGGCGCTTGCGCCCCGTCCTCTTTTAAGACAGTTTTGACACAAGCTACGTTGTTCTGCGAACTCTTTCCTGCCGCGAAAATTTATTGTTAAAAATTTCTAGCACTCCCATATCTGGTGATCGCCTTAGCATGCTTCGTATGGAAATTTCTTCGTCGCAATCTTTGAAGTGCAAACACTGCTCAACGCTCGCTCACAAGATCCTCCATCTCGGCTGACCTTCTCCGTGTGGACTGTATTTTTTAAAATCTTGCCGCGATCTCGGCGAGTTGACCAGAGCCGCCTCCTGTTTGTATAGATAAATATTCTGTCTAAAATGTATTCTTCTTTTTCTAAGTCACATAATACTTTCTATAAATGAAATTCTGTCTAATATATCTTCTCAATCTATCTCTTCTCTTGTTTTCATTTGACTGTCCGTTAAATCTTTCTAAAATACTTCTTTTAATCAACACTTTTCTTAACTAATCTTCTAAACTCATCTAAAATCATAAAAATACAGATATAAAATAATCTTTCAATCTTTCCATCTTTCTTTGCTAATTAAAACTGTCTTACAATCTTCCTATTTGTCTTTGCTAATTAAAACTAAGTTTCAATTTTTCCATTGGCATGTACATTAAAACCATCTTTCCTTTTTTATCACTTTCAATCATTCTCTTCATTCAGATAATCTTTCAATTTTTAAACTTTTAATCTGTCCTCTTCCCTGCATATTCAAATTTTCTAACAAACTTTCGACTTTCATTATGTCCTCTTCTGTGCACATTCAAATATTTTAACAAACTTTCGAACTTCAATCTCTTTTCCATTATGTCTTTGAAATAATTGCTAACGGTTTTCGATTATTCCTGCATCTTTGTACCAAAGTCGTACCCTTGCTCTTTCTTTGTCTGTCCAATTACACATACTACATATATAAATAACGAATTTTTTCTGTTAGTCGCTGCTGCATGCTACAACAACAACCACAAAACGTCAAACAACATGTAAAATTACGAGAATTTATTTCTACTTTATTTCTTTCTTTATTTATTTCTACTGCATAGCACCGCTACATGTTGAATGCCCTTGAATATTTCGCTTATGTATATGCAATTTATCTGCGCAGAATTTATTTGCACAGAAGTAAAAAATAGTGATTTCTTTCTAAGTCTGTCCACTTTGCTTCTTTTTAGAATTCTTATTAAAGATCTGTCCAAGTTTTCTTTCCAATTCTGTCAAAAATCTGCCCACTTTACTTTTCTTTCTTCTATTAGAAATTAACACATTATTTCCTTTAAATATTGTTCATACCACACACTCATTTGCATACTTTGATGCGAGAGTTGAACTTCTTTCTTTCTTTTCTTCTTTTTTTTCCTTTGTGTTCATGTGTTCAAAAAATAGTGTCTTCAGTCTCTCCTTCGATTGCCAATTTTTTTTTTTTTTATGTTAAAAGAATTTTTTCCTCTTTGCACTGCCCAAATTATGCTTTACTCTTTTCTCTACTAGTCATGGTGTATGCTTATTCTTGCATTTTTGTGCTAAAGTCATACCCTTGCTTTCTTTCAGTCTGTCCAAAACAGACACACACACACGCATTTTGCAATTTTTCATGCTCGCTGCCGCAGCGCCCTAAAAGCAACCACAAAAAAAACCTGCGTGTTGTTTGTTGTTTTTTTTTTTTATTAAACAAATGATTTCGGCTGCATGACGTAGCAGCACATCGAACGAACAATTGAATTCAGCGCTGTGGTTTAATATGTTGTAAACATGTCCACAATTTTGCATAGAAGCAAAATAAATAATCCAATTTGTTGTCCCTGCACTTTCCTATACATAATTGCCAATTTCGAACACTATAACACACTATATCTTACATATAAATGTATCTTTCGTCTGACCACTATTAAATATATTAAAATTGTTTCACTCTCCACTCACCTCTGTATCAAATCGAGTAGTTTCTAGTTTTTAATAATTCGTTTTTATTTTCTTTCGTTTTTTTTAACGTTTAATTAACCGCACACGTGCTGACAATTCAATCGCTCAACTGTTAAAATCAAGCGAGCGTGCGCGTTGCTGTACTCACCAAAGTAGATTTTTCTTTGTGGTGTTTTTTTCCTTTTTTTTTCTTTTTTACCTTTTCTATCCTTCTTTCGTTTTCTCTCCATTGGTCGCTGCTTATGTATCCAGACTCGAAGTCGACCAAAATGTTCGCAACAAAATTGAAATTTAAAATGAAACACAATTAATTATTTTCCGTCGGGAAAAAAGCCGAAGCTCAAAAAACCCGACATTTATTTCTATTGACCTTTCTCTTTTACGGTCTATTTTGAACTGACTGACAGGCTGCCGATTACAATGCTTTCGACCCCTGACAGTCACAATAAAACCTATTTTGTCATAAAGACATTCACAATAAAATCAGTTTTATACACTTTACATGAACTTTTGTAGAACTAATTACTTGCAAAACGAACCACTTAGAAGCGCTTGTGGGGACTTTAATTTTGTTTCAGATGCAATTTCTTTAAATGAATCCGTTTACTCAATTAAATTTAATATTTCAGATTATCTACAGTGCGCCACTAATCTGGATCATGCTACCAAGGATACTTAATATTTTCCTGTGATGTTTGGTAACAACTTATGCAATCTAGCTGTGTAGTTTAAAATGATTATCCAGAGCGAGACCACGTTCGTCTCGCCTGGCATATGCCGGCTTGACGCCGTACGACTAGCTTTGCATGTGTGAGCTGTGCTCTAATTCATATTTATATAGATATACACGCTATAGATATATTTTGATTATCCAGAGCAAGACCTCGTCTGTCTTGCCTAACACATGTATGAGCTCGACCTCGTCCGTCTAGCCTGGCATATGGGAGCACCGCTCTAATCAATTCATTATATTTACTACGAAGAAGCTAACCGGATTGCAACTATATACATATACCTGAAATCCTGACAATTTTACATTTTTATAAAATTTAATTGTACAAAAATTAATTGTATCATATTTAATTTGTCTAATATATCATATGCTATAAAGCCATATGTGCTTAGCATTCAAATTAATAATAATAATAATAATACTTAAGTATGTTTAATCTTTTTTCAATTATCATAAACAGAATGGAGTCGATTTTAGATTTAGTAAAGGCATTTTTGGCAGTTTTTCAATATAACTTGTCAATTTGCTTGCACTAAATTTAGAGTTTACTTTATTTTGTTTATGATAAGGGGTCTTTAACTTCAGCAAGTGCATTTATTTATTTAAGTTTGTGATCACAATGTGATCGGAATGATCTCCAAAAAGTATTTTTAAATTAATAATTTTGTTTTGAGCGATTAATGTATTGAGTGATCTCAATAATTTTATATCTTAAATGTGATGAGATTGAATTCCAAAAAATACTTTTTAATCTTATAATTTGATGTTATTATAAATATTCAATTACAACATATTAAAGTTGCAATTAGTTCGCGTTTTTTTTTTTACTTATTACATAAACTTATGTCGTAGTTTCTTCTTTTTCTGCACACAGGTTTTTATATTTTTCACAAAATAGCAAGAAAAACAGTTTCACATGATAACTTCGGTTTCAAATGTTTCGCAGTTCATTATTAGTCGAATTCGAATAAAAGCTTCATATTTCATAAAGCTTATATTCGAATTCGCTTTATAAAATATGAAGCATTTATTCGAATGTTGAATGTTTGAAAATTTTTTATGCTTACACTACAGACTGATATGTTTACAGCTCTGGAATTCCAAATTTATTTCGAAATAAAATCAGAAATATTTTTTTTAAATTTTTGAAGACATTTTAAACGAGAAAGATAGATTTCGATTTCTTATCATTTTTGTTTTTATCGAAATGCTAGAAACAGGCATTTGAGGATTTCAGAAAATATTGTAAATTTAAATAGCTATAACATTTTTAACCGAATTTTGGTTTTTTAATTTTCTGCACAAAAAAGGTAAAGTCTATGCCATAGACGCCTGTGATGTTGTTTTTGTAAATTTTGCATTTTCTTGATTTTTGGGATTTTGTTTCTTATGAAAATACCTAAACTCGAAATTTACGAAATGGTACACTTCTAGTAAAAAATTTTATAACGACCACGTTTTTCACGGTAATCAAACAATTTTTGTATTATTATTAATTAAGTTTCGTTTTAGAAAGTAAACAACAACATTTCATTGTATTTTTTTAAATTTGAATTTTTACGATTGCAAAATTAAAAATAAATACATTAATAATAATAATAAAAAATATACCGAACTTTATTAAATGAGAAAAATTCCAAAGCATATAAAATTAAAATGTTGATAAAAACATATGTGCCTCTGATAAACAAAAAAGTCAATGCAATATCAGTTTTTGGTTTTCAAGAAATGAGCTTTCAAAATCGAAAATAAAACCTTTACGAGAAGGATCCTTCAATGAGTCTTGTACGTTGCCTTCTTCCTTCGTTTAATATATTATTCTCTATCTGAAGAAGTTTCAGGTTCTTCCAATATATCGGTGAATGGAACTCTGGCTTTGAGTAAAACATTATGTAAAACAATGCAAGCGTTTATAATAATGCCGGCCTTCTGTGTATAAAAAAGAGCCCTTTCTTTTGAAAGGCACTGAAATTTCAATATTCCAATGCACCTTTCGACGAGAGATCTTGTTTTTTACGGCTGAAGTTGTAAGCTTCTTCGGCACGGGATGAAGGTGTTTCAATCGGAGTCATTAACCATGGCTATTGAGAAATAAAATTATATGTATTACTAAAAGAATAAAAATATTTAAAAAGAAAAAGAACTAAAAATCAAACCTGCAAGGGATAACCGATATCTCCTAATGACCAAAATTCCCGTTCACCTCCGTTGTAGTGCTTTTTAAGAGTCGTATTAACCTTGGATGTACACCAAATGTATGCATCGTGGTCGGTGCCTCCAAATCGAGCACTGAGAATCACGAAGTCGGCATCACAAATTATTTGGACTTTTTTCGAATGCCCACCCTTTCGGCAGTAATATACATGCTCTATTTCTTTTTTGGGGCACGTATTTTAACGTGTATTGCATCTATTAACCCGATTATACCGGGAAAATTATGTTTTACCAAAAAGGCATTTTTTTTTTGTGCAAACTCTCCTCGAATTGGAAACTTCACGTGTCGGTGAGCAATTTTATTAATGCTATTGCCACTTCAGTCACACAGCGACTGACCAATGTTTGTGACATAGATGAAAGGTGGTCGTGTCCAACAGCTCGTTGGAAGCTGCCGCGGCATGCCGGTCGCAAGAAACCTAAGCGCACATACAAATTTGAAATGCGAAGAAATTGCTTCATTTCCTCTATTTAATTAATGCAGACCGCTTTAGGGAAGCGAAAGAGGTCAATAAAAAGACGCTCTGTGATACTGGGGAACGGGTTATGTTTATCTCGAAGGCTTCTTCGCAGAAATCTCGGATTTCTTCTAAATGAAAGAAAAAAGTTTGGTTAAGCACAATTTTTTCAAGCATTAACTTAAGACCATGGAGGAATTACCTTTGATATCTTTTACGTAAAAGGAGAGTTATTATTGCTGAAGACATTTTTGAATAATATTGCGAAAGTGGCTCGTTTTTAAAATCAAATGAAATCAAAGACAATCGTAAAGACTCTCAATACTTTCTTTACAATTTACAGATTTACAGCTAAAAATAGGTATGTTGACAGATAATCAAAAGATTTTTTTCATAAAAGCTATGCTAGGCGTTTTTTCATAGGCGTTCAAAAAATCTTAAATGCTATTCAGCAACTACTTTCCTTTAGTCATGCAATAACAATAGAGTTCAGCTACTACAGCTATATCGCACTTCCTCAGCATTAACCCATCTAAAGCCACTACCCAGTAATCATTGAAAATATCAATGTTATGGATAACCGTGACCACAAACAAGTTAATGTGGGAAAAAATTGACCCACCACTAAATGGGTTAGGCTCAGGGACAACACAAGACGTAACAACTAACCATGCGTATACATAGATCTAATTACACAACTAATTTTAATCTACTTTTGAGTTGACCTTTTGACAAATTAACATCAAAAACGCTACAATTGTTAACAAAGGAACTCATACGACTTAAAGGAGCAGTAGCCATATAATTTGTTCTACTAAATGGCAAATAAATTAAGTTGTTAGCGTTTCTACTGCTTTTACGGTTAGTGTTAAAATTTATGTGAGAAAGAAGTTCTGGAGAATCGAATACACCAGTTATGAGCTGGTGTAAATATACGATATCTGCCGATTTCCTTCGATCACCTAAAGACTGCATTTTTAATAGTTTTAAACGATCCTCATAAGGAGGAAGGTCTAATATGTCAGTTCCACTTAAGCCCCTTAGAGCAAACTGAACAAAACGTTTTTAGATTCTTACTATTCGATCAACATGCACATTGTAACTTGGGGACCAAACTTGACTTGCATACTCTAAGTGAGGACGCACGATTGCATAATACAACGTTGTAGTTGTAATCATGCTATTAAATTCTTTGGCCCAGCGTTTTATAAAACCAAGCATTGAAGACGCTTTTTTACAAATATTATCAATATGAATGTTAAACGACAGCTTAGAATCCATGCATATACCTAGGTCTTTGACGGTGTCTACACGACTTAAGACAGTATCTTTAATCTTATAATCAAAAATAAAATTATTCCTTTTTCGCGAAAAGGGTCATAGTTTGGCATTTATCTGGATTTAAAAACATATTATTTTTAGAGCACCAAACTTCAAAGGATTTTAGATCAGAATGGAGTAGATCTGAATTATCTCTAGAATTAATCGTTCTGTATATTTTCATATCATCGGCATAAATAAGCAGATGATAGTGTTCAATGACGTGAGTTACATCATTGATAGCTAAAATAAACAGAAGAGGACCAAAGTGACTACCCTGAGGAACACCTGATCCAGCAATAAATTCAGAAGACAATGCGCCTCGGAAACGTATTTGATAAGATCGCTCCACCAAATACGATTTAATCCAGTTCACAAAATATTGTGGAAATCCCATTAACTCAAGTTTAAATAAGATTAGATTGTGTGGTAGCTTATCAAATGCCTTACTAAAGTCAGTGTAAACACAATCGACCTGGTTACCAGAATCAATAGAATTTAAGCAGAATGTTGTAAAGTCGAGAAGATTAGACACAGTGGATCTGCCATTCACAAAACCATGCTGACGAGTTGTTATGACTTCTTCACAGTGAATTTTCACCCGATCATACACCATCCGCTCAAAAAGCTTTGGAATCGATGAGAGCTTAGCGATAGGCCTATAGTTACTGACATCGTTCCTGCAACCCTTTTTAAAAATAGGACTTATAAATGATTTTTTCCAAAAAAGTGGAAAATAACTTTCGTTAATAGATTTATTGAATAATAAAGAAAGTGGTTGACTCAAAACGGAACCGCATTGTGTTAACACTGCGGCAGGAACACCGTCAGGTCCAGCACCAAACTCCTCATCGATCGATCTAATATACATTAAAATATCCTCTGGAGTGAAGGATATATGTTCCAAAGATACTCTGGGTTCGGAATTCATATATTCAAAGTACTCTCCATCAGGAGTAAAAGAATCTGAACAGAATGATTCTTTAAAAAGATTGGCGAATAGGCCACAAATTTTGACGGGATTGTCAGTAAATCCCTCAGGAGTTCTAAATGAAGAAGGAAATCCATCAGATTTCTTCTTTGTGTTTACGAATCCCCAAAATTTCTTTGGATCTGTCAATATTCTCAGCTTAACATTATCTAAATATTCGTGATATAATGTAGCTGAGCGATTTTCAAATTCCAGAAACAAACGTTTGTAAGTTTTTAGGTCGTTTGAGCCTAAGCTACAGACGTATTTCTTCCATGCCCTATTCCTGTTGTTGCGAAGAGTCTTTAAATCCTTTGTGTACCACGGGTACGCAGAATTCCTCGCAAATTTGAGACTATATAAAAAATATAAAATAATAACCATATAAAAAAATAATATAAAATATAAAATATAAAATATAAAAAAAATGTATGGAGTCATCAAGGCAATTTACATTTATATATTCTAAAATTGCATTAAGTTTACCATGAAGCAACTGATTCAACTTCAAAAAGTCAGCATTTTTAAAATTGAATTCATAAAGCTTATCTGCTGAATTAGAATTTACTATATTTGCTCTGTCGGATTTGTACCAAATACTCAATGGTGGATGATATTCATCAACAGTAGTTAGAGCATGAAAGGCCCTCTTAACAACAACATTGTTACTGTCTGTAGTTAAGACCAGGTCAAGAAGTCTTTCAAGACTATTATAAATACAACTCACTTGTTGTAAGTCTGAACATATATTATCAACAAATATATGTTCTTGGCGAGTCTTCGAATTAGATGCACAATAGTACGTATCATCGTCAGAGAATGCCATTTGAAATCAGGTAGATTAAAATCGCCCAATAATAAAATGTCGTCATTAACGTCAAGTAAATCGATTATGTAATCTATGCACTCCGCAAGGCTTGCATAGACCTCTACACTACTCTTAGGAGGAACATATGCATTAATAACATATACATTAGAGTTACAATGTATAACTTTAACACAAATTAGTTCAATATTAGAAGAGCAGGGAATGTCAACAATAAAACTGACAAAGCAGTTCCTCACAGCCAAAAGGACACCACCACCGACAGAAGAAATATTGTCAGTGTATCTGTCTTTTCTAAAAACTTGAAAACTATTGTCAAACAATTCCAAATCAGTAATGCTTCCGTTTAGCCACGTTTCTGTTAACGCGATAATATCCTCAGAGCAATTTTGAGATGATAGAAATAAGCTCTGCGTCTTAGAACGTAGTCCCCTTACATTTTGATAGTAAAGGGACAGCCTATTTAGTTTTTTTGAGTCTGGCGGGCGGCTTGAGTCACCCTTTTAGACTTAGTTTTTGGCTTGAAATCAGTAACAAGAATATTATCGGCCCACAAATTAGATTTAAGAACAGTTGTAAAATCTTCGGCTGCAACTGTTAGAATAAAAGAAGCATGGGAAGGCTTATTACCAATTTTTTTGCATGAACAGAATGCATTTGAGTTCACTAACTTGGATTGCCTGACAAACGTCAAAATATTTTCTATTGATGTGTCGGGCTGAAGACGTGAAATGAAAACATTTCTGGTCCTCGAAACTGCTCTTAAAGTCAAATGACTGTTAGGCGTAGTTGAAATCGTATTTGGGGTACTAGTCAATGGAGAAATAGAAGATAGTGTATGAGAAATCACCGTATTATTATTTTCTGATAGCATTGCTGGGGCTGCTCTGCCTTGGAAGGTCTGGAGGACGCCTTCCGACGCTTATTTTTGTTTTTGTTTTTCCTCTGTCTTTTAGGGCTTTTTAGGTCTTTTTCTGATGACACTGACAAAATTCCGGAAGATGCAGTCATGGACGAAGGAACCGAAATGTTATCCTGATCAGTAATTTCATCAGAAACGCTGGTAGTGGGTGCGGCACTAACTTCGCTGAAAAATGTAACAATTTCTCTGAAATTATTATTTAACAAGTTAAGACTTTCCCCAAAAAGATTTATTTTAGAATAGAGTTCATCCGGGGAAAGGGCCCTGCACGAAGCACAATACCAGTGAAGACCAGATCGGACTGACATTAAATCGTCAAGGCACGATTTAGAAATACCAGCACAAGAAGCATGGAACATTCGCTCACATGGGCCAGAACAGCTGAACATAGGGTACAGAATATTCTGGCTTTTGCATTGCTCGTTTAGAGAACAAGCAGCAATATTGTCAACGGATAAATAATCCATTGCAAAAAAAAATTTAAATTATTCTGTGAGCAAGTGTTTTTGTATGTAAAATGTGCTTATGGGGTTAGCACAAAAGTGCAGCGTACACAAAACCGTTAAAAAACAACAACACTAGATACGCTGACTGCACTACAAATAAACAAACACCGCACAAAGAGAAATTGAAAAATAATTAGGCAGACGAACAAGCACTAAATTTTAATATAAACAACAAAAACTATTGCAACTAATTATATATAAATAAAGACGATTATTAATAAACACTATTTAAATTAAATTGGTTAAAAACAGAGAAAACGTTTATTAAAAGATTTGTTGATACTTAACGTTTACAAGATTCAACAATACACAGTTATAAACTTCACTTATCACAGCAACACAACTAAAAAACCAACCGATCACCACAAGAAGACGAGATCAACTGAAACAAGACGAACAAGAATCGAGTTTTTGTGCGTATTGAAATTGAAATCGTCAAATGAAAACGATTGTGAAAAGTTTTTTCAGTTCTTTTTAACGCAAAACGGAAATTGACCCCCAGGGAAACCAACTCAGCCAGCACGTTTCCCCGCATTTCTTAAAAAAATTCCCCGATTTTTTCCTAAATTCCCCGATAGTAAAAATAAAATTATAATATTTTTAAATCCATTGGTTATTATAATCCATTTTAAAAAAAAATTTGTACTAATTTTTCAGAAATAAGAAACCATTTTGATTTAAATAACAAAATTAAGATAATAACAACTTAAAAAAAAACTATAACAAGTTACACAATGAATTCACACACACAGTATTTAATGGCATATGTTATGCCTTTAATTGCATTTCATATTGCTTACAAACTAATATAAAAATCATTTTATGAATAAAAAAAAAAAAAATCGTTTTGGTAAGAAAAAGTTAAAAGTGTAACGTTTTGTATTAATATTAATATTAATATTAATATAACTTAATAAACTCCATCTTATATTACGTTCGTGCATTTGCTGATTAATAGTCAAACCTAAATCAGCGCGTATTGAGCGTAGCATTTTTACGCTGAGCTTTAAAAGCTAAAGTACCATCCCTAAATGAAAGCGGTTAGCGGCAAGTAAATGTCAAAAATAAACATGAACGAATTAGATGTACTAGAGCATATTTTATTTTAAACTATTCTTAAACTATAATATCAAAACTATTATAATAACTATAATAAACTATTCTTATACTATAATATCAACAGAATTCTTACCTCCATTTTGTTAATTCAAGAGCGTGCTAAAAATAATAGTTTTAAGAGCTGTCACATCAAAATTTTTTTGTCTTCTGCAACCAACTTTATTTCCTAACGCTCTGTCAAAATTGGATTTTCCAACCGCTCAGCGTTGCCGCCGCGTTATTATGGTTTCCTACATATAAATCGTATGGGCATGAGAAATTTTTGACAGATAAAAAACGCTTCCGCGCTGATTTAGTTTTGACTGTAAACTTAGTTAACAAAGATTTTTCGATATCAAAAATAAAAGATCTGATATGCCAAATGGACTACTGACTTTTGGGACAGCAATTTCTTAACATTAATTATTTCACAACATTTTAAAATGCTTACATACTGGCCAGAAAATCATATTTTGATTTCACTTAAAGCTTCAAACATTATAATAGTAGGTGCCAATTTCTAAGCAGCGTTGCAAATCGAACATTTTTTAGTGTTAGAACGATAAATTTTTATTTCAGGGGGGAAAACCTAAACCAATTTTAAAAAAATTTACATTAGTATTATTAAATTTCATCTCAAAAAAATGGAAAAAGTATTATAATTCGCGTATTAGAGCTCATTCCCAGATACCCCGACAAGTTGTAAGTTCCCCGCGAGTTGGTATCGCTGGTTACAGCAAGTGAGTTGTATTTATAATGTTCTTGAAAGACTTCTTGACCTAGTCGTAACTACAGACAGTAACAATGTTGTTGTTAAGAGGGCCTTTCATGCTCTTACTTCTGTTGATGAATACTATCTACCATTGACTATTTCGTACAAATATGACAGAGAAAATTAAGTAAATTCGAATTCAGTAGATGAGCTTTATGAATTCAATTTTATAAAAGCTGACTTTTTGAAGTTGAATCAGTTACCTCATAGTAAACTTGATGTAATTTTAGAATACATAAATGGTAATTGCCTTGATGAGTCCATTAATTTTTTTATATGGAACTCTTTGCTATGTTTTCTCAGTCCGTACCATATAGCCTCAAATTTGCGAGAAATTCCGCATTCGCCTGGTATACAAAGGATTTAAAGATTCTTGGCAACAACAGGAACAGAGCATGGAAAAAAAACTTACAAACGTTCGCTTCTGGAATTTGAAAATCGCTCCGCTATATTATATTTTTATAATGTTATTTTTATTTAGACAATGTTAAGCTGAGGATATTTTGTCTGATCCAAAAAAGTTTTGGAGATGCTTAAATACCAAGAAAAAAATCCTATGGATTTCCTTCTTCATTTAGTACTCTTGATGAATTTACTCACTATCCCGTCGAAATTTGTGGCCTATTCGCCAATCTTTTTAAAGACTCATTCTGTTCAGATTCTTTTAATCCTGATGGAGAGTACTTTGAATGTATGAATTCTGCACCCAGGGTTTCTTTGGAACAAATTCGTTTACTCCTGAGCATATTCTAAAGTATATTGATTGATGAGGATTTTGGCTCTGGACCCGACTATGTTCCTATCGCAGTGTTAACACAATGCGGTTGCGTTTTGAGTCAATCACTTTCTTTATTATTGAATAAATCAATTAACGAAAGTTATTTTCCACTGTTGAAAGTTATGCAACCCTTTTTATAAATAGCACTTATTAATGATTTTTTTTCAAGGCTCTCATCGATTCCAAAACTTTCTGAGCGGATTGTGTATGATCCAGTGAGTCTAGAGCAAGAAAGCTGGACAAAATTATAGGGTGCCTTTTATATTTCGGGATTTGGCAACCCTGGTGTTGCAATCTGTCAACTGAAAGCTCTATCGCAAAGTTTGACATTTGTTGGCTTATACGTACTCAGAACGTTTTGACATACGAGCGCTATTTGTGTTGTTTATAGTAACTTAAAAGATTCATCTCGGTCTAAAAATGGAATTAAATCGTGAACATTTTCGTGCGATTATTTTTTACAACTTTCGACGTGAATTAACACAGCAACAGTGCATGGATGAACTTAATTCAATTTTTGGCGATGAAGCTCCATCAAGGACCAGTGTTTATCGATGGTATGGTGAATTCAATCGTGGTCGTAGTTCACTCCAAGACGAATTTCGTGAAGGTCGTCCGAAATCAGCTGTTGTTCCGAAAACCATTGATGCTGTGCGCGAACTGATATTGCAAGATCGTCATGTTACCTATCGTGAGATTGAGGCAACCTTAGGCATAAGTGGGACCAGCATACATTCAATATTGCATTAACATTTGACTGTCAAAAAAATTTGTTCGCGTTGGATCCCACACAATTTGTCAATCGCTCAAAAAAAGGCTCGTGTTGATTGGTCGAAGGAAATGCTCAAAAAATACGATCGCGGTGCTTCGAAACACGTCTATGACATCGTGACAGGTGATGAATCGTGGATTTACGCATATGAGCCCGAAAGTAAACAGCAGTCGACTGTATGGGTGTTTCAAGATGAGCCAAATCCAACAAAAGTTGTTCGCGCACGAAGCACTTCCAAGCAAATGGTCGCCTGTTTTTTCGGAAAATATGGACATGTCGCAACCGTACCACTAGAACAACGCAGAACAGTCAACTCTGAGTGGTTTGGTTGGAAACAACCATTTGTTTGCCAGTTGTCTTCCAAGAAATCAAGAAAACCAACCGCCGAAGACGGATCACTCTTCACCACGACAATGCGAGCTCTCACACATCGGCTCAAACAACTGCATTTTTGAGCACCCAAAACATCGATTTGATGGGTCATCCGCCGTATAGTCCTGACTTGGCACCGAAGGACTTCTTTTTATTCCCAACCGTGAAGAATAAACTGCGTGGATAACGATTTTCGACGCCCGAAGAAGCGGTTGCGGCATTCAGAATGCATGTTTTGGAGATACCTCAATCAGAGTGGCAAAAGTGCTTCGACAATTGGTTCAAACGCATGCAAAAGTGTATAGATCTTAATGGAGAATATTTTGAAAAACAATAAAGTGATTTTCGATGATTAATATTTGTTTTTGTTCTCTAATCCCGAAATATAAAAGGCACCTCGTATACTGATTTGAATGTGCAGTTCTGTATGTTGTTTTATGTATAGTAAGTACAGTCGTGGTCCAAGTATTGAGCCCTGCGGTACGCCGATTTTGCTTATGAGCTCGCTGCTGTGTACGCCATCAATTTTTACAACATGGGGCCTGTCACATAGATACGTTCGTATAAGCTCGTTTGCTACTCCTCGTATGCCCATGTCATTCATCATGCTTAACAGTTTTACATGTTCAACAAGGTCGAAAGCTTTTGATAAGTCGGTAAATGTTGCAGCAACTAATTGTTTTTCATCCAGCGCATCGTTTATTTGTTCCATAGAGGCCGTGATTGCTGACTCCGTTCCACTTCTAGCTAGGAACCCGAATTGATTGCTATCGAACCGGATTGTAGAGCTTATGAAGTTTTCTATTCGACTATCACTAACACTTTACTGACTGCACTTAGTACAGAAATTGGCCTGTAGTTCTCACAATTGTCTTTTCTCCCTTTTTTGTGTATGGGCGTTACAATAGCTTTTTTAAGGCAATTTGGGAAGTCTCCTGTTGTAAGGCACTTGTTTATTGTTTTGACCAGGGTTTCGGATATTATTGGCAGGAGCAATTCAAGGTCCTTGACCGATATATCGTCTGCTCCTTTAGCTGCATTGCTGTTTAGACTGGTAATAATGTCTTGTATTTCTTGTCGTGTTATTGGCTTGAGAAATATGGATTTTTGATTGTGTACATTTGGCGGTGTTCTAGTGTTTGGTATATTTTTTTGCTATGTTTGTAGCTGCTTCGTTGAAGAAATTGTTAAAAGCGTTTGCTGTATTTACTTTGTTTTGGTTGTCTTGTTCTTGGCTGTTTTTGGTGCTGGATAGATTCTCATCCATGTTTCATATTGTTGTGTTTATAATGTTCCATAATTTTTTCGAGTTGTTTCCAGATTTTTCTATTTGTTCATTAACAAGTTTTTCTTTGTTAATTTTAATTAATTTTTCTACTTCTTTCTTAATTTTTTTGTATTCTGCTTGTTTGTTGTGATCATTGGGATATGTTTTGCACGTTTATATTGGGATATGTTTTGCACGTACAGTTTTTGCCTGAGTTTTAGTTTTTTTTTAAGTTCAGCTGTGATCCAATTGTTTTCCCGTGTTCTAACTTTGACATATTTGGTACTTTTGGTTTTTGCTTTTTGTATTGCATGTATAAGTGTTTCTATGTCCATGTCTGGATTTTCAATCACCTCGTTTCCAACCATTTCCGTGATTTTTTGATAATTTATTTTTGGTATGAGTTGTATTTTCATTGGTTTCTTACATCGTTTTATTTCATTTATTGTAGTAATTGTGTATTTGTGATCGGAGATGTAAGTATCTTCCAATTTGTAGCTTATTTCATGTGTTGTATCAATGTTGGTTATTATGTGACCAATCAATGTATTCGTTCTTGGTGTTTGCCTTGTTGGTAATGTATTATTAACAAACGTGTATCCGTTGCCTTGTATTAAATCTGTGTATTTAATCACCGTATTCGTTTCTTCTAATAAATTAATATTTACATCTGCAAAGAAAACACAGTTTTTTGAATTGACCATTCTTTGCTCGATATAATCCATAAATGTGTTACAATTTTCGTTTGGAGCTTTGTAAAACGTGCCTATGGCTATAGGAATTTTTAAATTTTTTATTTCAATAACTGTTAGATTGTACTTTTCATCTTTTGTCATTTCATTGTATGTGTAGCAGTCTTTTATAAAATGACTGTTTAAATTTTAGTTGTTGTGCGTATAATTATTTTTGGGATGTATGTCTTTAAAATAATCCGGCTCGATGCTTGTCTTAGATTTTTCCCATCTCGTGCAACTTAAAGCCTCGCCGAAGTCATGCTTTCACAATTCTTCAATAAAGCAATTTGTAAAAACGATCAGTAGCAAGGTTCCCAAAAAGTTAACGATAATAGTAGTTGTCGTTATCGGTCATTGTGCAGTTTTCGTTAAGGGCCTTATAGACGAGCAACTAATCACAAAACTGGTTGATAAACTGATAACTGGTTGTTGAAAAGAAGTCGTGTGTAGATGAGTTGAGGTTTCATTTTCAGTTTTTCAACCAGTTTATCAATCAGTTGGCAAAAATTAAAAAATTTGGATTTTTTGCTATTCACATCAACCAGTTCTTCAACTGGTGGTGTGTTTGTAGCGAAATCAACAACTGCATTCATTTTTATATAATATGCGCAATGTTTTCAAGAAGAAAAAGTTTTTGTACTGGAATTGAATTGAAATTGGTCCATGCGTCTGTAGGAAAAACCATCAACCAGTTTTTCAATCAGTTTTGCGATTAGTTGCTCGTCTATAAGGGCCTTTAGTTAACTACAGCGATAATCATCGTTAAGGCGTTTGGGAATCCCGCAACAGGACCAGATTTGTTTCTTACACCTACTAATTAAGCATCAATAGCCCCTTTAAAACGATCTAGCATGGCGTCCGACATGTTGGCTTGTTTGAACGCTCGAAACGTGTCCCGTCATTTTCCCATCCAACATTGTTGAACCGACACGTAAGATCGATTGGAAGCTCCTTATTCTCACTTTGTTTTGTCTGTTACGTGTTTGAAGCCTACTTTTAAAACACCTTATCGATGATATTATCATCAGCACAAATTCTTATCAGCTCAGTTTTCAGTTTTTTTAAAGTAAATTGAGCTCGCTGTCGTTCAGTGCATTTAGTTGTTTTGCGAGTTTATAGGATCGAAACAATAAAAAAAATTTTTCTAGAAGAGGGCTCTGATGTGCACTGTTCGCCTGCTAGAAGACCTTTTAAAGCCCCTCATTTACCCATAAATTTAAATTTTTGCAAAGCAATAATGATGCTATATTTCATAGACTTAATTTTGGTCATTTAGTTCGTGTAGTTATTGACGACAAATGAACAAAAATTGTTTTCCCATTCTTACAACAGTTTCCATTTATTTGTCAAAAAGGTGTACTCTTAAGCACGAAAAAGAAATAAATGTGCTAAAGTGTGCGAAAAGAGAATGGTATCGTTAGAAAGAGTAAAAATTTAGCTTTCGTACAAAAAAGAAAAAAGGTGATAACCGGTGAGTTACACCAAGTTCTACTCTCCAAAACTTAGCAATTTAAAAAGAATATTGAACTTTATTAAGACTCAAGTTAAGACTCAAAAAACTTTAAAATTATTCTATACTTTTTATGTTAATTTCAATATGACTGGCCCTCAACTTTGAAATCAATTAAAATAAATTTGTTAAAATTATGCACAAATAAAAAAAGCGCTTATTTTAACTAGTAGGCAATTTGAATTGAGCAGCAAATATAATTTCAACAAAACTACTTCTCTCTCTTCCACTGTCTATAGCTATTAATTTACTTATATAAAACAAAAACAATTGGTGATTTCCCGACTTTGAGAATATTTGCTGTTGAAATATTTCGTTGTTTTCATCAAACACGAAATTTAATTTTGTCCAGCTAGCTTGTTTTAGACGCAACACTGTGCGTCAGCATGGTTTTGTAAATGGTAGATCCACTGTGTCTAATCTTCTTGATTTTACAACATTCTGCTTAAATTCAATTGATTCTGGTAACCAGGTCGATTTTGTTTACACTGACTTTAGTAAGGCATTTGATAAACTACCACACAATCTGATCATATATAAACTCGAGTTTCCATGGGGATTTCCACAATATTTTGTGAACTGGATGAAATAGTATTTGAAGGAGCGATCTTATCAAATACGTTTTCAAGACGTATTGTCTTCTGAATTTAGCGCTGAATCATGTGTCTCAGGATAGTCACCTTGGTGCACTTCTTTTTATTTTAGTAATCAATGATATAACTCACATCATTGAACACTCTCATCTGCTTATTTTTGCCGATGATATGAAAATAAAAAGAACGGTTAATTCTAAAGATAATTCAGACCTACTCCAGTCTGATCTGAAATCCTTTGAAGTTTGGTGTTCTAAAAATAATATATTTTTAAATTCGGATAAATGCCAAACTATGATCTTTTCGCGATAAAGGAATAATTTTATTTTTGATTATAAGAATAAAGATTCTGCCTTGAGACGTGCAGATACCGTCACAAACCTAGGTATATGCATGGACTCTAAGCTATCGTTTGGCATTCATATTGGTAATATTTGTAAAAAAGCATCTTCAATGCTTGAACTTATAAAACGCTGGGCCAAAGAATTTAATAGCATGATTAGAACTATAACGTTGTATTATGCAATTGGGCGTCCTAACTTAGAATATGCAAGTCAAGTTTTGTCCCCAAACTACAATATGCATGTTGATCGAATAAAAAGAATCCAAAAACGTTTTGTTCGGTTTGCTTTAAGCGGCTTAAGTGAACCTGACATAGGGCTCATTCCATCAGATTTCGGCCAAAAAAAAAAGCAAAGTCGCCTCACCATCTAGAAACAAATTGAAAAAAATATGTTTAAATGTCCCTTTAACATTTTAACATTTAAACATTTTTAAATTTTTTATTTCCTATCACCGTTAGCCCGCGGTGCCACTTGAATCGCATCGGGATAGCCCCAAAAACACAACCGGGATTTTATATTTTCTTTTATAACATTATTTCTAATAAAATAGGTATTGACTTGATTCAAAAACAGTTTTAAATAAGAATAGCTGTACTTTTCAATAGTGTAAAATTATGGCTTTCCAAGTAATGTTTAAGTTTAAATAAAATCACCTAAGCATTTGCAAAAAAATTTAGCTTTATTTAATTTTAATCACCGTTTTTGGCATTTTAAATTTACGGAACTTTATAATTTTTTCTTAAGGCGGAACCAAGTTATGCGTAAGCAAACCAAAGTAAGAGAGCAAAAGTTCGTACTTCCACGACATTGTTTGGAGCCCTCCAAGTTTTGCGTAAGCATTTGTTTCGTTAAGTTTCTCAATTTTCGATTACTTTTAAAAACTTGAGTGAGAGCGCTCGATTCCGTAGTTTGCTAAGCAGAATAGGGTTGTTAACTGTATTTAGTTTTGATTGGCTATTTCTTACACCGAACTATAAATGTATATCATTGGAATTTTTTGAAATGTTTTACTTTAGGTAATCTGAGATGTTAAAGCTTAATAAAATGATATACACTCACATTATAGTTTTTATAAAAAGTGTTGGCAATCCTTTCCGATAAAAACTTTCCTGTTCCATATTTGACATTCTGAACAATGTTTCGCGTGGTTGTCGGGATAGAGCGTCTGCCACTACGTTCAATTTGCCCTTTCGATACTGGATGTCAAATGTGTATTGCTGTAGTTCCAAAGCCCATCTAGCTATGCACCAAAATCTTTCCGGTTTTCTTTTTAACCAAGACGATATGTGCACTATGCGGGCTACGCGATGACTCGATGCACCCTTTGCTAATCAGTTCGTCGATTTCCTGGTTAATTATTCCTTGCATTGCGGGATTTCTTGGAAAATATCTTTGCTTGAAAGGCTGCTCATCCCTCATGATGATCTTGTGTGCCGTAATGTTAGATACTCCTGTGAGGTCTTCAAATTTTTTTAGTTCTGCACTCATAAACTTGTTTATTATCTCTTCTTGGTTTGGATTGTCCATTCCTGGTTCCAATCCATCTTCTCGTACAACTGTACAGCACGCTGTTCTAGGTTCTATCGTCTGATTCCTGGGTTCCTGAAGAGTGACCGTATAGTCACCACATTGTAACTTTGCTTCCATCTTTATTAGGAAGTCCATGTCTAATATGAGGTCGTCGATTACTTCCGGTATTATGATCAACTCTGTTTCGCTATGTCTTTCTCCGAGTCTGATGTTGATTTTTAGCTGTTGAGTGACTTTCTTCGTGATACCATCAGCCATGCGTATGCGTGTGAGTATGCGTTCGATTTTTCCTGCTTCTTGGACGTGATCCGCCAGTGACATGCTGATAAGACTTCGTGTTGCTCCGGTGTCGATTGTTGCCTCTACCATGTGGTTACCTAATGTAACTAATGCGGCAACATAATTTCCGTTTTGTCTTATGGCACTTAGTGGCGAGGTTGATCGACCTAGGTATCCGCTTGTACTCGCCGTGGACGGTACCCCAGGTAGTTTCCCGATTGTCTTCTGCAGCAATTCTGGTCGGCAATGGATCCGTTCGTAGGCTCTCAAAGTCGTCTGCGAGGCTGATCAGCTCTTCGAGTGTTGCAAAGTCCTTCCTTTTTATAAAGAGCTGATACTCCTGGAGACTGTTGGGGTAAATGCGCTCTAGTTTTTCTGCTTCGGAATGTTGCGCATTACGCATTAGGTTTTGAAGATCGATGAGGTAATCCTTAAATTTTTCCCTTGACTTTTTCCCTTGAGGTGTCGTTGCCGAATATCATCTTCTAGGCGTTGAAAGTATTTGGCTGGTAAGAAGAATTGCAAGAATTCATTCTTATATTTGTCCCATTCCTGCCATTGTTGGTTATTGTTTCGGAACCATTTCAGTGCATTGTCTTTCAGAAGTTCAGGCATTGTTCGCGGTAAGAGGTTCTTGTTCAAGCCAAATGCTTCGGCCAGTTCTTCCACTCTTTCTATGAAAGCCAATGGTGCCTTGCTGCCATCAAATTTGATGGACCATTTTTTGACTTTGTCTATCACCGCGGCATACGACGTTTGGTTCGCTGGTGCATTCTCTGCGTGTGAAGTCGATGCCTGTTCGTCTGTCGCTGTTGAAGTGTAGAGGTGGGGTTGAATGCCTGTTTCAGTGGGTGGCATCTCTAAAGTTGGTACGTCGGTGAATTTTGCTGGTGATGGTGCTCTGGAATGTTTCGTTTCCAGCTCGAAGAGACGTTGTTCCAGTCCTGGCTTCTGTCCTTGTTCTGTGATGAAGGCTGCAAAATGTTTACGGGATTCTTGAACAGTTCCGGTATTTTCAAATCCAAACTCCTCTGCGTAAATTTGAAGCTCGTCTTTTCGGAGAAAGTATACCGATGAGGTACTGACCATTTTTTTGCGTGTTCTATTTCTTGATATATGTGTTGTTGTTTTTTTCTTTTATATTTTTTTTTCTTTATTTTAAAGTCCCTGCTCGGGCGCCATATGTAACGAACCATCCAGTTCGTTTGCAATTGCTGGGGTAGGCTCAGCGAGGAAACCAAGGGTTCAATACAAAAAATTTATAACTCGGTAGTTTTAGTTTTAATTTACAAGTAATCTTTATTGGGCATTTCTTTTATCTATTTAATGCTACTACTTTAATAGGATTAAATTTTAAATGTAATTAATCAAAATATTAATATTATATTTTATATAAAATAAATTAAATCATTATTCAAAATATTTCTGTGATTATTATTGTTTAGTACTATTCTATACTATAGAATTAATTAATTATATTATTATTTAGACTTCGTGTATTTATTTATATTAAGTGAAACAACCTGAGTTAGAAAGGTGTAAGCGCCTTCACTACGAAATAACCTGTGCTTAAAGGGTGTAAACGCCTTTACTATGAATGCCCTGAGCTTAAAGGGTGTAAACGCCTTTACTATGCAAACCTGAACTTAAAGGGTGTAAACGACTTTACTATGAAAACCTGAGCTAAGTCTTGCACATGTGCACGCGCCTGGGCTCTTGTCAAGACTGCTGAGCTTAAAGGCTGTGAACGCCTTTACTATGAAAACCTGAGCTTAAAGGGTGTGAACGCCTTTACTATGAAAACCTGAGCTTAAAGGTTGTGAACGCCTTTACTATGAAAACCTGAGCTTAAATGGTGTGAACGCCTTTACTATGAAAACCTGAGCTTAAAGGGTGTGAACGCCTTTACTATGAAAACCTGAACTTAAAGGGTGTAAACGCCTTTACTATGAAAACCTGAGCTTAGTCTTGCACATGTGCACGTGCCTGTGCTCTGGTCAAGACTGCTGAGCTTAAAGGGTCTGAACGCATTTACTATGAAAACCTGAGCTTAAAGGGTGTGAACGCCTTTACTATGAAAACCTGAGCTTAAAGGGTGTGAACGCCTTTACTATGAAAATCTGAGCTTAAAGGGTGTACACGTCTTTACTATGAAAACCTGAGCTAAGTCTTGCACATGTGCACGCGCCTGTGCTCTTGTCAAGACTGATTTTCCTATGCTAGCGCCCCGCTTTTTATTTGCTTGCGCTGTTTTCCTGTTTCACTGTTCTGTTGTTTAGCTTACATGCATGTGTATGCATGTATGCGTGTATGTGTATATTTATTTGTTTTGAATGTAATTTTAACAATAGGTATATTATAGGCTATATAATATAAAGTGTATATTGTTAATAATATTTATGATAAAATAAAAATAATATAATATTATCTCGAATTTCAGCATTTTATGTTTTATTAATTCTGTTCTCTTTATTTATTTTTATTTTATTTGCTTTTTCTCTTAAATTCAGTTTATTCATTTTCTATTGTTATTTAATATATATATACATATGTCTATACATTTATATATACTTATTTCTAAATATTCATATACATTTTGTTTTTACATTTCATTTAATGTTTGTTTTTATATTTCACTTAATGTTTGTGGGACAGAAATTGATCCACAATTTCTTGTCCTCACACTCCCCCTTTTCTTTCCCCGTCGGTGATGAACTTGACGTGACCTGTCTTCGAGATCCTCACTTGTTAGGCCCTTCCTTCTACCACTCTTCGAAGCGCAAGTCGTTGGTGCCCATTTTTATTCTTCACTACCTCTTTGATTTCTTCAGTCAATGCATGGGGTAGCGTACTGCCGGTCTCGTTCTGCAGAATTGGCACACTGCATTCCTGATGTACTCACAAAGATCAATAACGTCGTCAGTGGCTTCAGTCGGCGTGTAGCGGTTGATGATGGCCTCGATGAGTGTCGGCACGTCACATTCTGCCATCTCGGTGATGTCGCTGGTGACGTTGGCTACTTCGTGCTCTGGCGCCAGTATCAATTCTGCTGCTTGGTTGCTAGTGCCATTTATTTTTATTGTGCTGTTGGGACTGTCGTCTTCGTCGCTGGATATACATATTGTTCTCTCGGGGCTTAAGAAGTCATCTTCGCAGAAATTCTGGGTGCGCTTACGAAATTCGGAGTCACGGCTAGCTATGCTTCGCTCCGCGCAGTCGCTTGAATGCTGCGCTCCTCCTCGGAATCTGACAGACATATTACTGCGGGTGCCGCTTGTTTACGTGCAGCGATTTTTCTTTGCTTACTGCGTGTCGTGGGCCCGCTGGTGTTGTCTGGCTCTTACTTACGATGCGCAGACGGGGTGTTTTGGCCTCGGGATGCTCGATTAGTTCTTCATCGTTGCTGCCTAAACGGCACGTCAGCCGGCGTTTCCTCATTAGCTTCTCGTGATGCTGTCAAAATTTGGTGATGCTCTGCTTAAATTTGTCCATCTCGATGTGTCTTGCTGTATTGCAGTTGCTAAAGTGTTCGTCATCCTGTCTTTAGCTGTTGCAACTTGGCTTGATTTTATTTCTCCTTTCTTGCGAGGTCCCGTTGTCGCAAGGAAAACTGTTTCCATTTTTTCCATAATTTTCGGTTTTTAGCGTTTGTTTTAGATTAGTATGTGTTTATTTACTAATCAACATTCATTTTCCTTCTTGACAGCTGGTTTTTATATGGAAGGGTATGTTCACCAAGGGTACTTCTCATTTGTTTTATTACTTTCAGCACTTATGATGTGACCCAGTACGAACTTGTTGACTGGTCGCATAAGTGGTTCCCAAACACCATATGTGTACCTATTAGCATTATTTTGCATTCTTCTGCCCAAAATGCCTTGCCGACGTTGTTGTTATGTACTGATTAGCATATAATCGATAATGCCGATGCTGCTGCTAGTAATATATGTTGCTGCGTATCTGAATATGTTTGGTTTGCGACGCTGGTGTTGCTGTTATGATAATTTTTAACACTGATGTGGTTGTTCTCGTTTAGTTGGTGCTTAGTGGTTGGCGCAGAACTTGCGGTGGACGTTTAGCCAGTGTCTAGTTAGTGCTGCTGCTGCTCTGCTCTGATATTGGTGACGCGGATGTTACTGCGCTGCCTAGATATTAGTGCAGCAGATTCTACTGTGTTGCTTCGATATTGATGACGTAGATCTTGTTGTTCTGCTTCGATATTAGCAACGCAGATGCTGATGCGCTGGCAATTGATGACGCAGATGCTGCTGCGCTGCTCTCGCTGCCGTAGATGATGCTGTGTTGGCAGGTGGTGACGCAGATTCTGCTGCGCTGCTTCGATATTGATAACGCCGCTGCTGCTGTGCTGGCAGTTGATGATGCAGATGCTGCTGTGCTGGCAGTTGGTGACGCAGATGCTGCTGCTCCGTCTGCAGATTCTGCTGCGCAGTTACTGACGCAGGTGCTACTTGGATATTGGTGACACAGATTCTGATGCGCTGCTTCAATATTGGTGAAACAGATTCTGTGATTTCGATTTATTTAGATTCAGATTTATTTGTTTTGAATGAGTATGCGTTCGATTTTTCCAGCTTCTTGGACGTGATCCGCCAGTGACATGCTGATAAAACTTCGTGTTGCTCCGAAGTGCGTGCGGTTCCATGTCTGGACCGATGACTTGGTCTAACGCACGTTGAAACGTCGCGGGGGCGGAATGTAGCCCGAAAGGCATAACGTGCCACTGATAAAGTCTTCGTCCTGGTACTGTAAATGCAGTATATGGTTTACTACTTTCCTCCATAGGACTTTGCCAGTAGCCATTTTTCAAGTCTTGTGTGCTTATGAAGTTAGCGCTTTTTAATCGGTCCAGAATATGGTAAAATCGTGGTAATGGGTATGCGTCGGGGACCGATTTTGCATTAAGCTGTCGATAGTCGACACAAAGTCTCCACTTTCCGGTTTTCTTTTTAACCAAGACGATAGGTGCACTATGAGGGCTACGCGATGGATCGATGCACCCTTTGTTGATCAGTTCGTCGATATCCTGGTTAATTATTCCTTGCATTGTGGGATTTCTTGGAAAATATCTTTGCTTGATAGGCTGCTCATCCCTCATGATGATCTTGTGTGCCGTAATGTTAGATACTCTTGTGAGGTCTTCAAATTTTTTTAGTTCTGCACTCATAAACTTGTTTATTATCTCTTCTTGGTTTGGATTGTCCATTCCTGGTTCCAATCCATCTTCTCGTACAACTGTACAGCACGCTGTTCTAGGTTCTATCGTCTGATTCCTGGGTTCCTGAAGGGTGACCGTATAGTCACCACATTGTATCTTTGCTTCCATTTTTATTAGGAAGTCCATGTCTAATATGAGGTCGTCGATTACTTCCGGTAGTATGATTAACTCTGTTTCGCTATGTCTTTCTCCGAGTCTGATGTTGATTTTCAGCTGTTGAGTGACTTCCTTTGTGATACCATCAGCCATGCGTATGCGTGTGAGTATGCGTTCGATTTTTCCTGCTTCTTGGAAGTGATCCGCCAGTGACATGCTGATAAAACTTCGTGTTGCTCCGGTGTCGATTGTTGCCCTCTACCATGTGGTTACCTAATGTAACTAATGCGGCAACATAATTTCCATTTTGTCTTATGGCATTTAGTGGCGAGGTTGATCGACCTGGGTATCCGCTTGTACTCGCCGTGGACGGTACCCCAGGTAGTTTCCCGATTGTCTTCTGCAGCAATTGATACGAAGAGTGCCCCTTCTACCGCACTCCCAGCAAAAGTTAAGCGTGGGGTTCCTACACTCATACCTGAAGTGGCCATCTTGTCCACAACGTCGGCAGGCTGTTCGCGGGTTAATGGGGTGCTCATCACGCGGTGATTTTCTTCTCGACTTCGTGGGGGTGTTGTTCTCGGGTTAATGGGGTACTCTGTTACCTGTGTCATCATGCGGTGATTTTCTTCTCGACTTCGTGGAGGTGCTGTTCTGGTCGGCAATGGATCCGTTCGTAGGCTCTCAAAGTCGTCTGTGAGGCTGATCAGCTCTTCGAGTGTTGCAAAGTCCTTCCTTTTTATATAGAGCTGATACTCCTGGAGACTGTTGGGGTAAATGCGCTCTAGTTTTTCTGCTTCGGAATGTTGCGCATTACGCATTAGGTTTTGAAGATCGATGAGGTAATCCTTAAATTTTTCCCTTGACCGTTGGTGTCGTTGTCGAATATCTTCTTCTAGGCGTTCAAAGTATTTGGCTGGTAAGAAGAATTGCAAGAATTCATTCTTATATTTGTCCCATTCCTGCCATTGTTGGTTATTGTTTCGGAACCATTTCAGTGCATTGTCTTTCAGAAGTTCAGGCATTGTTCGCGGTAAGAGGTTCTTGTTCAAGCCAAATGCTTCGGCCAGTTCTTCCACTCTTTCTATGAAAGCCAATGGTGCCTTGCTGCCATCAAATTTGATGGACCATTTTTTGACTTTGTCTATCACCGCGGCATACGACGTTTGGTTCGCTGGTGCATTCTCTGCGTGTGAAGTCGATGCCTGTTCGTCTGTCGCTGTTGAAGTGTAGAGGTGGGGTTGAATGCCTGTTTCAGTGGGTGGCATCTCTAAAGTTGGTACGTCGGTGAATTTTGCTGGTGATGGTGCTCTGGAATGTTTCGTTTCCAGCTCGAAGAGACGTTGTTCCAGTCCTGGCTTCTGTCCTTGTTCTGTGATGAAGGCTGCAAAATGTTTACGGGATTCTTGAACAGTTCCGGTATTTTCAAATCCAAACTCCTCTGCGTAAATTTGAAGCTCGTCTTTTCGGAGAAAGTACACCGATGAGGTACTGACCATTTTCTTGCGTGTTCTATTTCTTGATATATATGTTGTTTTTTTTTTCTTTTATATTTTTTTTTTTTTGATTTTAAAGTCCCTGCTCGGGCGCCATATGTAACGAACCATCCAGTTCGTTTGCAATTGATGGGGTAGACTCAGCGAGGAAACCAAGGGTTCAATACAAAAAATGTATAACTCGGTGTTTAAGTTTTAATTTACAAGTAATCTTTATTGGGCATTTCTTTTATCTATTTAATGCTATTATTTTAATAGGATTAAATTTTAATTGTAATTATTCAAAATATTAATATCATATTTTATATAAAATAAATTAAAACATTATTCAAAATATTTCTGTGATTATTATTGTTTAGTACTATTCTATACTATAGAATTAATTAATTATATTATTATTTAGACTTCGTGTATTTATTTATATTAAGTGAAACAACCTGAGTTAGAAAGGTGTAAACGCCTTCACTACGAAATAACCTGTGCTTAAAGGGTGTAAACGCCTTTACTATGAATGCCCTGAGCTTAAAGGGTGTAAACGCCTTTACTATGCAAACCTGAACTTAAAGGGTGTGAACGCCTTTACTATGAAAATCTGAGCTAAGTCTTGCACATGTGCACGCGCCTGGGCTCTTGTCAAGACTGCTGAGCTTAAAGGGTGTGAACGCCTTTACTATGAAAACCTGAGCTTAAAGGGTGTGAACGCCTTTACTATGAAAACCTGAGCTTAAAGGGTGGGAACGCCTTTAGTATGAAAACCTGAGCTTAAAGGGTGTAAACTCCTTTACTATGAAAATCTGAGCTTAAAGGTTGTGAACGCCTTTACTATGAAAACCTGAGCTTAAAGGGTGTAAACTCCTTTACTATGAAAACCTGAGCTTAAAGGGTGTGAACGCCTTTACTATGCAAACCTGAGCTTAAAGGGTGTGAACGCCTTTACTATGAAAACCTGAGCTAAGTCTTGCACATGTGCACGCGCCTGGGCTCTTGTCAAGACTGCTGAGCTTAAAGGGTGTGAACGCCTTTACTATGAAAACCTGAGCTTAAAGGGTGGGAACGCCTTTAGTATGAAAACCTGAGCTTAAAGGGTGTAAACTCCTTTACTATGAAAATCTGAGCTTAAAGGTTGTGAACGCCTTTACTATGAAAATCTGAGCTAAGTCTTGCACATGTGCACGCGCCTGGGCTCTTGTCAAGACTGCTGAGCTTAAAGGGTGGGAACGCCTTTACTATGAAAACCTGAGCTTAAAGGGTGTGAACGCCTTTACTATGAAAACTTGAGCTTAAAGGTTGTGAACGCCTTTACTATGAAAACCTGAGCTTAAAGGGTGTGAACGAATTTACTATGAAAACCTGAGCTTAAAGGGTGCGAACGCCATTACTATGAATACCTGAGCTTAAAGGGTGTGAACGCCTTTAGTATGAAAACCTGAGCTTAAAGGGTGTAAACTCCTTTACTATGAAAACATGAGCTTAAAGGGTGTGAACGCCTTTACTATGCAAACCTGAGCTTAAAGGGTGTGAACGCCTTTACTATGAAAACCTGAGCTAAGTCTTGCACATGTGCACGCGCCTGTGCTCTTGTCAAGACTGCTGAGCTTAAAGGGTGTGAACACCTTTACTATGAAAACCTGAGCTTAAAGGGTGGGAACGCCTTTACTATGAAAACCTGAGCTTAAAGGGTGTAAACTCCTTTACTATGAAAACATGAGCTTAAAGGGTGTGAACGCCTTTACTATGCAAACCTGAGCTTAAAGGGTGTGAACGCCTTTACTATGAAAACCTGAGCTAAGTCTTGCACATGTGCACGCGCCTGTGCTCTTGTCAAGACTGCGGAGCTTAAAGGGTGTGAACGCCTTTACTATGAAAACCTGAGCTTAAAGGGTGTGAACGCATTTACTATGAAAACCTGAGCTTAAAGGGTGTGAACGCCTTTAATATGAAAACCTGAGCTTAAAGGATGTGAACGCCTTTACTATGAAAACCTGAGCTTAAAGGGTGTGAACGCCTTTACTATGAAAACCTGAGCTTAAACGGTGTAAACGCCTTTACTATGAAAACCTGAGCTTAGTCTTGCACATGTGCACGCGCCTGGGCTCTTGTCAAGACTGATTTTCCTGTGCTAGCGCCCCGCTTTTTATTTGCTAGCGCTGTTTTTCTGTTTCACTGTTCTGTTGTTTTGCTTACATGCATGTGTATGCATGTATGCGTGTAGGTGTATATTTATTTGTTTTGAATGTAATTTTAACAATAGGTATATTATAGGCTATATAATATAAAGTGTATATTGTTAATAATATTTATGATAAAATAAAAATAATATAATATTATCTCGAATTTCAGCATTTTATGTTTTATTAATTCTGTTCTCTTTATTTATTTTTATTTTATTTGCTTTTTTTCTTAAATTCAGTTTATTCATTTTCTATTGTTATTAAATATATATATATATGCATATGTCTATACATTTATATATACTTATTTCTAAATAGTCATATACATTTTTTTTTACATATCATTTAATGTTTGTTTTTATATTTCACTTAATGTTTGTGGGACAGAAATTGATCCACAATTTCTTGTCCTCACACTCCCGCTTTTCTTTCCCCGTCGGTGATGACCTTGACGTGACCTGTCTTCGAGATCCTCACTTGGTAGGCCCTTCCTTCTACCACTCTTCGAAACGCAAGTCGTTGGTGCCCATTTTTATTCTTTACTACCTCTTTGATTTCTTCAGTCAATGCATGGGGTAGCGTACTGCCGGTCTCGTTCTGCAGAATTGGCACACTGCATTCCTCGTGGTTGATCGACTGTAGCATTAAATCGAGTTCACTGATGTACTCACCCAGATCAATAACGTCGTCAGTGGCTTCAGTCGGCGTGTAGCGGTTGATGATGGCCTCGATGAGTGTCGGCACGTCACATTCTGCCATCTCGGTGATGTCGCTGGTGACGTTGGCTACTTCGTGCTCTGGCGCCAGTATCAATTCTGCTGCTGGGTTGCTAGTGCCATTTATTTTTATTGTGCTGTTGGGACTGTCGTCTTCGTCGCTGGATATACATATTGTTCTCTCGGGGCTTAAGAAGTCATCTTCGCAGAAATTCTGGGTGCGCTTACGAAATTCGGAGTCACGGCTAGCTATGCTTCGCTCCGCGCAGTCGCTTGAATGCTGCACTCCTCCTCGGAATCTGACAGACATATTACTGCGCATGCGGCTTGTTTACGTGCAGCGATTTTTCTTTGCTTACTGCGTGTCGTGGGCCTGCTGGTGTTGTCTGGCTCTTACTTACGATGCGCAGACGGGGTGTTTTGGCCTCGGCATGCTCGATTAGTTCTTCATCGTTTCTGCCTAAACGGCACGTCAGCCTGATGCTGTCGAAATTTGGTGATGCTGTGCTTAAATTTGTCCATCTCGATGTGTCTTGCTGTACTGCAGTTGCTAAAGTGTTCGTCATCCTGCCTTTAGCTGTTGCAACTTGGCTTGATTTTATTTCTAATTTCTCGCGAGGTCCCGTTTTCGCAAGGAAAACTGTTTCCATTTTTTCCATAATTTTCGGTTTTTAGCGTTTGTTTTAGATTAGTATGTGTTTATTTACTAATCAACATTCATTTTCCTTCTTGACAGCGGGTTTCTATATGAAAGTGTATGTTCACCAAGGGTACTTCTTGTTTGTTTTATTACTTTCAGCACTTATGATGTGACCCAGTACGAGCTTGTTGACTGGTCGCATAAGTGGTTCCCAAACACCATATGTGTACCTATTAGCATTATTTTGCATTCTTCTGCCCAAAATGCCTTGCCGACGTTGTTTTTATGTACTGATTAGCATATAATCGATAAGGCCGATGCTGCTGCTAGTAATATATGTTGCTGCGTATCTGAATATGTTTGGTTTGCGACGCTGGTGTTGCTGTTATGATACTTTTTAACACTGATGTGGTTGTTCTCGTTTAGTTGGGGCTTAGTGGTTGGCGCAGAACTTGCTGTGGACGTTTAGCCAGTGTCTAGTTAGTGCTGCTGCTGCTCTGATATTGGTGACGCGGATGTTACTGCGCTGCCTAGATAGTAGTGCCGCAGATTCTACTGTGTTGCTTCGATATTAGCGACGCAGATGCTGATGCGCTAGCAATTGATGACGCAGATGCTGCTGCGCTGCTCTCGCTGCCGTAGATGATGGTGTGTTGGCAGTTGGTGACGCAGATGCTGCTGCGCTGCTTCAATATTGATAACGCCGCTGCTGCTGTGCTGGCAGTTGGTGATGCAGATGCTGCTGCGCTGGCAGTTGGTGACGCAGATGCTGCTGCGCTGCTTCAATATTGATAACGCCGCTGCTGCTGTGCTGGCAGTTGGTGATGCAGATGCTGCTGCGCTGGCAGTTGGTGACGCAGATGCTGCTGCGCTGCTTCAATATTGATAACGCGGCTGCTGCTGTGCTGGCAGTTGGTGATGCAGGTGCTGCTGCGCTGGCAGTTGATGACGTAGATGCTGCTGCGATGATGTCGTTGCTACTGATGACGGCGCGCTGGCAGTTGGTGACGCAGGTGCTGCTGCGCTGGCAGTTGATGACGCAGATGCTGCTGCGATGGCAGTTGGTGACGCAGATGCTGCTGCGTTGGCAGTTGGTGACGCAGATGCTGCTGCGTTGGCAGTTGATGACGCAGATGCTGCTGCGATGAGGTCTTCATAATAATTTTGCAGTTCGCTTATATGACTGGTGCGCGTTTTTGTCGTTGTTGGGCTACGCAATAGAACGATGACGGGCGAAATGAACCCGCTTACTGTGTATGGCACGTGATATTTTAGAGCTAGTTTGGATGCGAAGTTATCCACAGCTTTAGAGAGGTAGTGTTCTTTTACGAGCACTTGGTCTCCAATCTGTGGGATCCATTTACGTCGGCGTAAGTTGTAGTGCCTTGCTTGATCCTGCGCTGCGCGTTCCATATTGCGGCGTACGATTTTGAAGATCTCCTGTAACTGAGATGCCTTTTCGTTTGGTGTCTGAGGGATTTGCCCAGTGCCCAGAGTGTACTGATCGTAGATAGCGTTGGGAAGCCTAGGCTCTCATCCTTGGATCAAAAAGGCGGACTGTAACCCGTCGAGTCAGATACGCCGGTGTTGATGGCGAGAGATATTTTGGGCAGGAGTTCATCCCATGTTCGGTGATCATTGCCCGTCAGTTGTGCTATCATTCTTTTGATGGTTCGGCTCACTCGTTCTGTGGGGTTCTCTTGCGGGGTGTATGGTGCCGTGAATTGCTGTCTTACTCCCATGTCTTTTAGAAACCTTTTGAAGTGAATTGCGCTCCGTTGTCCGTGATCAAGACCTTTGGTGTTCCAAAACGTGCTAGTATTCGTTCTCTGAAGGCTTTCCTGAGGGTATCACTGGTGGCTTTTCGAAGCGGTATCATCTCGGTCCACTTTGAGAATCGATCGAAGAATACCAAAAGCATTGAGTTTTCGTGTTTTGATCTAGGTAATGGTCCGATAAAGTCAGCGCACAGCATGCTCCATGGCTCTACGGCAATCTGTGAAAGCATCTTTCCTGCTGCCCGCTGCTGATTTGGTTTGTACTGTTGGCACGATGTGCACGTCCGCACGTATATACACGTTTGTAATTCTTGCGATGGTCTTGCGGATGCTCATGTGGCCAGCGCTTGGATCGTCGTGTTTTTCTTTTAGCACGTTGTCCCGATCAAAACTAGAAACACAAAGCTTCCAAGGCGCACAGTGTTCATCGTTTGCGGTTGCCGGAATATGACGGTACAGCATGCCATTTTCCTTGGCATAGTCTGGGTATTTCTCAGGGTTTTGCTGGATCTCTTCTTCTTTCTTTTTTAGCCACTTGCAAGTGAGAGGGGTACTTTCCTGTTCCATATTTGACATTCTGAACAATGTTTCGCGTGGTTGTCGGGATAGAGCGTCTGCCACTACGTTCAATTTGCCCTTTCGATACTGGATGTCAAATGTGTATTGCTGTAGTTCCAAAGCCCATCTAGCTATGCGCCCTGAAGGAATTTCGATTGAATTTAACCATTTCAAGGAGAGATGGTCGGTGATGACTGTGAATTTATATCCTTCTAGATAGGGTCGCATCTTGCGAATAGCCCATACGATGGCCAAACACTCCTTTTCAGTCGGGGAATAGTTTTTCTCTGCCTTGTTGAGATGTCTGCTGGCATATGCCATAACTCTTTCGTTATCATCGTGTTCTTGCGTGAGGACTGCTCCTAGGCCATAATCACTGGCGTCTGTCTGTAGTTTAAATTCCTTTGTAAAATCTGGGCATGCTAGTACCGGCGCTTCTGTTAATTTTGTTTTAAGCGTTTCGAATGCCTGTTGTTGGTCTTCTCCCCACTTCCAATGTCTTCCTTTCTTCAATAGCTCCGTTAGTGGGTGAACTACATCTGCGAACTCAGGTAGAAAGCGCCTATACCAGGAAGCGATGCCTAAGCAGCGGCGTAACTGTTTTAGTGTCGTCGGTGGTTCGAGTTCCCGCATTGCGGATACTTTGTCCGGATCCGTGTGAATACCCTTGTCGCTGACCACGTGAACTAGATACTTTAGATCCTTTTTGAAAAATTCACACTTTTCCACGTTGATCTTTAAATTCGCTGCTTGTAGTCGCCGAAATACTTCTTTCAGGTGACGCATATGCTCCTCCAACGAGGATCCGATCACTATTATGTCGTCTAGATACGCAAAACTTGGTCTAACGCACGTTGAAACGTCGCGGGGACGGAATGTAGCCCGAAAGGCATAACGCGCCACTGATAAAGTCCTCGTCCTGGTACTGTAAATGCAGTATATGGTTTACTACTTTCCTCCATAGGACTTTGCCAGTAGCCATTTTTCAAGTCTAGTGTGCTTATGAAGTTAGCGCTTTTTATTCGGTCCAGAATATGGTGAATTCGTGGTAATGGGTATGCGTCGGGGACCGATTTAGCATTAAGCTGTCGATAGTCGACACAAAGTCTCCACTTTCCGGTTTTCTTTTTAACCAAGACGATAGGTGCACTATGAGGGCTACGCGAAGGATCGATGCACCCTTTGTTGATCAGTTCGTCGATATCCTGGTTAAATATTCCTTGCATTGCGGGATTTCTTGGAAAATATCTTTGCTTGATAGGCTGCTCATCCCTCATGATGATCTTGTGTGCCGTAATGTTAGATACTCCTGTGAGGTCTTCAAATTTTTTTAGTTCTGCACTCATAAACTTGTTTATTATCTCTTCTTGGTTTGGATTGTCCATTCCTGGTTCCAATCCATCTTCTCGTACAACTGTACAGCACGCTGTTCTAGGTTCTATCGTCTCATTCCTGGGTTCCTGAAGAGTGACCATATAGTCACCACATTGTATCTTTGCTTCCATTTTTATTAGGAAGTCCATGTCTAATATGAGGTCGTCGATTACTTCCGGTAGTATGATTAACTCTGTTTCGCTATGTCTTTCTTCGAGTCTGATGTTGATTTTCAGCTGTTGAGTGACTTCCTTCGTGATACCATCAGCCATGCGTATGCGTGTGAGTATGCGTTCGATTTTTCCTGCTTCTTGGACGTGATCCGCCAGTGACATGCTGATAAAACTTCGTGTTGCTCCGGTGTCGATTGTTGCCTCTACCATGTGGTTACCTAATGTAACTGCGGCAACATAATTTCCGTTTTATCTTATGGCATTTAGTGGCGAGGTTGATCGACCTATGTATCCGCTTGTACTCGCCGTGGACGGTACCCCAGGTAGTTTCCCGATTGTCTTCTGCAGCAATTGATAGTAAGAGTGCCCCTTCTTCCGCACTCGCAGCAAAAGTTAAGCGTGGGGTTCCTACACTCATACCTGAAGTGGCCATCTTGTCCACAACGTCGGCAGGCTGTTCGCGGGTTAATGGGGTGCTCTGTTACCTGTGTCACCACGCGGTGATTTTCTTCTCGACTTCGTGGGGGTGCTGTTCTGGTCGGCAATGGATCCGTTCGTAGGCTCTCAAAGTCGTCTGTGAGGCTGATCAGCTCTTCGAGTGTTGCAAAGTCCTTCCTTTTTATATAGAGCTGATACTCCTGGAGACTGTTGGGGTAAATGCGCTCTAGTTTTTCTGCTTCGGAATGTTGCGCATTACGCATTAGGTTTTGAAGATCGATGAGGTAATCCTAAAATTTTTCCCTTGACCGTTGGTGTCGTTGTCGAATATCATCTTCTAGGCGTTCAAAGTATTTGGCTGGTAAGAAGAATTGCAAGAATTCATTCTTATATTTGTCCCATTCCTGCCATTGTTGGTTATTGTTTCGGAACCATTTCAGTGCATTGTCTTTCAGAAGTTCAGGCATTGTTCGCGGTAAGAGGTTCTTGTTCAAGCCAAATGCTTCGGCCAGTTCTTCCACTCTTTCTATGAAAGCCAATGGTTCCTTGCTGCCATCAAATTTGATGGACCATTTTCTGACTTTGTCTATCACCGCGGCATACGACGTTTGGTTCGCTGGTGCATTCTCTGCGTGTGAAGTCGATGCCTGTTCGTCTGTCGCTGTTGAAGTGTAGAGGTGGGGTTGAATGCCTGTTTCAGTGGGTGGCATCTCTAAAGTTGGTACGTCGGTGAATTTTGCTGGTGATGGTGCTCTGGAATGTTTCGTTTCCAGCTCGAAGAGACGTTGTTCCAGTCCTGGCTTCTGTCCTTGTTCTGTGGACCGGTATTTCTTCCGGTATTTCAAATCCAAACTCCTCTGCGTAAATTTGAAGCTCGTCTTTTCGGAGAAAGTATACCGATGAGGTACTGACCATTTTCTTGCGTGTTCTATTTCTTGATATATGTGTTGTTTTTTTTTTCATTTATATTTTTTTTTTCTTGATTTTAAAGTCATTTAAACCATTTGTAACGAACCCTCCAGTTCGTTTGCAATTGCTGGGGTAGGCTCAGCGAGGAAACCAAGGGTTCAATACAAAAAATTTATAACTCGGTAATTTTAGTTTTAATTTACAAGTAATCTTTATTGGGCATTTCTTTTATCTATTTAATGCTATTACTTAAATAGGATTAAATTTTAAATGTAATTATTCAAAATATTAATATCATATTTTATATAAAATAAATTAAATCATTATTCAAAATATTTCTGTGATTATTATTGTTTAGTACTATTCTATACTATAGAATTAATTAATTATATTATTATATAGACTTCGTGTATTTATTTATATTAAGTGAAACAACCTGAGTTAGAAAGGTGTAAACGCCTTCACTACGAAATAACCTGTGCTTAAAGGGTGTAAACGCCTTTACTATGAATGCCCTGAGCTTAAAGGGTGTAAGCGCCTTTACTATGCAAACCTGAGCTTAAAGGGTGTGAACGCCTTTACTATGAAAACCTGAGCTAAGTCTTGCACATGTGCACGCGCCTGTGCTCTTGTCAAGACTGCTGAGCTTAAAGGGTGTGAACGCCTTTACTATGAAAACCTGAGCTTAAAAGGTGTAAACACTGTTCTGTTGTTTTGCTTACATGCATGTGTATGCATGTATGCGTGTAGGTGTATATTTATTTGTTTTGAATCTAATTTTAACAATAGGTATATTATAGGCTATATAATATAAAGTGTATATTGTTAATAATATTTATGATAAAATAAAAATAATATAATATTATCTCGAATTTCAGCATTTTATGTTTTATTAATTCTGTTCTCTTTATTTATTTTTATTTTATTTGCTTTTTTTCTTAAATTCAGTTTATTCATTTTCTATTGTTATTTAATATATATATATATACAGATGTCTATACATTTATATATACTTATTTCTAAATATTCATATACATTTTGTTTTTACATTTCATTTAGTGTTTGTTTTTATATTTCACTTAATGTTTGTGGGACAGAAATTGATCCACAATTTCTTGTCCTCACACTCCCCCTTTTCTTTCCCCGTCGGTGATGACCTTGACGTGGCCTGCCTTCGAGATCCTCACTCGGTAGGCCCTTCCTTCTACCACTCTTCGAAACGCAAGTCGTTAGTGCCCATTTTTATTCTTCACTACCTCTTTGATTTCTTCAGTCAATGCATAGGGTAGCGTACTGCCGGTCTCGTTCTGCAGATTTGGCACACTGCATTCCTCGTGGTTGTTCGACTGTAGCATTAAATCGAGTTCACTGATGTAATCACCCAGATCAATAACGTCGTCAGGGGCTTCAGTCGGCGTGTAGCGGTTGATGATGGCCTCGATGAGTGTCGTCAAGTCACATTCTGCCGTCTCGGTGATGTCTCTGGTGACGTTGGCTACTTCGTGCTCTGGCGCCAGTATCAATTCTGCTGCTGGGTTGCTAGTGCCATTTATTTTTATTGTGCTGTTGGGACTGTCGTCTTCGTCGCTGGATATACATATTGTTCTCTCGGGGCTTAAGAAGTCATCTTCGCAGAAATTCTGGGTGCGCTCACGAAATTCGGAGTCACGGCTAGCTTTGCTTCGCTCTGCGCAGTCGCTTGAAATGCTGCGCTCCACCTCGGAATCTGACAGACATATTCTGCGGGTGCCGCTTGTTTACGTACAGCGATTTTTTTTTGCTTACTGCGTGTCGTGGGCCCGCTGGTGTTCTTACGTCGTGTAGCTTTGTAGGTTGTCTGGCTCTTACTTACGATGCGCAGACGGGGTGTTTTGGCCTCGGGATGCTCGATTAGTTCTTCATCGTTGCTACCTAAACGGCACGTCAGCCGGCGTTTCCTCATTAGCTTCTCGTGATGCTGTCGAAATTTGGTGATGCTCTGCTTAAATTTGTCCATCTCGATGTGTCTTGCTGTACTGCAGTTGCTACAGTGTTCGTCATCCTGTCTTTAGCTATTGCAACTTGGCTTGATTTTATTTCTCCTTTCTCGCGAGGTCCCGTTGTCGCAAGGAAAACTGTTTCCATTTTTTCCATAATTTTCGATTTTTAGCGTATGTTTTAGATTAGTATGTGTTTATTTACTAATCAACATTCATTTTCCTTCTTGCCAGCTGGTTTCTATATGAAAGGGTATGTTCACCAAGGGTCTTCTCGTTTGTTTTATTACTTTTAGCACTTATGATGTGACCCAGTACGAACTTGTTGACTGATCGCATAGGTGGTTCCCAAACACCATATGTGTACCTATTAGCATTATTTTGCATTCTTCTGCCCAAAATGCCTTGCCGACGTTGTTGTTACGTACGGATTAGCATATAATCGATAATGCCGATGCTGCTGCTAGTAATATATGTTGCTGCGTATCTGAATATGTTTGGTTTGTGACGCTGGTGTTGCTGTTATGATACTTTTTAACGCTGATGTGGTTGTTCTCGTTTAGTTGGTGCTTAGTGGTTGGCGCAGAACTTGCTGTGGACGTTTAGCCAGTGTCTAGTTATAGCTACTGCTGCTATGCTCTGATATTGGTGACGTGGATGTTACTGCGCTGCCTAGATATTAGTGCCGCAGATTCTGCTGTGTTGCTTCGATATTGATGACGTAGATCTTGTTGTTCTGCTTCGTCTAGCGACACAGATGCTGATGCGCTGGCAATTGATGACGCAGATGCTGCTGCGCTGCTCTTGCTGCTGTAGGAGATGGTGTGTTGGCAGTTGATGAAGCAGATGCTGCTGCGCTGGCAGTTGGTGACGCAGATGCTGCTGCTACGTCTCCAGATGCTGCTGCGCTGTTACTGACGCAGATGCTACTTTGATATTGGTGACAGAGATTCTGATGCGCTGCTTCGATATTGGTGAAACAGATTCTGCTGCGCTTCTTCGATTTTGTGACGCAGATTCTGCTGTGCTGGCAGTTGGTGACGCAGATGCTGCTGTGATGATGTCGCTATCGTAGATGACGGTGCGCTGGCAGTTGGTGACGCAGGTGCTGCTGCGATGGCAGTTGATGACGGAGATGCAGCTGCAATGATGGCGTCACTACTGATGACGGCGCGCTGGCAGTTGATGACGTAGATGCTGCTGCGATGATGTCGTTGCTACTGATGACGGCGCGCTGGCAGTTGGTGACGCAGGTGCTGCTGCGCTGGCAGTTGATGACGCAGATGCTGCTGCGATGGCAGTTGGTGACGCAGATGCTGCTGCGTTGGCAGATGGTGACGCAGATGCTGCTGCGTTGGCAGTTGGTGACGCAGATGCTGCTGCGATGAGGTCTTCATAATAATTTTGCAGTTCGCTTATATGACTGGTGCGCGTTTTTGTTGTTGTTGGGCTACGCAATAGAACGATGACGGGCGAAATGAACCCGCTTACTGTGTATGGCACGTGATATTTTAGAGCTAGTTTGGATGCGAAGTTATCCACAGCTTTAGAGAGGTAGTGTTCTTTTACGAGCACTTGGTCTCCAATCTGTGGGATCCATTTACGTCGGCGTAAGTTGTAGTGCCTTGCTTGATCCTGCGCTGCGCGTTCCATATTGCGGCGTACGATTTTGAAGATCTCCTGTAACTGAGATGTCTTTTCGTTTGGTGTCTGAGGGATTTGCCCAGTGCCCAGAGTGTACTGATCGTAGATAGCGTTGGGAAGCCTAGGCTCTCATCCTTGGATCAAAAAGGCGGACTGTAACCCGTCGAGTCAGATACGCCGGTGTTGATGGCGAGAGATATTTTGGGCAGGAGTTCATCCCATGTTCGGTGATCATTGCCCGTCAGTTGTGCTATCATTCTTTTGATGGTTCGGCTCACTCGTTCTGTGGGGTTCTCTTGCGGGGTGTATGGTGCCGTGAATTGCTGTCTTACTCCCATGTCTTTTAGAAACCTTTTGAATCCTTTTGAAGTGAATTGCGCTCCGTTGTCCGTGATCAAGACCTTTGGTGTTCCAAAACGTGCTAGTATTCGTTCTCTGAAGGCTTTCCTGAGGGTATCACTGGTGGCTTTTCGAAGCGGTATCATCTCGGTCCACTTTGAGAATCGATCGAAGAATACCAAAAGCATTGAGTTTTCGTGTTTTGATCTAGGTAATGGTCCGATAAAGTCAGCGCACAGCATGCTCCATGGCTCTACGGCAATCTGTGAAAGCATCTTTCCTGCTGCCCGCTGCTGATTTGGTTTGTACTGTTTGCACGATGTGCATGTCCGCACGTATCGGCTTATGTCTCTGAACATACCGGGCCAGTAGTACCGGTTTGTAATTCTTGCGATGGTCTTGCGGATGCTCATGTGGCCAGCGCTTGGATCGTCGTGTTTTTCTTTTAGCACGTTGTCCCGATCACTACTAGAAACACAAAGCTTCCAAGGCGCACAGTGTTCATCGTTTGCGGTTGCCGGAATATGACGGTACAGCATGCCATTTTCCTTGGCATAGTCTGGGTATTTCTCAGGGTTTTGCTGGATCTCTTCTTCTTTCTTTTTTAGCCACTTGCAAGTGAGAGGGGTACTTTCCTGTTCCATATTTGACATTCTGAACAATGTTTCGCGTGGTTGTCGGGATAGAGCGTCTGCCACTACGTTCAATTTGCCCTTTCGATACTGGATGTCAAATGTGTATTGCTGTAGTTCCAAAGCCCATCTAGCTATGCGCCCTGAAGGAATTTCGATTGAATTTAACCATTTCAAGGAGAGATGGTCGGTGATGACTGTGAATTTATATCCTTCTAGATAGGGTCGCATCTTGCGAATAGCCCATACGATGGCCAAACACTCCTTTTCAGTCGGGGAATAGTTTTTCTCTGCCTTGTTGAGATGTCTGCTGGCATATGCCATAACTCTTTCGTTATCATCGTGTTCTTGCGTGAGGACTGCTCCTAGGCCATAATCACTGGCGTCTGTCTGTAGTTTAAATTCCTTTGTAAAATCTGGGCATGCTAGTACCGGCGCTTCTGTTAATTTTGTTTTAAGCGTTTCGAATGCCTGTTGTTGGTCTTCTCCCCACTTCCAATGTCTTCCTTTCTTCAATAGCTCCGTTAGTGGGTGAACTACATCTGTGAACTCAGGTAGAAAGCGCCTATACCAGGAAGCGATGCCTAAGCAGCGGCGTAACTGTTTTAGTGTCGTCGGTGGTTCGAGTTCCCGCATTGCGGATACTTTGTCCGGATCCGTGTGAATACCCTTGTCGCTGACCACGTGAACTAGATACTTTAGATCCTTTTTGAAAAATTCACACTTTTCCACGTTGATCTTTAAATTCGCTGCTTGTAGTCGCCGAAATACTTCTTTCAGGTGACGCATATGCTCCTCCAACGAGGATCCGATCACTATTATGTCGTCTAGATACGCAAAACTTGGTCTAACGCACGTTGAAACGTCGCGGGGACGGAATGTAGCCCGAAAGGCATAACGCGCCACTGATAAAGTCCTCGTCCTGGTACTGTAAATGCAGTATATGGTTTACTACTTTCCTCCATAGGACTTTGCCAGTAGCCATTTTTCAAGTCTAGTGTGCTTATGAAGTTAGCGCTTTTTATTCGGTCCAGAATATGGTGAATTCGTGGTAATGGGTATGCGTCGGGGACCGATTTTGCATTAAGCTGTCGATAGTCGACACAAAGTCTCCACTTTCCGGTTTTCTTTTTAACCAAGACGATAGATGCACTATGAGGGCTACGCGAAGGATCGATGCACCCTTTGTTGATCAGTTCGTCGATATCCTGGTTAAATATTCCTTGCATTGCGGGATTTCTTGGAAAATATCTTTGCTTGATAGGCTGTTCATCCCTCATGATGATCTTGTGTGCCGTAATGTTAGATACTCCTGTGAGGTCTTCAAATTTTTTTAGTTCTGCACTCATAAACTTGTTTATTATCTCTTCTTGGTTTGGATTGTCCATTCCTGGTTCCAATCCATCTTCTCGTACAACTGTACAGCACGCTGTTCTAGGTTCTATCGTCTCATTCCTGGGTTCCTGAAGAGTGACCGTATAGTCACCACATTGTATCTTTGCTTCCATTTTTATTAGGAAGTCCATTTCTAATATGAGGTCGTCGATTACTTCCGGTAGTATGATTAACTCTGTTTCGCGATGTCTTTCTCCGAATCTGATGTTGATTTTCAGCTGTTGAGTGACTTCCTTCGTGATACCATCAGCCATGCGTATGCGTGTGAGTATGCGTTCGATTTTTCCTGCTTCTTGGACGTGATCCGCCAGTGACATGCTGATAAAACTTCGTGTTGCTCCGGTGTCGATTGTTGCCTCTACCATGTGGTTACCTAATGTAACTGCGGCAACATAATTTCCGTTTTGTCTTATGGCATTTAGTGGCGAGGTTGATCGACCTATGTATCCGCTTGTACTCGCCGTGGACGGTACCCCAGGTAGTTTCCCGATTGTCTTCTGCAGCAATTGATAGTAAGAGTGCCCCTTCTTCCGCACTCGCAGCAAAAGTTAAGCGTGGGGTTCCTACACTCATACCTGAAGTGGCCATCTTGTCCACAACGTCGTAAGGCTGTTCGCAGGTTAATGGGGTGCTCATCACGCGGTGATTTTCTTCTCGACTTCGTGGGGGTGTTGTTCTCGGGTTAATGGGGTACTCTGTTACCTGTGTCATCATGCGGTGATTTTCTTCTCGACTTCGTGGAGGTGCTGTTCTGGTCGGCAATGGATCCGTTCGTAGGCTCTCAAAGTCGTCTGTGAGGCTGATCAGCTCTTCGAGTGTTGCAAAGTCCTTCCTTTTTATATAGAGCTGATACTCCTGGAGACTGTTGGGGTAAATGCGCTCTAGTTTTTCTGCTTCGGAATGTTGCGCATTACGCATTAGGTTTTGAAGATCGATGAGGTAATCCTAAAATTTTTCCCTTGACCGTTGGTGTCGTTGTCGAATATCATCTTCTAGGCGTTCAAAGTATTTGGCTGGTAAGAAGAATTGCAAGAATTCATTCTTATATTTGTCCCATTCCTGCCATTGTTGGTTATTGTTTCGGAACCATTTCAGTGCATTGTCTTTCAGAAGTTCAGGCATTGTTCGCGGTAAGAGGTTCTTGTTCAAGCCAAATGCTTCGGCCAGTTCTTCCACTCTTTCTATGAAAGCCAATGGTTCCTTGCTGCCATCAAATTTGATGGACCATTTTCTGACTTTGTCTATCACCGCGGCATACGACGTTTGGTTCGCTGGTGCATTCTCTGCGTGTGAAGTCGATGCCTGTTCGTCTGTCGCTGTTGAAGTGTAGAGGTGGGGTTGAATGCCTGTTTCAGTGGGTGGCATCTCTAAAGTTGGTACGTCGGTGAATTTTGCTGGTGATGGTGCTCTGGAATGTTTCGTTTCCAGCTCGAAGAGACGTTGTTCCAGTCCTGGCTTCTGTCCTTGTTCTGTGGACCGGTATTTCTTCCGGTATTTCAAATCCAAACTCCTCTGCGTAAATTTGAAGCTCGTCTTTTCGGAGAAAGTATACCGATGAGGTACTGACCATTTTCTTGCGTGTTCTATTTCTTGATATATGTGTTGTTTTTTTTTTCATTTATATTTTTTTTTTCTTGATTTTAAAGTCATTTAAACCATTTGTAACGAACCCTCCAGTTCGTTTGCAATTGCTGGGGTAGGCTCAGCGAGGAAACCAAGGGTTCAATACAAAAAATTTATAACTCGGTAATTTTAGTTTTAATTTACAAGTAATCTTTATTGGGCATTTCTTTTATCTATTTAATGCTATTACTTAAATAGGATTAAATTTTAAATGTAATTATTCAAAATATTAATATCATATTTTATATAAAATAAATTAAATCATTATTCAAAATATTTCTGTGATTATTATTGTTTAGTACTATTCTATACTATAGAATTAATTAATTATATTATTATATAGACTTCGTGTATTTATTTATATTAAGTGAAACAACCTGAGTTAGAAAGGTGTAAACGCCTTCACTACGAAATAACCTGTGCTTAAAGGGTGTAAACGCCTTTACTATGAATGCCCTGAGCTTAAAGGGTGTAAGCGCCTTTACTATGCAAACCTGAGCTTAAAGGGTGTGAACGCCTTTACTATGAAAACCTGAGCTAAGTCTTGCACATGTGCACGCGCCTGTGCTCTTGTCAAGACTGCTGAGCTTAAAGGGTGTGAACGCCTTTACTATGAAAACCTGAGCTTAAAAGGTGTAAACACTGTTCTGTTGTTTTGCTTACATGCATGTGTATGCATGTATGCGTGTAGGTGTATATTTATTTGTTTTGAATCTAATTTTAACAATAGGTATATTATAGGCTATATAATATAAAGTGTATATTGTTAATAATATTTATGATAAAATAAAAATAATATAATATTATCTCGAATTTCAGCATTTTATGTTTTATTAATTCTGTTCTCTTTATTTATTTTTATTTTATTTGCTTTTTTTCTTAAATTCAGTTTATTCATTTTCTATTGTTATTTAATATATATATATATATACAGATGTCTATACATTTATATATACTTATTTCTAAATATTCATATACATTTTGTTTTTACATTTCATTTAGTGTTTGTTTTTATATTTCACTTAATGTTTGTGGGACAGAAATTGATCCACAATTTCTTGTCCTCACACTCCCCCTTTTCTTTCCCCGTCGGTGATGACCTTGACGTGGCCTGCCTTCGAGATCCTCACTCGGTAGGCCCTTCCTTCTACCACTCTTCGAAACGCAAGTCGTTAGTGCCCATTTTTATTCTTCACTACCTCTTTGATTTCTTCAGTCAATGCATAGGGTAGCGTACTGCCGGTCTCGTTCTGCAGATTTGGCACACTGCATTCCTCGTGGTTGTTCGACTGTAGCATTAAATCGAGTTCACTGATGTAATCACCCAGATCAATAACGTCGTCAGGGGCTTCAGTCGGCGTGTAGCGGTTGATGATGGCCTCGATGAGTGTCGTCAAGTCACATTCTGCCGTCTCGGTGATGTCTCTGGTGACGTTGGCTACTTCGTGCTCTGGCGCCAGTATCAATTCTGCTGCTGGGTTGCTAGTGCCATTTATTTTTATTGTGCTGTTGGGACTGTCGTCTTTGTCGCTGGATATACATATTGTTCTCTCGGGGCTTAAGAAGTCATCTTCGCAGAAATTCTGGGTGCGCTCACGAAATTCGGAGTCACGGCTAGCTTTGCTTCGCTCTGCGCAGTCGCTTGAAATGCTGCGCTCCTCCTCGGAATCTGACAGACATATTTCTGCGGGTGCCGCTTGTTTACGTGCAGCGATTTTTTTTTGCTTACTGCGTGTCGTGGGCCCGCTGGTGTTCTTACGTCGTGTATCTTTGTAGGTTGTCTGGCTCTTACTTACGATGCGCAGACGGGGTGTTTTGGCCTCGGGATGCTCGATTAGTTCTTCATCGTTGCTACCTAAACGGCACGTCAGCCGGCGTTTCCTCATTAGCTTCTCGTGATGCTGTCGAAATTTGGTGATGCTCTGCTTAAATTTGTCCATCTCGATGTGTCTTGCTGTACTGCAGTTGCTACAGTGTTCGTCATTCTGTCTTTAGCTATTGCAACTTGGCTTGATTTTATTTCTCCTTTCTCGCGAGGTCCCGTTGTCGCAAGGAAAACTGTTTCCATTTTTTCCATAATTTTCGGTTTTTAGCGTATGTTTTAGATTAGTATGTGTTTATTTACTAATCAACATTCATTTTCCTTCTTGCCAGCTGGTTTCTATATGAAAGGGTATGTTCACCAAGGGTCTTCTCGTTTCTTTTATTACTTTTAGCACTTATGATGTGACCCAGTACGAACTTGTTGACTGATCGCATAAGTGGTTCCCAAACACCATATGTGTACCTATTAGCATTATTTTGCATTCTTCTGCCCAAAATGCCTTGCCGACGTTGTTGTTATGTACGGATTAGCATATAATCGATAATGCCGATGCTGCTGCTAGTAATATATGTTGCTGCGTATCTGAATATGTTTGGTTTGTGACGCTGGTGTTGCTGTTATGATACTTTTTAACGCTGATGTGGTTGTTCTCGTTTAGTTGGTGCTTAGTGGTTGGCGCAGAACTTGCTGTGGACGTTTAGCCAGTGTCTAGTTATAGCTACTGCTGCTATGCTCTGATATTGGTGACGTGGATGTTACTGCGCTGCCTAGATATTAGTGCCGCAGATTCTGCTGTGTTGCTTCGATATTGATGACGTAGATCTTGTTGTTCTGCTTCGTCTAGCGACACAGATGCTGATGCGCTGGCAATTGATGACGCAGATGCTGCTGCGCTGCTCTTGCTGCTGTAGGAGATGGTGTGTTGGCAGTTGATGAAGCAGATGCTGCTGCGCTGGCAGTTGGTGACGCAGATGCTGCTGCTACGTCTCCAGATGCTGCTGCGCTGTTACTGACGCAGATGCTACTTGGATATTGGTGACACAGATTCTGATGCGCTGCTTCGATATTGGTGAAACAGATTCTGCTGCGCTTCTTCGATTTTGTGACGCAGATTCTGCTGTGCTGGCAGTTGGTGACGCAGATGCTGCTGTGATGATGTCGCTATCGTAGATGACGGTGCGCTGGCAGTTGGTGACGCAGGTGCTGCTGCGATGGCAGTTGATGACGGAGATGCTGCTGCAATGATGGCGTCACTACTGATGACGGCGCGCTGGCAGTTGATGACGTAGATGCTGCTGCGATGATGTCGTTGCTACTGATGACGGCGCGCTGGCAGTTGGTGACGCAGGTGCTGCTGCGCTGGCAGTTGATGACGCAGATGCTGCTGCGATGGCAGTTGGTGACGCAGATGCTGCTGCGTTGGCAGATGGTGACGCAGATGCTGCTGCGTTGGCAGTTGGTGACGCAGATGCTGCTGCGATGAGGTCTTCATAATAATTTTGCAGTTCGCTTATATGACTGGTGCGCGTTTTTGTTGTTGTTGGGCTACGCAATAGAACGATGACGGGCGAAATGAACCCGCTTACTGTGTATGGCACGTGATATTTTAGAGCTAGTTTGGATGCGAAATTATCCACAGCTTTAGAGAGGTAGTGTTCTTTTACGAGCACTTGGTCTCCAATCTGTAGGATCCATTTACGTCGGCGTAAGTTGTAGTGCCTTGCTTGATCCTGCGCTGCGCGTTCCATATTGCGGCGTACGATTTTGAAGATCTCCTGTAACTGAGATGCCTTTTCGTTTGGTGTCTGAGGGATTTGCCCAGTGCCCAGAGTGTACTGATCGTAGATAGCGTTGGGAAGCCTAGGCTCTCATCCTTGGATCAAAAAGGCGGACTGTAACCCGTCGAGTCAGATACGCCGGTGTTGATGGCGAGAGATATTTTGGGCAGGAGTTCATCCCATGTTCGGTGATCATTGCCCGTCAGTTGTGCTATCATTCTTTTGATGGTTCGGCTCACTCGTTCTGTGGGGTTCTCTTGCGGGGTGTATGGTGCCGTGAATTGCTGTCTTACTCCCATGTCTTTTAGAAACCTTTTGAATCCTTTTGAAGTGAATTGCGCTCCGTTGTCCGTGATCAAGACCTTTGGTGTTCCAAAACGTGCTAGTATTCGTTCTCTGAAGGCTTTCCTGAGGGTATCACTGGTGGCTTTTCGAAGCGGTATCATCTCGGTCCACTTTGAGAATCGATCGAAGAATACCAAAAGCATTGAGTTTTCGTGTTTTGATCTAGGTAATGGTCCGATAAAGTCAGCGCACAGCATGCTCCATGGCTCTACGGCAATCTGTGAAAGCATCTTTCCTGCTGCCCGCTGCTGATTTGGTTTGTACTGTTTGCACGATGTGCATGTCCGCACGTATCGGCTTATGTCTCTGAACATACCGGGCCAGTAGTACCGGTTTGTAATTCTTGCGATGGTCTTGCGGATGCTCATGTGGCCAGCGCTTGGATCGTCGTGTTTTTCTTTTAGCACGTTGTCCCGATCACTACTAGAAACACAAAGCTTCCAAGGCGCACAGTGTTCATCGTTTGCGGTTGCCGGAATATGACGGTACAGCATGCCATTTTCCTTGGCATAGTCTGGGTATTTCTCAGGGTTTTGCTGGATCTCTTCTTCTTTCTTTTTTAGCCACTTGCAAGTGAGAGGGGTACTTTCCTGTTCCATATTTGACATTCTGAACAATGTTTCGCGTGGTTGTCGGGATAGAGCGTCTGCCACTACGTTCAATTTGCCCTTTCGATACTGGATGTCAAATGTGTATTGCTGTAGTTCCAAAGCCCATCTAGCTATGCGCCCTGAAGGAATTTCGATTGAATTTAACCATTTCAAGGAGAGATGGTCGGTGATGACTGTGAATTTATATCCTTCTAGATAGGGTCGCATCTTGCGAATAGCCCATACGATGGCCAAACACTCCTTTTCAGTCGGGGAATAGTTTTTCTCTGCCTTGTTGAGATGTCTGCTGGCATATGCCATAACTCTTTCGTTATCATCGTGTTCTTGCGTGAGGACTGCTCCTAGGCCATAATCACTGGCGTCTGTCTGTAGTTTAAATTCCTTTGTAAAATCTGGGCATGCTAGTACCGGCGCTTCTGTTAATTTTGTTTTAAGCGTTTCGAATGCCTGTTGTTGGTCTTCTCCCCACTTCCAATGTCTTCCTTTCTTCAATAGCTCCGTTAGTGGGTGAACTACATCTGCGAACTCAGGTAGAAAGCGCCTATACCAGGAAGCGATGCCTAAGCAGCGGCGTAACTGTTTTAGTGTCGTCGGTGGTTCGAGTTCCCGCATTGCGGATACTTTGTCCGGATCCGTGTGAATACCCTTGTCGCTGACCACGTGAACTAGATACTTTAGATCCTTTTTGAAAAATTCACACTTTTCCACGTTGATCTTTAAATTCGCTGCTTGTAGTCGCCGAAATACTTCTTTCAGGTGACGCATATGCTCCTCCAACGAGGATCCGATCACTATTATGTCGTCTAGATACGCAAAACTTGGTCTAACGCACGTTGAAACGTCGCGGGGACGGAATGTAGCCCGAAAGGCATAACGCGCCACTGATAAAGTCCTCGTCCTGGTACTGTAAATGCAGTATATGGTTTACTACTTTCCTCCATAGGACTTTGCCAGTAGCCATTTTTCAAGTCTAGTGTGCTTATGAAGTTAGCGCTTTTTATTCGGTCCAGAATATGGTGAATTCGTGGTAATGGGTATGCGTCGGGGACCGATTTTGCATTAAGCTGTCGATAGTCGACACAAAGTCTCCACTTTCCGGTTTTCTTTTTAACCAAGACGATAGGTGCACTATGAGGGCTACGCGAAGGATCGATGCACCCTTTGTTGATCAGTTCGTCGATATCCTGGTTAAATATTCCTTGCATTGCGGGATTTCTTGGAAAATATCTTTGCTTGAAAGGCTGCTCATCCCTCATGATGATCTTGTGTGCCGTAATGTTAGATACTCCTGTGAGGTCTTCAAATTTTTTTAGTTCTGCACTCATAAACTTGTTTATTATCTCTTCTTGGTTTGGATTGTCCATTCCTGGTTCCAATCCATCTTCTCGTACAACTGTACAGCACGCTGTTCTAGGTTCTATCGTCTCATTCCTGGGTTCCTGAAGAGTGACCATATAGTCACCACATTGTATCTTTGCTTCCATTTTTATTAGGAAGTCCATGTCTAATATGAGGTCGTCGATTACTTCCGGTAGTATGATTAACTCTGTTTCGCTATGTCTTTCTTCGAGTCTGATGTTGATTTTCAGCTGTTGAGTGACTTCCTTCGTGATACCATCAGCCATGCGTATGCGTGTGAGTATGCGTTCGATTTTTCCTGCTTCTTGGACGTGATCCGCCAGTGACATGCTGATAAAACTTCGTGTTGCTCCGGTGTCGATTGTTGCCTCTACCATGTGGTTACCTAATGTAACTGCGGCAACATAATTTCCGTTTTATCTTATGGCATTTAGTGGCGAGGTTGATCGACCTATGTATCCGCTTGTACTCGCCGTGGACGGTACCCCAGGTAGTTTCCCGATTGTCTTCTGCAGCAATTGATAGTAAGAGTGCCCCTTCTTCCGCACTCGCAGCAAAAGTTAAGCGTGGGGTTCCTACACTCATACCTGAAGTGGCCATCTTGTCCACAACGTCGGCAGGCTGTTCGCGGGTTAATGGGGTGCTCTGTTACCTGTGTCACCACGCGGTGATTTTCTTCTCGACTTCGTGGGGGTGCTGTTCTGGTCGGCAATGGATCCGTTCGTAGGCTCTCAAAGTCGTCTGTGAGGCTGATCAGCTCTTCGAGTGTTGCAAAGTCCTTCCTTTTTATATAGAGCTGATACTCCTGGAGACTGTTGGGGTAAATGCGCTCTAGTTTTTCTGCTTCGGAATGTTGCGCATTACGCATTAGGTTTTGAAGATCGATGAGGTAATCCTAAAATTTTTCCCTTGACCGTTGGTGTCGTTGTCGAATATCATCTTCTAGGCGTTCAAAGTATTTGGCTGGTAAGAAGAATTGCAAGAATTCATTCTTATATTTGTCCCATTCCTGCCATTGTTGGTTATTGTTTCGGAACCATTTCAGTGCATTGTCTTTCAGAAGTTCAGGCATTGTTCGCGGTAAGAGGTTCTTGTTCAAGCCAAATGCTTCGGCCAGTTCTTCCACTCTTTCTATGAAAGCCAATGGTTCCTTGCTGCCATCAAATTTGATGGACCATTTTCTGACTTTGTCTATCACCGCGGCATACGACGTTTGGTTCGCTGGTGCATTCTCTGCGTGTGAAGTCGATGCCTGTTCGTCTGTCGCTGTTGAAGTGTAGAGGTGGGGTTGAATGCCTGTTTCAGTGGGTGGCATCTCTAAAGTTGGTACGTCGGTGAATTTTGCTGGTGATGGTGCTCTGGAATGTTTAGTTTCCAGCTCGAGGAGACGTTGTTCCAGTCCTGGCTTCTGTCCTTGTTCTGTGGACCGGTATTTCTTCCGGTATTTCAAATCCAAACTCCTCTGCGTAAATTTGAAGCTCGTCTTTTCGGAGAAAGTATACCGATGAGGTACTGACCATTTTCTTGCGTGTTCTATTTCTTGATATTTGTGTTGTTTTTTTTTTCATTTATATTTTTTTTTTCTTGATTTTAAAGTCATTTAAACCATTTGTAACGAACCCTCCAGTTCGTTTGCAATTGCTGGGGTAGGCTCAGCGAGGAAACCAAGGGTTCAATACAAAAAATTTATAACTCGGTAATTTTAGTTTTAATTTACAAGTAATCTTTATTGGCCATTTCTTTTATCTATTTAATGCTATTACTTAAATAGGATTAAATTTTAAATGTAATTATTCAAAATATTAATATCATATTTTATATAAAATAAATTAAATCATTATTCAAAATATTTCTGTGATTATTATTGTTTAGTACTATTCTATACTATAGAATTAATTAATTATATTATTATATAGACTTCGTGTATTTATTTATATTAAGTGAAACAACCTGAGTTAGAAAGGTGTAAACGCCTTCACTACGAAATAACCTGTGCTTAAAGGGTGTAAACGCCTTTACTATGAATGCCCTGAGCTTAAAGGGTGTAAACGCCTTTACTATGCAAACCTGAGCTTAAAAGGTGTAAACGCCTTTACTATGAAAACCTGAGCTAAGTCTTGCACATGTGCACGCGCCTGTGCTCTTGTCAAGACTGATTTTCCTAAGCTAGCGCCCCGCTTTTTATTTGCTTGCGCTGTTTTTCTGTTTCACTGTTCTGTTGTTTTGCTTACATGCATGTGTATGCATGTATGCGTGTAGGTGTATATTTATTTGTTTTGAATGTAATTTTAACAATAGGTATATTATAGGCTATATAATATAAAGTGTATATTGTTAATAATATTTATGATAAAATAAAAATAATATAATATTATCTCGAATTTCAGCATTTTATGTTTTATTAATTCTGTTCTCTTTATTTATTTTTATTTTATTTGCTTTTTTTCTTAAATTCAGTTTATTCATTTTCTATTGTTATTTAATATATATATATATATACAGATGTCTATACATTTATATATACTTATTTCTAAATATTCATATACATTTTGTTTTTACATTTCATTTAGTGTTTGTTTTTATATTTCACTTAATGTTTGTGGGACAGAAATTGATCCACAATTTCTTGTCCTCACACTCCCCCTTTTCTTTCCCCGTCGGTGATGACCTTGACGTGGCCTGCCTTCGAGATCCTCACTCGGTAGGCCCTTCCTTCTACCACTCTTCGAAACGCAAGTCGTTAGTGCCCATTTTTATTCTTCACTACCTCTTTGATTTCTTCAGTCAATGCATAGGGTAGCGTACTGCCGGTCTCGTTCTGCAGATTTGGCACACTGCATTCCTCGTGGCTGTTCGACTGTAGCATTAAATCGAGTTCACTGATGTAATCACCCAGATCAATAACGTCGTCAGGGGCTTCAGTCGGCGTGTAGCGGTTGATGATGGCCTCGATGAGTGTCGTCAAGTCACATTCTGCCGTCTCGGTGATGTCTCTGGTGACGTTGGCTACTTCGTGCTCTGGCGCCAGTATCAATTCTGCTGCTGGGTTGCTAGTGCCATTTATTTTTATTGTGCTGTTGGGACTGTCGTCTTCGTCGCTGGATATACATATTGTTCTCTCGGGGCTTAAGAAGTCATCTTCGCAGAAATTCTGGGTGCGCTCACGAAATTCGGAGTCACGGCTAGCTTTGCTTCGCTCTGCGCAGTCGCTTGAAATGCTGCGCTCCTCCTCGGAATCTGACAGACATATTTCTGCGGGTGCCGCTTGTTTACGTGCAGCGATTTTTTTTTGCTTACTGCGTGTCGTGGGCCCGCTGGTGTTCTTACGTCGTGTAGCTTTGTAGGTTGTCTGGCTCTTACTTACGATGCGCAGACGGGGTGTTTTGGCCTCGGGATGCTCGATTAGTTCTTCATCGTTGCTACCTAAACGGCACGTCAGCCGGCGTTTCCTCATTAGCTTCTCGTGATGCTCTGCTTAAATTTGTCCATCTCGATGTGTCTTGCTGTACTGCAGTTGCTACAGTGTTCGTCATCCTGTCTTTAGCTATTGCAACTTGGCTTGATTTAATTTCTCCTTTCTCGCGAGGTCCCGTTGTCGCAAGGAAAACTGTTTCCATTTTTTCCATAATTTTCGGTTTTTAGCGTATGTTTTAGATTAGTATGTGTTTATTTACTAATCAACATTCATTTTCCTTCTTGCCAGCTGGTTTCTATATGAAAGGTATGTTCACCAAGGGTCTTCTCGTTTGTTTTATTACTTTTAGCACTTATGATGTGACCCAGTACGAACTTGTTGACTGATCGCATAAGTGGTTCCCAAACACCATATGTGTACCTATTAGCATTATTTTGCATTCTTCTGCCCAAAATGCCTTGCCGACGTTGTTGTTATGTACGGATTAGCATATAATCGATAATGCCGATGCTACTGCTAGTAATATATGTTGCTACGTATCTGAATATGTTTGGTTTGTGACGCTGGTGTTGCTGTTATGATACTTTTTAACGCTGATGTGGTTGTTCTCGTTTAGTTGGTGCTTAGTGGTTGGCGCAGAACTTGCTGTGGACGTTTAGCCAGTGTCTAGTTAGAGCTGCTGCTGCTATGCTCTGATATTGGTGACGTGGATGTTACTGCGCTGCCTAGATATTAGTGCCGCAGATTGTGCTGTGTTGCTTCGATATTGATGACGTAGATCTTGTTGTTCTGCTTCGTCTAGCGACACAGATGCTGATGCGCTGGCAATTGATAACGCAGATGCTGCTGCGCTGCTCTTGCTGCTGTAGGAGATGGTGTGTTGGCAGTTGATGAAGCAGATGCTGCTGCGCTGGCAGTTGGTGACGCAGATGCTGCTGCTACGTCTGCAGATGCTGCTGCGCTGTTACTGACGCAGATGCTACTTGGATATTGGTGACACAGATTCTGATGCGCTGCTTCGATATTGGTGAAACAGATTCTGCTGCGCTTCTTCGATTTTGTGACGCAGATTCTGCTGTGCTGGCAGTTGGTGACGCAGATGCTGCTGTGATGATGTCGCTATCGTAGATGACGGTGCGCTGGCAGTTGGTGACGCAGGTGCTGCTGCGATGGCAGTTGATGACGGAGATGCTGCTGCAATGATGGCGTCACTACTGATGACGGCGCGCTGGCAGTTGGTGACGCAGGTGCTGCTGCGCTGGCAGTTGATGACGTAGATGCTGCTGCGATGATGTCGTTGCTACTGATGACGGCGCGCTGGCAGTTGGTGACGCAGGTGCTGCTGCGCTGGCAGTTGATGACGCAGATGCTGCTGCGATGGCAGTTGGTGACGCAGATGCTGCTGCGTTGGCAGATGGTGACGCAGATGCTGCTGCGATGAGGTCTTCATAATAATTTTGCAGTTCGCTTATATGACTGGTGCGCGTTTTTGTCGTTGTTGGGCTACGCAATAGAACGATGACGGGCGAAATGAACCCGCTTACTGTGTATGGCACGTGATATTTTAGAGCTAGTTTGGATGCGAAGTTATCCACAGCTTTAGAGAGGTAGTGTTCTTTTACGAGCACTTGGTCTCCAATCTGTGGGATCCATTTACGTCGGCGTAAGTTGTAGTGCTTTGCTTGATCCTGCGCTGCGCGTTCCATATTGCGGCGTACGATTTTGAAGATCTCCTATAACTGAGATGCCTTTTCGTTTGGTGTCTGAGGGATTTGCCCAGTGCCCAGAGTGTACTGATCGTAGATAGCGTTGGGAAGCCTAGGCTCTCATCCTTGGATCAAAAAGGCGGACTGTAACCCGTCGAGTCAGATACGCCGGTGTTGATGGCGAGAGATATTTTGGGCAGGAGTTCATCCCATGTTCGGTGATCATTGCCCGTCAGTTGTGCTATCATTCTTTTGATGGTTCGGCTCACTCGTTCTGTGGGGTTCTCTTGCGGGGTGTATGGTGCCGTGAATTGCTGTCTTACTCCCATGTCTTTTAGAAACCTTTTGAATCCTTTTGAAGTGAATTGCGCTCCGTTGTCCGTGATCAAGACCTTTGGTGTTCCAAAACGTGCTAGTATTCGTTCTCTGAAGGCTTTCCTGAGGGTATCACTGGTGGCTTTTCGAAGCGGTATCATCTCGGTCCACTTTGAGAATCGATCGAAGAATACCAAAAGCATTGAGTTTTCGTGTTTTGATCTAGGTAATGGTCCGATAAAGTCAGCGCACAGCATGCTCCATGGCTCTACGGCAATCTGTGAAAGCATCTTTCCTGCTGCCCGCTGCTGATTTGGTTTGTACTGTTGGCACGATGTGCACGTCCGCACGTATCGGCTTATGTCTCTGAACATACTGGGCCAGTAGTACCGGTTTGTAATTCTTGCGATGGTCTTGCGGATGCTCATGTGGCCAGCGCTTGGATCGTCGTGTTTTTCTTTTAGCACCTTGTCCCGATCAAAACTAGAAACACAAAGCTTCCAAGGCGCACAGTGTTCATCGTTTGCGGTTGCCGGAATATGACGGTACAGCATGCCATTTTCCTTGGCATAGTCTGGGTATTTCTCAGGGTTTTGCTGGATCTCTTCTTCTTTCTTTTTTAGCCACTTGCAAGTGAGAGGGGTACTTTCCTGTTCCATATTTGACATTCTGAACAATGTTTCGCGTGGTTGTCGGGATAGAGCGTCTGCCACTACGTTCAATTTGCCCTTTCGATACTGGATGTCAAATGTGTATTGCTGTAGTTCCGAAGCCCATCTAGCTATGCGCCCTGAAGGACTTTCGATTGAATTTACCCATTTCAAGGAGAGATGGTCGGTGATGACTGTGAATTTATATCCTTCTAGATAGGGTCGCATCTTGCGAATAGCCCATACGATGGCCAAACACTCCTTTTCAGTCGGGGAATAGTTTTTCTCTGCCTTGTTGAGATGTCTGCTGGCATATGCCATAACTCTTTCGTTATCATCGTGTTCTTGCGTGAGGACTGCTCCTAGGCCATAATCACTGGCGTCCGTCTGTAGTTTAAATTCCTTTGTAAAATCTAGGCATGCTAGTACCGGCGCTTCTATTAATTTTGTTTTAAGCGTTTCAAATGTCTGTTGTTGGTCTTCTCCCCACTTCCAATGTCTTCCTTTCTTCAATAGCTCCGTTAGTGGGTGAACTACATCTGCGAACTCAGGTAGAAAGCGCCTATACCAGGAAGCGATGCCTAAGCAGCGGCGTAACTGTTTTAGTGTCGTCGGTGGTTCGAGTTTCCGCATTGCGGATACTTTGTCCGGATCCGTGTGAATACCCTTGTCGCTGACCACGTGACCTAGATACTTTAGTTCCTTTTTGAAAAATTCACACTTTTCCACGATGATGTTTAAATTCGCTGCTTGTAGTCGCCGAAATACTTCTTTCAGGTGACGCATATGCTCCTCCAACGAGGATCCGATCACTATTATGTCGTCTAGATACGCAAATTCGTGCGGTTCCATGTCTGGACCGATGACTTGGTCTAACGCACGTTGAAACGTCGCGGGGGCGGAACGTAGCCCGAAAGGCATAACGCGCCACTGATAAAGTCCTCGTCCTGGTACTGTAAATGCAGTATATGGTTTACTACTTTCCTCCATAGGACTTTGCCAGTAGCCATTTTTCAAGTCTAGTGTGTTTATGAAGTTAGCGCTTTTTAATCGGTCCAGAATATGGTAAAATCGTGGTAATGGGTATGCGTCGGGGACCGATTTTGCATTAAGCTGTCGATAGTCGACACAAAGTCTCCACTTTCCGGTTTTCTTTTTAAACAAGACGATAGGTGCACTATGAGGGCTACGCGATGGATCGATGCACCCTTTGTTGATCAGTTCGTCGATATCCTGGTTAATTATTCCTTGCATTGCGGGATTTCTTGGAAAATATCTTTGCTTGATAGGCTGCTCATCCCTCATGATGATCTTGTGTGCCGTAATGTTAGATACTCCTGTGAGGTCTTCAAACTTTTTTAGTTCTGCACTCATAAACTTGTTTATTATCTCTTCTTGGTTTGGATTGTCCATTCCTGGTTCCAATCCATCTTCTTGTACAACTGTACAGCACGCTGTTCTAGGTTCTTTCGTCTGATTCCTGGGTTCCTGAAGAGTGAGCGTATAGTCACCACATTGTATCTTTGCTTCCATTTTTATTAGGAAGTCCATGTCTAATATGAGGTCGTCGATTACTTCCGGTAGTATGATTAACTCTGTTTCGCTATGTCTTTCTCCGAGTCTGATGTTGATTTTCAGCTGTTGAGTGACTTCCTTCGTGATACCATCAGCCATGCGTATGCGTGTGAGTATGCGTTCGATTTTTCCTGCTTCTTGGGCGTGATCCGCCAGTAACATGCTGATAAAACTTCGTGTTGCTCCGGTGTCGATTGTTGCCTCTACCATGTGGTTACCTAATGTAACTAATGCGGCAACATAATTTCCGTTTTGTCTTATGGCATTTAGTGGCGAGGTTGATCGACCTGGGTATCCGCTTGTACTCGCCGTGGACGGTACCCCAGGTAGCTTTCCGATTGTCTTCTGCAGCAATTGATAGTAAAGTGCCCCTTCTTCCGCACTCGCAGCAAAAGTTAAGCGTGGGGTTCCTACACTCATACCTGAAGTGGCCATTTTGTCCACAACGTCGGCAGGCTGTTCGAAGGTTAATGGGGTGCTCTGTTACCTGTGTCATCACGCGGTGATTTTCTTCTCGACTTCGTGGAGGTGCTGCTCTGGTCGGCAATGGATCCTTTCGTAGGCTCTCAAAGTCGTCTGCGAGGCTGATCAGCTCTTCGAGTGTTGCAAAGTCCTTCCTTTTTATATAGAGCTGATACTCCTGGAGACTGTTGGGGTAAATGCGCTCTAGTTTTTCTGCTTCGGAATGTTGCGCATTACGCATTAGGTTTTGAAGATCGATGAGGTAATCCTTAAATTTTTCCCTTGACCGTTGGTGTCGTTTTCGAATATCATCTTCTAGGCGTTCAAAGTATTCGGCTGCCAAGAAGAATTGCAAGAAGTCATTCTTATATTTGTCCCATTCCTGCCATTGTTGGTTATTGTTTCGAAACCATTTCAGTGCATTGTCTTTCAGAAGTTCAGGCATTGTTCGCGGTAAGAGGTTCTTGTTCAAGCCAAATGCTTCAGGCCAGTTCTTCCACTCTTTCTATGAAGCCAATGGTTCCTTGCTGCCATCAAATTTGATGGACCATTTTCTGACTTTGTCTATCCCCGCGGCATACGACGTTTGGTTCGCTGGTGCATTCTCTGCGTGTGAAGTCGATGCCTATTCGTCTGTCGCTGTTGAAGTGTAGAGGTGGGGTTGAATGCCTGTTTCAGTGGGTGGCATCTCTAAAGTTGGTACGTCGGTGAATTTTGCTGGTGATGGTGCTCTGGAATATTTCGTTTCCAGCTCGAAGAGATGTTGTTCCCGTCCTGGCTTCTGTCCTTGATCTGTGGACCGGTATTTTCAAATCCAAACTCCTCTGCGTAAATTTGAAGCTCGTCTTTTCGGAGAAAGTATACCGATGAGGTACTGACCATTTTCTTGCGTGTTCTATTTCTTGATATATGTGTTGTTTTTTTTTTCATTTATATTTTTTTTTCTTGATTTTAAAGTCCCTGCTCGGGCGCCATTTGTAACGAACCTTCCAGTTCGTTTGCAATTGCTGGGGTAGGCTCAGCGAAAAAAACCAAGGGTTCAATACAAAAAATTTATAACTCGGTAATTTTAGTTTTAATTTACAAGTAATCTTTATTGGGCATTTCTTTTATCTATTTAATGCTATTACTTTAATAGGATTAAATTTTAAATGTAATTATTCAAAATATTAATATCATATTTTATATAAAATAAATTAAATCATTATTCAAAATATTTCTGTGAATATTATTGTCTAGTACTATTCTATACTATAGAATTAATTAATTATATTATTATTTAGACTTCGTGTATTTATTTATATTAAGTGAAACAACCTGAGCTAGAAGGGTGTAAACGCCTTCACTATGAAATAACCTGTGCTTAAAGGGTGTAAACGACTTTTCTATGAAAACCTGAGCTAAGTCTTGCACATGTGCACGCGCCTGTGTTCTTGTCAAGACTGCTGAGCTAAAACGGTGTGAACGCCTTTACTATGAAAACCTGAGCTTAAAGGGTGTGAACGCCTTTGCTATGAAAACCAGAGCTTAAAGGGTGTAAACGCCTTTACTATGAAAACCTGAGCTTAAAGGGTGTAAACGCCTTTACTATGAAAACCCGAGCTAAGTCTTGCACATGTGCTCGCGCCTGTGTTCTTGTCAAGACTGCTGAGCTTAAGAGTGTGAACGCCTTTACTATGAAAACCTGAGCTTAAAGGGTGTGAACGCCTTTACTATTAAAACCTGAGCTTAAAGTGTGTGAACGCCTTTACTAAGAAAACCTGAGCTTAAAGGGTGTGAACGCCTTTACTATGAAAACCTGAGCTAAGTCTTGCACATGTGTACGCGCCTGTGCTCTTGTCAAGACTGATTTTCCTATGCTAGCGCCCCGCTTTTTATTTGCTTGCGCTGTTTTTCTGTTTCACTGTTCGGTTGTTTTGTTTACATGCATGTGTATGCATGTATGCGTGTATGTGTATACTTATTTGTTTTGAATGTAATTTTAACAATAGGTATATTATAGGTTATATAATATAAAGTGTATATTGTTAATAATATTTATGATAAAATAAAAACAATATAATATTATCTCGAATTTCAGCATTTTATGTTTTATTAATTCTGTTCTCTTTATTTATTTTTATTTTATTTACTTTTTTTCTTAAATTCAGTTTATTAATTTTCTATTGTTATTTTATATATATATATATACATATGTCTATACATTTATATATACTTATTTCTAAATATTCATATACATTTTGTCTTCACATTTCATTTAACGTTTGTTTTTATATTTCACTTAATGTTTGTGGGACAGAAATTGATCCACAATTTCTTGTCCTCACAAGTTGAAGAACTGGTTGATGTGAAATCGCAAAAATCAAAATTTTTTAATTTTGGCAACTGATTGATAAACTGGTTGAAAAACTGAAAATAACACCTTTACTCATCTACACACGATTTGCTTTCAACAACCAGCAACCAGTTTATCAACCAGTTTTGCGATTAGTTGCTCGTCTTAGGGGCCCTTAAGTGGACAGACAACCATAAGCCAAGAGAGAGTTCTCCCAAAAGAGTTCAATGAAAAAAAATACTTAAGTTGGAAACTTACAAAGTTTAAAAACAAAAAATTTGACGAACTTATTGGACAGAATATACTTGGACCAATGCAAGCAGTCATAAAAACAAGATTTTTAAATTCATGTCCATATAAATTTGAAGAAATTTATGCACTTGGAAATGCGAATATTGACCAAATTGACATGGAAAAGTTGCAAAGAACAGATATGAACTATTGAATTATTGAACAGATATGAAAGAATATTATCTTCTAGTATCACATTTTTTGTAAGAAAGAAATAGCATGTGAGCCCTACTTTATGGCATTGATGAATGTGAGTGTGAAACAGGTATACCTTTTTCATTTTTATAGCATGTGATATCCCCTATGATGCTAGGAGATCAAAAAAGTTCATCTTCTTGAACATTGGCTATAAAAGTTGATCACATGCTATAAATATGGCATTCATTTTTATAGTTGTGGTTTTTGTGCTGTTAAGCTGTCAATTTTATTTGCGCCAATATTGTTTTGAAATAGTACAGAATTACGAATACAAATTGGAAAACAAAGAAAATCAAATCAGGTCAAGGGGTATTATCTAAAATAAATAAACAGTCTTGGTTTTTCTAACCATCGCGTGGCTAAGCAATTAATGCAGATGATTTTCCAACTCGGGAGTATGCAATCTAGAGTTGGCCAGAGAGTTCCTAAGCGCATTTATGGAAGCATCAGTGATTTTTTTCATTAATTTGGTGCTTGGTAGATTCAACAAAACTTATTTTTTAAAACTTTTTTTTTATATTTTTTTCGTGTGTATTTCACTGATGCTGCTGCAGTTGTGGCACACGAATTGGATTACTTGTAACACCTGATGCTGTCTGCACAATAATAATTATATAAACCAATTTAAGGTACGTAGACAAGAAGTTATTTCAATAAGCACGTCTTGCAATCAGTAAACTTGTAGAAATTGTTGATTGAATTTATGATTTCTTTACATATTTTGCAAATGTCAAATTTTTATAGGAAAAAGTACATATATGCATCTCGCTCTTTATAGCATGTGTTTTGTGATACAGGATAAGATAAGATACTGAAAGATCACATGGAAAGGCGGCATAAACTAACATATCTAATAAATAAGCATCAAGACCTATTTTATCAAGAAGGACAAACACTTACTCGTTCGTTAGGTGGTCGTAACAACCCGTGTCCGGGTTCCAACCGACCTCATCAGCTCTCGCCAGGTGCCTCTGCTTTGCGCGCGCCTTCTCCAATCGGATACACCAAGTGCGGTTAGGCCTTCCTCAGCCTGGTCCATACATCGGAGGCATGTTCTCCCTCGTCGTCGTTGACCAGCTGGAGCTTCGTCGTTCATACGATGGACATGACCCAGCCAGCGTAGTCGCTGCACAGTTATACGCCGAACTACGTCAATGTCATCGTAGAGCTCATACAGCTCATGGTTCATTCGGATGCGATAGTCATCGCCGACTCGAACAGGACCGAAGATTTTGCGAAGAAATTTTCTCTCGAACACCCCCAGAGCGGCTGCGTCAGTTTGCGAAACTACCCATGCCTCAGCGCCATAAAGCAGCACAGGTAGAACGAGCGTCTTGTAGAGTGTTAGTTTTGTCGATCGAGAGAGGGCTCTGGAACTTAGTTGCTTACTGAGCCCGTAGTAGCACCTATTAGCAATTATTGTTCTTCGCTTTATCTCCAGGCTGATTTCGTTTTTGGTATTAATGGCGGTTCCAAGGTAAACGAACTCCTTGACTACTTCAAAGTTATAGCTGCCGGATGAAACGTGGGAGTCTAAACGCCGAGCTCTCTTGTTTGTAGACAGCATATATTTTGTTTTGCCCTCATTTATCGTCAAACCCACTTTGGCTGATTCCTTTTCGATAGCGGCGAAAGCAGCGGTAACATCTCTCTTGGTTCTGCCGACAATATCAATATCATCAGCATACGCAAGGAGCTGGACGCCTTTGTAGAAAATGGTGCCATTACGATGCACACCGGCCTTTCGTACGATCCCAGGTATTACCAGGTAGTAATCGATTACAGAAAACTTAATGAAGAAACTATAAGCGATAAATTTCCAATTCCAAATATTGAGAATATTTTAGAAAAACTTGGCAGGTCTCAATATTTTACAACTTTAGACTTAGCTGAAGGATTCCACCAGGTCTTAATAAAGAAATGTGACAGACAGAAGACAGCTTTTTCAACACCACTTGGCAATTACGAATTTACGAGAATGCCATTTGGGCTCAAAAATCCACCAGCTACGTTCCAAAGATTAATAAATTCAGTTCTTAGGGACTTTATAAGCAAAATATGTGTCGTATACCTTGACGACATACTTATTTTCAGCACCTCGTTAGAACAACACGTTGACAGCATAAAGAAAATTTTTAATAAATTAAGACAACATAATTTGAAAATTCAGGTAGATAAATGCACATTTTTTGCAAGACAAACAGAATACCTAGGGCATGTTTTAACAACAGAAGGAGTTAAACTGAATGCTAGTAAAATTGAAAACATTCAAAAATTAAGACTCCCTGAAACAATGAAACAAATTAAATCTTTTTTGGGAATTACATGGTATTATAGAAAGTTCGTGAAGGATTATGCCAAAGTAGCTCACGGTATGACAAAATACCTAAAGAAAAATACAAAAATTAATAAACATGATTCACAGTATATTGACTCATTTCAAAAATTAAAGCGATTGTTGACTGAAGCACCTATTCTCAAATATCCAGATTTTAATAAAAGTTTAAAGTAGCCACAGATGCTAGTGATTTTGCTATTGGTGCAGTTCTTACTCAAAGCGAACATCCAATTAGCTACGCAAGTAAAACGCTTAATGAGCATGAAAGAAAATACTTTACTACAGAGAAAGAACTCCTAGCTATTGTATGGGCTGTTAATTATTTCAGGTCATATTTATACGGACGAAATTTTGATTTAATAACGGATCATCAGCCTTTAGTTTGGTTGAAATGCAAAAATACAGGTAAGGATATTAACCCTAGACTACAACGTTGGTTAAAACTCGGTGAATATGACTTCGAAATGAGTTATATTAAAGGTAAGGAGAACATAGCAGCCGATTTCATGGGTCGAATTAATGCAGGCATAGGACAAATTAACGCCATTAACTCATCTAGCCAACAAATAGCAGTAGAACCCGATGACATTATGAGTACAGATAATTCATTCTCAAGAGGAAGAACAGAATGATCATTTTTTTATATTAGACACCGTTGTCAACAGGTTCAACACTCAATTAATTTTGAGCAATAATAAGGTTACAGAAATACAAGTTGTAAATAATAAAAGGAAAATTTTTATTAGTTCAGAGGACATTAGAAATAATTTCATGACAGACATATTCAGAAGATATTGAAAGTCCGGTACAGTTGGAATTTATTCTGAGGTGACTGATCATTAATACAATTTAGTACAGAACTATAGAAACTCATAGAACTATTTGGCCCAACTTTGAAATTTTATAGATGTTCCTATCATGCCAAGGATATGAGCAACGAGGATGATACATTTAAACAAATAGGGAAGTACCATAAACTTGAAACTGGACACGGAGGAATATAGGCAAACTACGACGGATTGAAAAAACTTATTTATTTTAATGACATTAAGAAATTAGTTTAGAAATATATAAATAATTTTGACGCATGTAATAGAGCAAAATACGACAGAAAACCATTAAAACCAAAATACTTTTTGACTGAAACTCCAATAGATAAAAATCAGATTATTCATGCAGATGTATACACGAATAAAAAACACAGTTTAATTTTTTTATAGACAAATTTTCTAAATATGCGGTCATACTTTACTTAGAAGATAGAAATAGCACAACTCTAATAGAAAAAATTAGAATATACCTGTCAATAATATCCAAGCCAAATAAGTTTATAATGGATAACGAATTTAATTCTGTTAATGTTAGAGAATTTATGAGACAAGAAGAAATACTAGTACACTTTACTAAACCTAACAGCCATACGGGAACGATTTCATAGCACAATTGCTGAAAAATTCAAAACATTAGAGGTAGAAAAATCAAGCCTATCTACCCAGAAACGAATGTTAAAATGTGTAGAATGGTACAACAGATCAATACATTCAACAATTAAGGAAACCCCTATCGAAGTCGAGGAAGGTAAAGCAGATAAAGAAAAAATTCGAAAATTAATCGAAGATAAAAAAGAACGAAACTTTAAAAAACTGAATGAAAAACGAGAGGAATTTAGACAAGATAAACAGGTAGGTTTTGTAAAAAATTATAAAGCACTCAGACATAAATATGAACCTAGATACAGAAAAATGAATTTGCAAAATATTCACCCAACAAACATTAAAAGACCAACAAAATTTTCAGATCAACTGGACATTACTCGTTTGAATTCTACTAATGATAATAGTCTGGACACAAGGAGCAATGATTGTGGACAAAATAGAGACTAATGACGGATACACCGAAATAAAACTTGATGATGTACAAATTATCAAAGATTACAGCAAGATTTTACACATAATCAACCCAACCGAAATAGAAATGATTATTAATGACTTGGAACGTGAAATAACACTATTAGAATTAGTGCAAAACAAACAAATCTTAAATTCGCAATTAAAAACATTTAAACGAAAAATTCAAACAATTTTACCACATAGACAGAAGCGGGGACTTATTAACATAATAGGAACAGGACTTAAATGCTTATATGGAACTATGGATGACGACGATAGGATAGAAATAGAAGAGCACCTTAAGGTAATTGACGAAAATAATCATATGGCAATAACAAACTTAAACAAAAATATTCAAATAAACGGCCATTTTAACAAGACGTTTGATATGATAAGAAAATAATAAAATCAGACAGAAACAAAATCAATGAAAAATTTAACGACATCAGACAAAATAATGCAAAAATGTACGGACAGTTTCCTTACTTAGACTTTTTATTAAAAATTTAAATTATTGAAGACCATATTGAGCACATACAAAATAACATAGCTTCATCAAGACTTAACATTATGACCAATAACATCCGAACAAACGAGGAAATAGTAAAATACGACATTGACATTGACAAACTCATAAATATACGATTAGGCGTAGCGGAATATAAAAATAAACAGATCATATTTGTAATAGAAATACCACAAAACATGATAGCCACACCAAAATCTCTAATTCTACCCGTTTCAAATGCAAAGTTATAAGAATTGCTAATAGAAAAACAAGAAGTTGTAAAATTAAAAATAACACCTATTATAATTTTAAAAATGATATGTATTTAAAAAATTTGAAGAAATCCCAACTATGTATTTATAAAGGTATTTGCGTAAGAATAAAAAATAATCAATCTCAAACTATACACATTAAGCCTGGTTTAATATTGTTTAAAAAACAATTAAGTTCATATTTAAATAGTTCTTGTGATTATAGACAAATCAAACTTAACGGAAATTACCTAATCTCATTTATAAGTTGTGACATACAAGTAGATGATGAACATTTTTCAAATAACAAAGAAATATTCTATGAAAATTTACGATTATCGCCAAGTCAAAAATTTAATGTATCAAAAATTCAACCCACCTTTGATGAAATAGTAATTCAACAAATTGAAAACATTGAAAAAATAAACTAGTTAAAGTTCACAAGAAAAAAATAATGCATATATTCTTGTACTACTTGTTGCTGTATTAATTTTAATAGCATTTTTAATATTTTTTTTTAAGTTATGTGTTTATATAACTCCAATAATTTTTCAATTATTAAAGGTTATATTTTATCGAGCTCAAGGTCAATGTTGCTTTCCGAAGAAAACAACTGAAGGAAAAACAACTAACAACAACAATACCCTATATAGAGTATCAATCACATAGCAGACTAGACAGCTGTTTCGTTGGCCGCTACACCAACTCATCAGTAGCCTTTTTTTCGTGATTCTTGCTGTGATCCACTAAGCTCTTCATTTTCTACTTGTTTCACGAATGCAATTAGTAAATTACCCCGAATTGCGGTACGAGAATACAAATGATATGAAAGCAGCTTAAAGTTCTTCTAATTTGTGAAGCATACTTTCAGGGAAAGTATGTTCTATTATTCGAAGATAGATCAAAGCTTTTCTAAATACTCAAAGAGTACAAAGAACAAAATCTTTGAGTATTTACAAGATTACAAAGAACAAAATCTTTGAGTATTTAGAAAAGCTTTGATCTATCTTGGAATAATAGAACATACTTCCCTGAAAGTATTATTATATTCACAAATTAGAAGAACTTTAAGCTGCTTTCATATCATTTGTATTCTCGTACCGCAATTCAGGGTAATTTACTAATTGCATTCGTGAAACAAGTAGAAAATGAAGAGCTTAGTGGATCACAGCAAGAATCACGAAAAAAAGGCTACTGATGAGTTGGTGTAGCGGCCAACGAAACAGCTGTCTAGTCTGCTATGTGATTGATACTCTATATAGGGTATTGTTGTTGTTAGTTGTTTTTCCTTCAGTTGTTTTCTTCGGAAAGCAACATTGACCTTGAGCTCGATAAAATATAACCTTTAATAATTGAAAAATTATTGGAGTTATATAAACACATAACTTAAAACTTATGACAGAAGGTCGTAATTAATTTACAAATACATTTTTAATACTATTTTAAATCCATATTGTAAGAAAGTATAAAACACTTAAAATAAATATAATAAATCCTTAGACTAAGGTATTCAGTTTATTAGTACCTTAGTTATACACTAAGGTATTAAGTATCCAGTTTAGTTCTTTTTATAATTCAGTTCCATTTTCACATCACAAATAAAAAGACGTTTTAGTCAATAAAGCAGAGTTTGAGTTTTATTTTATTCTGGGTCCTGAGGGAACTATAGATCCTGAAGGAAAATAAGTCATGTTGTCTTATGGTATCTGCTGCTGCTGTTCGCTGTTCGTCTAACATGTTCGGCTTTTGGTATTGTTGCGATCTTGTTTTTATTTTTTCAAATTTAGGCATGAAGTATGCACTCAATAATTCAATCAATACTCAATACGTCTTTTTATTTGTGATGTGAAAATGGAACTTAATTATAAAAAGAACTAAACTGAATACTTAATACCTAAAATGCATAATTGAAACTTACCAATACATACATATATATATATATATATTTGATTACTTTCTTATTTCTTTCTTAATTACATTCTTGTACTGTAACGAAGAAATGCTTACGAAAATACATAACACTTAAGTGGGTCTTTGGGTTTAAAATTGTAACACTATATTTTTGTCGTTGTCGATATTCGTTCGACTTGACAAATATCTTCAGCAATTAAATGAAATGAAATATTGGTTTTTGGAGTGCAGCAATGTGCAATGTGCAATGTGACACTTTTGTTTTCGAGTGTTTAGCAATTTGTGAATGAAATATGGGTTAGTAAGTGTAGGGAAAAAAGTGAATGAAATGTGGGTTATTAAAATGAATGTGTTAAGAATTATATTTAACTGCTGTGTTGATAAACAAATGTAAAAAGGAAAAAATGTTTATGTTGCCCAATGGATTGGCAATTTTTAAGAAGAGTGGGAATTCGTAAATGACGCCGCTGATGTCGACATGACCCGCGCGGTAGCGTCCACTTTTTTAATTTCTTAAGTAATTCAAGATATTTGCCATCAAATTATAGGAAAATTGTTGACAATGTTTGTAAAAACTATTGCTTCTTTTCGCACCCAGAAAATTTGTTGCTGGCTATGATTTTTGATGACAATGGTAATATACGATCTATGGGCTACACAAAAATTTTGCACGCACGTGAGAAGTCCGAAGAAGAATTCGGACAAATTCGCACTTATCGCCTTCCAAACATCAGGTTCGATTGCGAAAACTACTACAGCATGATTGATTAGAATTTGTGCTATACCGTATTACCAAACACCCGTAGAATGTCATTCGAAAGCATCGAAAAACTTGCAAAGATTGGTGATGCCACCTTGGACAACGAAATAATTGAAACACCTTGTCATATTCAAGACACGAAAAGACATGTCAAACTCGCCACAGAATCATCAACCGTGGCTGCTTCGGAGGCACGTCGAGAAGGAATTATGTTTTCAACTCTGTAGTCACGATCAAAGCGTCTCAAATTTGACACAAATAAAGATTTTTGTTAAATTGAATTTAAAAAGTATATCCTAATATGACAGCTACTTTGTTAAATGAAATTATTTTGAAATAAACTATACAATGTTTACACACGACTTTTCGTATATTTTTTAAGGCAATCAGTTATAGGTATAGTTACATACTCAACTTCTAGTGTTTAAGCTAAGCTAAGGTAGCTTCAGTGCTAAAGCTGTCAAGAAATCGGAAAACTAAAAACTGCCTTGCTTGAAATCTCTAAAAATTTGCTTCCATATTTTTTTTTTTTTTTTTGCAAAGCAAACAATAATTTATGCTGCTTCGAACATAGACAGATCAGGAACTTGTGAAATTTTATAACAGACAGATCAAGAACTTAAGCTAAAATGAACCCTAATTAAAAGAAAAAATGTTCTACCTGCCACCACTGTACGTGTTTGATTTATGGGGGTTTTTGTAAAAAAGTGAACCTTAAGATCGGCTCCAATACAAAAGTAGTCGAAAATATTGCAAATAATGTTTTTTTAATTTTAATGCTGACACTACTGTACGTGTTTGATCTCTTAGAAAGTTTGCATGCATAAGTTATTTTAAGTGGTTAATTGAGATCTATGGGGTTTTTTGTAAAAAAGTGTACCTTAAGATGAGCTGCAGTACAAAAGTAGTCGGAAATATTGCAAATAAGGGTTTTTTAATTTTTATGCTGACACCACTGTACGTGTTTGATCTCTTGGAAAATTTGAATGCATAAGTTATTTTAAGTGGTTATTTGAGATCTATGAGGGTTTTTGTAAAAAAGTGTTCCTTAACATGTGCTCCAGTACAAATGTAATCGAAAATATGGTAAATAATGGTTTTTTATTTCTATGCTTAGACTTTTGAACGTATTTCGATCTCTATGAAAATCTGCATGAATAAGTTGTTTTTAATGGTTAATCAATATCTGTGGTGGTTTTTGTAAAAAACTGTACTATATACTATATGTAAGATGGGCTCCAGTACAAAATTAGTTGAATATAGGTTAAATAATGATTTTATGTTTCTATGCTGACACTCTTGCACGTAGTCCGATCTCTCTGAAAATTTGCATGCATAAGTTGTTTTTAATAGTGAATCGATATCCTTAGTATTTTTTATAAAAAAAATTATCTTTAGGTTGGCTCCAGTGCAAAAAACACGATTTTCATAGAAAACCACTATTTGGGGAACCAGGAATTCGTTAAAAAAAAAAAAAAAAATATTTTCTGCATTGTCTTTTCGTACTGTTTCATTATTTAGGGGTGGAATTGGGTGCTAACTTAGGTCCATACAGTTCGATACACCCTAATATAAATATATAAAATATATATATTTATATAAGATATATATATATGAAAATATATATATTTATATATACTAGCTTAGACCCGGCGCGCTTCGCTGCGCTAAGCGCTTATCACCTAAAAGAGGTCATAGCTTTACTGAAGCCATGCTTTTATAGTAAGTTCGTACCGAGTTTCATTGATGTGTGACTTATTTCGAAAGCTATACCGAAAATTTTGGGTGCTGAAAAAGTACCACGCCCCTCGTCCAACGCCAGTTGTAACAAAATGTTACTAGTGAAACGGCATGTATAAATTGAGGTCGAATACTGAAATCCGAGGCTGTACGACCTATAATGCCAAAACTGTTCGATATCGAAAATGTTAGGTGTATTTAAGGTGCCTTTTACGATCGGCACCAGACTTCACAGGAACCCTCTCAAGGCTTTGGTATAAAAATTGCCTCACTCTCTTTAGAAAAAAAAAGTTTTTCAGTCCAGTTCTTAAAAGTAATCCATGGCTTATGTTATGATGATCCCCAAAATATTTGGAATTAAAATATTGGCTGGTATGGTAGTTAAAAAAAAACAAACGGTCAGAAATAAGAGTAATGAAAAAGTTCTTTTGCATCAAAAAATCTTAAATTTTTTCCGTTGGACCAAAGATAATGCAGATTTTTATGGATTGTTCTAAGTTTTTTCATATAAGTTTCACTAAAATTTAAATATATTTTTTCCATACTACTAGTCAAATAAATTGTAAAATGTAAAAAATATGTAAGTTTTTTTGTAATTTCATTCAATTTAATTCTTCACTTTACACTATATTTTATCATCAATAGATAATTTATTTAACTAAAAGTAACATGGCATATCAAAACAAAAAAAAAAATTTGAATTCTAGTGAAAATAATATAAAATTCGCATTACCTCTGGTCCGACTGCAAAAATTTAGAATTTATTGGTGTAGATTGGAAGAACTATTAGACTATATTTCTACTATTATTTATAATACTATTATAAATAATATAATAGTAAATAATATAATATAATAATTATAATTACTATTATTTCTGACCGTTTGTTATTTTTAACTACCACACCAGTAAATGTTTTTACAAAGAACTCTATTTTGAGAGCATGAATGAACTGAATGAGGTGCTTGGCTTGTATGCCATCGATGGCATGGAAAAAAATGGCATGGAAATGGCAGTTCTCGATCAGTTGTGTGCAAACATTTCACAACACGCACGCATAAGAAGCTCGGTCAAATTCTTTTCAACGGCTGAAATGGCCATTTCGTTTTTGTTTTTTTTTTTTATTTCAAACTATTCCAGCTCACGGATGGCTATAGCTATAGTCGAAATATTTGGAGAATCATTTTAACATAAAGCATTATTTTGGAGAACCGACCCGAACACCTTTTATTTTTTGAAAGGAACCATAATATACATACATACATTTTTTTACAGATAGATAGATGAGCAGAAAAACTAGGCGTGGCAACTTTTAAATATAAAGTGACCGCCAGTTGGACCCATGGCAGCTGCATACCAAGTTTGAGTATCGAAATAATCACATCTCAGGAATTAAAATTATTTCTAAAAGATAGCTCTGGCAGCTAGTGCTTACTTAGTTATAATTTTTAAATTGTACTTAACTATAATACATTAATAAATAAATAAATGAATAAATAAAATAAAATTATTTCTGAAGATTGGGTACAGATATAGTGCTACCATGCATATTTTTTGCAAAGCTGTCGAGAGTAGGCGTATGAACTTAATTCTCATGCGCCTACTACTATTCTCATACGTCTGATTTATAGAAGTTTTATTAATTTGTGGGTAAAAAAAAAGTGGCGGCCGTGGCGTAGTGGGTAGAGTGGGTTGCCCATACGCGAGTGAACCCTGGTTCGAATCCCACCTGAAACAGAAAGCCTTTTCAATTGAATTAATTTTTCTGATTGGCCGTCACCTCTCTGCAGACAATGGCAAACCTCAGAGAGAAAAACTGCCATGAAAATCTTCTTGAGAACATTAGCCGTTCGGAGTTGGCATAAAACTTGTAGGTATAGTTCTCGATCATTTGTGTTCAAATATTCCACAACACGCACAACACAATTGATCATAAGACGCTCTGACAAAGTCGTTTCAAGGGCTAAAATTGGCCATTTAATTTTGTTTCTTTTTTTTATTTGCGGAAGGTAGAATTGGGCATGGCAAATTTTATAAATATGTATATATTGACTGCCACTTAGAGAACCTGCATATCAAGTTTTACTTTCAAAACGTGTACAACTCAAAAAGAAGCATGATTTCGAAAAAGTGGGCGTAGATATGGTTCCACTACGCCCATTTTCAACAGTTGCCAACAGTGACCACATGAACTAAATTACCAAATTTTAGTCTTCTACGGTAAAAGCCGTTTGATATAAAGCACTTTTGCTGGTAGGGCGTGTGTGGGCGGTAAAAGTGGTCGTCACAACATATATGTATAAATAGTGACTGCCACTTGGACCGATAGCACCTGCATACCAAGATTACCAAACCTTAGTCTACTACGGCAAAAGCCGTCTGATATAAAGCATTTTTACTGATTTGTGGGCGTTAAAAGTGGGTGTGACATCATATATATTTGCATAGTGACTGCCACTTGGATCCATAGCATCTGCATACCAAGATTCACTATAAAAACTTGAACATCTCAGTAATTAAAATGATTTCCGAAAAGTGGGCGTACATATAGTGAGACCACTCCCATTTTTTGCACAGTCACTGAAAGTAACCATCTGAACAAAATTACCAAATTTTAGTTTCATACGATTAAAACCGTCTGATATATAGCATTTTTTTTGTTTTGTGGACGATTGAGCCAATTTGGGTTGTATGGGTGGTACCACGCCCCCTTGTCCAATCAACACCAATTTTCACAGGAACACTCTCAGAATGTTGCTTCAGTATCTTTAAAAATTTCATAGAGGTTGGTTCGGCGGTTTTGGAGTCTATTCATGATATACACACTTACCCACATACATATATCCATTTTTATATATAGAAGACTAGCTTATACCCGGTGTGCTTCGCTGTGCTCAGCTCTTATCCGCTAAAAGAGGACGTAGCTTTAGTGAAGTCATGCTTTTGTAGTAAGTTCGTACCGAGTTTCATTGATGTGCGACTTATTTCGAAAGCTATTCCCAAAATTTTGGGTGTTGAAAATTACCACTCCCCTCGTCCAACGCCAATAAAATGTTACCAGTGGAACGGAATGTGTAAATTGAGGTTGAACACTGAATTCCGAGACTCTGCGGCCTGTAATTCCAAAACTGTTCGATATCGAAAATGTTAGGTGTATTTAAGGTGCCTTTTACGATCTGCACCAGACTTCACAGGAACCCTCTCAAGGCTTTGGTATAAAAATTGGCTTAGCGGTTTCCGAGTCTTTACGTGAAATACACATATAACGACTTACGTATAGTGCATTGACCGATAATTTTGTCAAGGGTTCTATCAGTTGCTTGTGTTTTAAGTCGATGAGTAGTCCATACTTTGCCAGGAAGTCTGCTATTATAGGCTAGACCTATTATAGGGTCTCGTTATGTCTGCCATAATAAAAGTGCATGGAAATTCTCGTCTAAGTTTTAAATTTACGTTAAGGGGTTACATGACATTGGCAGTTTTTTGAAATCGAATAATTTTTTTGAATAATTTTGTATTTTAGGAAATATTCTTAAGATTCCAAAAAAAAATTTCATGGAAATATTCCTACGGGTTCAAAAGATACAGCCGGATTAGTGAGAGCGCATTTTTAATTTTTGCGCTACCTAAGTACGGCCGCTGGTATATACTTGTTTTACTTGCTGACCTGACGTTTGGTGGTTGTTATTTCGTACCTACTTGAAGAATGAAGGGTGAAGCCCGAATTGCTAAACGATTGCAAAAAACTATAAGAAACAGCACAACACAAGAATACGAAGGCATACAGTACGAAGCAGGCATGGCAGATTGAAGGTAACCTTTTTTTCTTTGTTCACAAACTTTGAACGCGTTTATCTCGAAACCATTTTTTTCGAACTAGTTGCGGCACTAGCGGGTTCATTTATTGACGAAATTTTTTTTTGGTTTTTTTTTTAAACTTGATTCGCTATCGCATGACACGAGCTTTTTTTAAATTTTTTTTCGGTTTTTTATGAATTTTTGAAGTCAATATTTTTTTCGAAAAAGCACACTTTCAAATTTGGAACATCACCAAAAATTGAAAAAAAATTTTAAAAAAAGCTCGTGTCATATGATAACCAATTTTGTTAAGATTTAAAAAAGTAATTTTTTTTCCAGATCGGACAATTTTTGCAACGCCCAGCGCTGCAACCACGAGGCCCCGTTTTTTCTCTGACGCCAGTTTGGAGCTCTATAAAACCATGTTGGAGTGAAAAATATATTTTTTTGAATTTATTTGTAAATTACGACCTTCTTTCATAAGTTTTTAGTTTTGTGTTTATATAACTCCAATAATTTTTCAATTAGTAAAGGTTATATTTTATCGAGCTCAAGGTCAATGTTGCTTTCCGAAGAAAACAACTGAAGGAAAAACAACTAACAACAACAATACCCTATATAGAGTATCAATCACTAGACAGCTGTTTCGTTGACCGCTACACCAACTCATCAGTAGCCTTTTTTCGTGATTCTTGCTGTGATCCACTTAGCTCTTAATTTTCTACTTGTTTCACGAATGCTATTAGTAAATTACTCTGAATTGCAGTACGAGAATACAAATGATATGAAAGCAGCTTAAAGTTCTTCTAATTTGTGAAGCATACTTTCAGGGAAAGTATGTTCTCTTATTCGAAGATAGATCAAAGCTTTTTCTAAATACTCAAAGATTTTGTTGTGCTAGTTGTTGTTGCTCTTCTATTTCACATTGACCTTGAGCTCGATAAAATATAACCTTTAATAATTGAAAAATTACTGGAGTTATAAAAACACATAACTATTTTTTTGAATTTTTTTTCTTGTAATTTGTTCAATTCTCTACTATAATAAAAAAATTTTGGAAAAATGTTTGTTTTTGACTGAGTTATGAATTTTTAAAAAAAGGTCTGTTTTCTCTGCCGCGAATGTCATGTCCCACCTTAAGTAATTTTTTTCCGAATGTCGAAATGGTACTTCCATTAGCTGTTGTCAATACTAAGTCTGAATCTCTTTTGTAATTTTTGAATTTGTGGGCAGGTAAAACCGAAACTTCTGCACCTCTGTCGATTAAAAAATTAGTGTTGTTGTCTTTGTCGTATATGAATAAACGCCGTGTTAATTATTTTGAACTTCCATTATTCGCGGTTGCAATGATGGAGATTTTTATTTTTTTGACTTGTGTATTGTGTTGTCCGTTTTGAAGAAATGCACATTGTTCACATTTTCTGGCCGCTCTACCGATTTGATAATGGTATCTACATACCCAATTAGCTGCCGTTGTTGTGACATACATCGATGTCGTTTATGGGACCTTGAAAAATTTCGTGGGTTGGAGTTCCTTAAACATGAGTTTCTTAGTTCTTGTACTTCAAGCGACAACTTATTAAAACTCTCTAAAATCTTGGTTGTCGTTTCGGCAAAGTGTTGCGTGATTGAAACTAAATCTCAGCATTTGGGGATTACTTATTTATAGAGGAGGTTTCACCTCCAGCTTAAACTTAACTTAAACTTAGTTAAAGAACAACGTCTAGTTCTTCACGGCCTGACCCATTCAAGGCAATATTCAGACTTTTTTGTAATTTTCGTAGCCAAAGTTTGTATATGAGTTCGCTACTTACTAAGGAACCAGCTAGAAAGTGAATGGAAAAACTGGAATAGTTTTTGATCACCCATGTCAGAATCCGACAGGATTTTGGCGAGACATTTATTTTCGCTCAACGAAAGTCTGTCAATTAGTGTTTTCTTGAGTCGATTGTATAGATTTGTGGACGGTGGATTTTGGATAAAATCCAATACTTTGACGATTACTTCCTGTGGTAGAGCTGTTACCAAGTATTCGTATTTGGTTCTATCCACTGTAATACTTTTGGCTTGAAATTGTATCTCAGTGCGTACGAACCATGCCTCAGGACAGTTAGTCCAAAAAGGTGGCAATTTATTTGCGGTAGCATGTTATCTAAGGGAGTCGTAAGGGGATTTGTTACCAAATCAATTAATGTTGATTTGTCACCACTACCGGTGTGAGGTGTATATGTAATAGAGTGGTGTGTGTGTGGGGGTGTTCGCTGCATTTCTCTAAATAAAAATCTTCCCAATAGTGTACATTTTAATTCCCTAGTGCAGTGTAACGCCCACGAATATGATACAATGGGGTCTTTCCGCCCAGTCGTATAATATTCGTGTAAAAGCTAAGTGTGTGCCTCGTGAATAAGCTAAAATGACACCGCAACCTGAAAAGAAATTTTAAAATATATGACATATAAACTTGAAAGATGTTTTCTCTTTTTTAAGATTTTATTTTATTTGCGTTAAGTATGTTCGCTCGTTTTCCAGCAAGCCGCACGAAGTTGCCTGCGTTTTGCAAAAGCAAAACCACAGACATGGTTTACATAGAAATCAGCTTTTGCAAATGATGTAAATATTGTTTACAGAGTTGCCATGTTAATATGAAAACTTAGTTATACATACAAGTTTACAACTCGGCCGATCTGACATTTGATCGACCTCGATCATACATTTTTTTATACACGAATTAAAACTATAAATATAAAAACATTCCTAATCATCTACTATATCATTACTAGTAAAATCGGCATTGCTCAGCTCATCAAAATCTATAACGTCTTTCTCGGAATTCTTGGATACCCATTTACGCATCTTGTTAGCCTCAACTACACCATTATACGGCAATTGTGTCAACTGACAATTTTCAATATCACGTAGTACGTACCTATCATTACCGAGTGATTTACATACAACATACGGCCCTTTAAATTTGGGCAACAATTTTTTATTTGTTCCAACTACAGTGTCATTATTCCGGATGACAACAAAATCTCCGACATTATAGGTTTTAGCATTCGTACTATTTCTCAAAAAGTAGTTGAAGTTGTATTGCTGAGACTTGTCTATTGATTCCGTTGCGTTGATTCGAATCTGATTTAAATCACGCGGCTTATCTGATTGATTTGTCTTATTATCCAAATATTCTGTCAGCTGGTCAACAATTTCACCACGCTGTTCTACTCCAAAAAGAAGCATGCTCGGAGTATTTTTGGTGGAAGAATGAACTGAGTTATTGATTGCATATTCCGCCTGAAGCAACTTACTTGACCAATCGCCGTGATTTATAGGGTCACTAATTTTTCCTAACATAGCTTTTATGACCCTATTCACTCTCTCCACCTGACCATTTGCTTGCGGTGAAGCAGTGGCAACCTTAACGTGAACTATATTCCGTTCCAGCAAAAATTTACTAAATTCTAGGGATGTAAAACAAGTTCCCCTGTCGGATATGATTCGTCTTGGTCGGCTATAATAACTAAAATATTTATTTAATGAGTCAGTAACCTCCCGTGTGCTAGTAGAGTTTGTCGGGTATAATTTAACATATTTAGTGAATGCGTCAACCACCAGCAATATGTGTTTTCTCTTTGATTTAACAGACGGCAAAGGACCAAAATGGTCGATGTGAATGGTATCAAACGGCACGGGTTTTTTCGGAATATTATATAAGTTTCTCTCGCTAGCTCGAACCGGCGCTGCATACATAAGACATTTAAGACAGTTCTGAATAAATTTTTCTATCTTTTTCCGCATACCCGGAAACCAATAAGTTGTGCTAAGAGTATCAAAGCATTTATCGACAGCTTGGTGTCCAAGTTTTTCGTGTATAAGTCGAATCACGTTGCTTTCCATCTCGTCTGGTACATATAATGCCTTCTGCCCATTCTCCATTATTCTGTAAACCAGTCCGTCGTATAGTTCAAAGTTTTTAACTTCGTTATTTTCCATTCGGTCTCTCAAATATTTAATAGTTTCGTCACGTTCTTGCGAAATTTGGATTCGGAAATCAACATCATCGGCATCCAGAACAGTAGCAATTTGTGTCCGGCTTAGTGCATCTACATGACCCATAGATACCCCGCACCGATGCTGTATTGAATAATTATAATTTTCCAGCTCCAAAGTACATCGGGCTATCCTAGGATTAACTTGTTTTTTTTCTAAAGTCATAGTTAATGAATTACAATCCGTCACAATTTTAAATGGTATTCCCTCTAGATATACCCTAAAACGCCTCAGTGCATAAATTATAGCGAGTGTCTTAAGCTCAAAACTATGATATTTCGATTCGGAAGCTGAAGTAGTCTTCGAAAAATAAGATATGGGATGAAATTGACTATCAATTTGGCGTTGTAACAAAACAGCGCCGAAACCTATAGAGCTGGCGTCGCAATGTAGCTCAGTCTCTTTCATTGGATTATAAACAGCAAGAATCGGGGGCTTAGTCAGGCTAGCTTTTAAATCGTTAAAGGCGTCAATACACTCTCCATCAAAATTGAATGCGGCATTTTTCTTTAATAAATTTTGTAGCGGCTTGGCTACTCTAGAGAATGACGGCACAAATCGTCGAAAATACGAGAAAAGTCCAATGCATGATTGCAATTGTTTCTGATTAGTCGGCAAAGGGTACCTTTTTATTGCGTCAATGTGCGACTCGCTTGGAGAAATTCCGGCAGAAGTTATAGAATACCCCAAATATTCTATTGTTTCATAACCAAACTTGCACTTAGCAAGATTGAGTTTCAATTTACTGCTAGTAATGCGTCGTAAAACAGTCTCGAGCAAAATTTTGTGTTCATCGAAATTTGAAGTTGCGATCAAAATGTCGTCCAAGTATATAACTATTTCCCTAGTGTCAATAAGATCACGAAAAATAGTACTAATAAACCGTTGAAATACCGCTGGGGCATTCTTCAGGCCAAAAGGCATCTTCAAGTACTCAAATTGGCCATTTGGCGTCACGAAAGCTGTATATGGAATGGATTCTTCCGACACAGAAACTTGATGAAATCCGCTTTTTAAGTCTAAAACAGAAAAGAATGTACAACCTTCCAAATAATCTATACAGTCCTCTATTAACGGCAGTGGGTAATTGTCTCGTACAGTGATTTTGTTTAATCCACGGTAGTCGATACACATTCGCGTTTCCCCATTTTTCTTTTTTACTAAAACTATCGCGGATGCGTAAGGCGAATGACTTGGTCTTATTATACCATCACGTTCTAATTCATTGACTATAAGCTGAACTTTAGTCTTTTCTAGATAGGAAAGTCGTCTGGGCGCGCAATGAAAAGGCAAATCAGTTCTATCGTAACTATCAATAGATCGCATCGGGCACACCTGTGACTATATTAATTTCAAAGCACATTGTCTAAGCTTCATTTTTCAGTATGTGTCATTCCACTGAAGTGTAAACAACATATATTTTTTTCTCTGTGAACATGTCGACTTTCTTTCCAACAAAACGCAATTTGCGGGAAGGTTTACTTTTGTGCTTCAATTTGAAGAAAAAAGCGGTTGAAGCACAACGCACGCTTACTGAGGCTTACGGGGACTATGCTCCATCAATTTCTACTTGTGAGTACTGGTTCCGTCGGTTTAAAAGTGGTGATTTTGATACGGAATACAAAGAGCGTCCGGGCCAGCCGAAAAAGTTTGAAGATGAGGAATTGGAGGCTTTGCTCGATGAAGACCCGTGTCAAACCCTTCAAGAATTGTCAGAATCATTGGGAGTCGACTTATCAACGGTCGGCAAACGCCTGAAGGCCATGGGAATGATTCAAAAGCAAGGAAATTGGGTGCCGTACGAGTTGAAGCCGAGAGACGTTGAACGGCGATTTTGCATGTGCGAACAACTGCTTCAACGGCATAAAAGGAAGAGTTTTTTGCATCGTATTGTCACTGGCGATGAAAAGTGGATCCATTACGATAATCCTAAGCGAAAAAAATCGTCTGGACCACCCGGCCATGCATCAACATCGACGGCCAAGCCGAATATTCATGGCGCCAAGCTTATGCTGTGTATTTGGTGGGATCAGAAGGGTGTCGTGTACTATGAGCTGCTAAAACCTAACGAAACCATCACTGGGGAACGCTACCAACAACAATTGATGCAATTGAGCCGAGCATTAAAGGTTAAACGGCCGGAATATGGCAAAAGACACGACAAAGTGGTTTTTCAGCATGACAACGCACGGCCACATGTTGCAAGAACCGTCAAGGAAACGTTGGAGGCGCTGAATTGGGATGTGCTACCCCACCCGCCTTATAGCCCAGACATAGCCCCTTCCGACTACCACCTATTCAGATCGATGACGCATGGCTTGGCTGAGCAGCGCTTCACTTCTTATGAGGATACCAAAAAATGGGTCGATTCGTGGATTGCCTCAAAAGACGAGTCGTTCTTCCGGCGCGGAATCCATATGCTGCCAGAAAGATGGGAAAATGTTGTAGCTAACGATGGACAATACTTTGAATAATATACATTGTACCGTTGTTTCTAAATAAATGCTCAAAAACCGAAAAAAACCTTTAAAATTAATTCCAACCCCCAATAAGAAAGACTATCTTTTGAAATACCTAATTTATTAAGAGCTGTTAGTTTATTTAGTGGAAGTTTGCAAAAATTCATTTTATTCATATTCATAAGTTTATCTTTACTGTATCTTAATCTAAGTTTAGTTAAATGTATATTAAATGCGTTCAAAAAGTTTCGTTCCAAAATAACTGGCATCATCATGGCGTCATTCGGCAATATTTTAAAGTTAATAGACTTGATATGAAGACCGAATCTAACTGCACACGTAATTTCATATAAAATGTTTAGCTGTCGTCCACCGATGCCCCGGTATTTTGACAGTTTTGGACTTTTGAAACTCTTCAATAGAAACAGGGGAACACACGATAGTTTCATAAAACTAATTGGACTGCCCGTATCAAAAAGGGAAAGGAATTGATTAAAATCTGCACCTTCCACTAAATTAACCTCAAAAGCAATACCTACCGAATTTAAAGCACCCAAGACGTCGCAAGCAAAGTCAGCATCCACACCGTCAACGTTCTCATGAATCACGGCAGCAGCCTGTCTCTCAGCAGTTGTAGCGGAAGTTTTTGTAAGCACCTTTCGTGGGTTTGGACAAGTACGGTGATCATGGCCCATATTCCAGCACCGAAAACAGGATCCATTTGCCCGCAAAGGATATGGACAATTCGGCTTAATATGTCCTGTCTGCGAGCAATTAAAGCACAAGACGGCACTTTTACCAGCGTCTTTATCGGCATTTTTGTTGACAACCGGTTTCGGCACAGCAGTAGACTTAGCAGACCCAGCGGCGCGTCCAGAAAAAGTCGGCAAAGTTAAATATTTTTGTTGATATCGCTTGATGAGACCTTTAAGTTCTTCAACAGTGCGAGCACCCATCAGTAAGTGAGCATTCGTAATATTTTCGCCAATACCCTCTATGATAAAATCAACCACTTCAGATTCATCAAGATCCGACTGCTTAGCGATTGCTTGCATGTGCAAAACATAGCAGTGCAGTGTTTCCTCCTGCCTCTTCCAGTGGCGACGGCTCAGTATACGATACACATCTTGGCGAGAAACAGAAGTGTCGAATTCTTTAATGAGCGCCCGTTTCAGCTCAGCGTAGTTAAGAGCGGAAATTGTTGTAAGAAATACGCGAGCAGTGCCTTCCAGCGACCGTCGCAAACCAACTAGTTTCATGTTGTCCTCAGCGTCCACGGTGTACATTATTTCCTCGAAGTCCGTGATAAATTTTCGTACTGAATATATCGGATTATCGCCACTAAATTTTTGTATAGCATATTCAACTTCACTAAAGTCGCGTCTTTTAACTTGATGATCACCAGCAGCGTCCTCAAGGTCTTTAATTTGGCTTCTCAGCAGCAGAATTTCGTGACGTTTTTGTAGATTTCTCAACTCTTCATCCAGGCATGTAGCTGCAAGAGTGTCACCGGCAGGGACGGATCTTTTTGGATTATACAAATTTTCGGCAGCTCCCACATCTGCACTTTCGGCATCCACAGCGGCACTTGGTGAACCCTTATAGGCACTTTGTCCAGCAACGTCATCGGAAGAAAACGAATTTTCGGCATTGTCGTCTTGAAGGTGTTCCGCACACAGTCGCTTTAGTTGCGCCAGAGTTGCGCTTAGTGGGGGCTCCACACCAACTTCAGAAAGCGCCTCAATAAGCGACTGCTTCGTTACGCGATTAGACATAACTTTTTTTTTAAATTTTAGTATTTTAACGTTTAAAAAGTAAATACGGGTAAACTAACCCCACACCTGAGATATAAACTTGAAAGATGTTTTCTCTTTTTTAAGATTTTATTTTATTTGCGTTAAGTATGTTCGCTCGTTTTCCAGCAAGCCGCACGAAGTTGCCTGCGTTTTGCAAAAGCAAAACCACAGACATGGTTTACATAGAAATCAGCTTTTGCAAATGATGTAAATATTGTTTACAGAGTTGCCATGTTAATATGAAAACTTAGTTATACATACAAGTTTACAGACAAATAAAAAAATTTAAAACGAATTGTCATAAAATTTTACAAAAATGTAAAATTTTGTTTTCAATTTGTTGTTCTTGTGTTTGCTGCTACTAATGTTGCTGTTGCTGGTTTAATTGCAGTTGTTGTTGTTGCTTTTGTTGTTGATGCCGTTGTTGATGTTGTTACATCTGTTGAAAAATCTGTTTGTTATTGTTGTTTGTTGTTGCAACTTCTGTTATTGGCCGATAGTGCTGGTCGTTATTGCAAGTGAACTAGATGGCATCGTTTGTGCTGTTGTCGCTGCTGCTTTATTTTCGTTTTTTTGCGTCGAAATTTGTACAGCGACTGTTGCTATTTTGGCTATTTCCACAAGCAGCGTATCTTTGATCAGTGTATTTGCGGGCGTCTGGTTGTTCATGCGTATACTTGTATAATTAACCAATTCGGAATCGGTTGAATAATTTTCGTAGTTTTTGCTTGGATTGGTATTTGTTCTGCTTTGCAGTAATTCTATTGTTACATCGCTAACATTGTTACGGTGTTGGCCCTGATTTTTGCGCTTCTTGCTGCTTTGGTTACTATCTATAATGACCACAGGCCGTAGTTGTTCACCAGTAATTGTGGTGCGGTTTTGGAGCGCGTTCGTGAATTCGCAGAATCACCAGTTTTGGTGTAGGAACAAACAAATTATTTAAAATTTGAATGAATTTTATTTTTGTAAGCCTTTTTTATTTTATTTTTAAACAGTGTGGGCTGAGATTGTGGAGACGGCACTTCTCCAATTTACTTACTGGCGACATTTCCACCAATGTCGCCCATGGAGACCACAGTTCAGTGCCATCAATCCACGATGACGGAGTGGAAGCACTACCACCTAGCAATGAAGAGGTTCGAGTTGCTATCCAACGACTCAAAAACAATAAAGCGGCGGGTGCTGACGGCCTGTCAGCTGAATTGGTTAAAACCGGCGACGATGAATTTATAAGGCGCACGCATCAGCTTATCAGCAAAATATGGCTAGCAGAAAGCATGCCCGACGATTGGAACCTCAGCGTACTGTGCCCTATACTTAAGAAAGGAGACCCTACAATCTGTGCAAGTTATAGAGGTATCAGTCTTATTTCCATCGCATATAAGGTTCTCTCAAGCGTACTGTGTGAAACATTAAAGCCGATTATAAAAACACTGATTGGACCTTATCAGTGTGGCGTTCGTCCTGGAAAGTCCACCACAGACCAGATTTTCACGCTAAGACAAATCCTGGAGAAAACCCACGAAAATCAAATTGACACACACCATCTCTTTGTTGATTTTAAAGCTACGGTCGATAGCCCGAGAAGGGATTGCCTATACGCAACATTGTCTGAGTTCAGTATACCTGCAAAATTGATTACACTTTGCAGAATGACGTTGAGCAACACACGCAGCTCCGTCAAGGTAGGAAATGACCTCTCCGAAACCATCAATACCGAAAGACGTTTCAGGCAAGGCGATCCAATGTCTTGCGATCTCTTCAACATCATCATGGAGGGGATCGTACGAAAGGCCGATGTGCATCGTAATGGCATCATTTTCTATCAAGGTGTTCAGCTCCTTGCTTACGCTGATAATATTGATATTGTCGGCAGAACCAAGAGAGATGTTACCGCTGCTTTCACCGCTACCAAAGTGGGTTTGACGATAAATGAGGGTAAAAAAAAGTATATTCTGTCTGCAAACAAGGGAACGCGGCGTTTTGACTCCCACGTTTCATGCGGCAGCTATAACTTTGAAGTAGTCAAGGAGTTCGTATATCTTGGCACCGCCATTAATACCAATAACGAAATCAGCCTGGAGATAAAGCGAAGAACAATAAAGTTCCAGAGCCCTCTCTCGATCGACAAAACTAACACTCTACAAGACGCTCGTTCTACCTGTGCTGCTTTATGGCGCTGAGGCATGGGTAGTTTCGCAAACTGACGCAGCCGCTCTGGGGGTGTTCGAGAGAAAAGTTCTTCGCAAAATCTTCGGTCCTGTTCGAGTCGGCGATGACTATCGCATCCGAATGAACCACGAGCTGTATGAGCTCTACGGAGACATTGACGTAGTTCGGCGTATAACTGTGCAGCGACTACGCTGGCTGGGTCATGTCCATCGTATGGACGACGAAGCTCCAGCGAAAAAGGTGCTCGAGGCGAGGGTCGCTGGTCAACGACGACGAGGGAGACCATGCCTCCGATGGATGGACCAGGCTGAGGAAGCCCTAACCGCACTTGGTGTATCCGATTGGAGAAGGCGCGCGCAAAGCAGAGGCGCCTGGCGAGAGCTGATAAGGTCGGTCGAAATCCGGACACGGGTTGTCACGGCCATCTAAGTAAGTAAGTAGACGGTGTCTCCTATGCGGGACTTGAACATGGCTTGTCTGCCTGCCTTCCTGCGTGCGTTGACTTCTCTTATTTTTTTACGCAGGTCTGGTGGCCATTGGGTACTCGGTTGGTCACCGTTGAGATGTTTTTCACTTTCATGTGGTGACATTATGTCAGGGACAGCTATGTCATCAAGTTTTGCGTCTGCCTCGATAGGTGCCGGGGTCTGGATGGTCATGTCTTCGTTCTCAAGGAGCCAGCCAAGGTAGACTTCCATGCTGCTGTCGGCCTGTTAGCTGTAATTGAAGTGCACATCGTTAGCAACGTTGATGTCGTGGTTGTTGCTATTGCTGTTATTGCTGCTCTTGCTGTCACTGCTGCGGTTGCTGCTGTTGCTATGGCTACCATTGCTATCCTTGTCGCTGTCGCTAATGGAGGATTTTGCTTAAAGTTGTGCAGGTGTTATCTCGTGTGGATAGCTTGTGGTGTCTGTTTCTTGATGAAACGTTGCAAAGACTCTTGGAGTCGCCCGCTGGACGTCAAAGTTGCTGTCGGTAGACGTATCGATGTCTGGTAGTGAGATAGCAGGTAAAATTTTCTCTGATAAGTGTTGGGTCAGATTACTGATCCTTCTGCGCTTGCTGTGTACAACGATTGTCGGGAACCAGGTGCTGTATTCGAAAGGTGGGCGACAGTCGATGACCGGGCCGCACATGAGCCTTTAAATGAAATGTAGTGCGTATAGCCCACAATCCGTCAGGTTCGGCTGTTGTGGCACCTCAGCGCGGTAACCCGACAGGTTTGCTTCAGTGGAGGTCTGTTGTACCGCGTTAGCCTGGAGCTCGCAGCTTAGGTAATTTCTCAAATGGCTGAACACATGTGAGCGGTCCGTACTTGCTAATGAGTCCAATAATAGCATAATTAGGTACATGATTGGGTGCTCACGGCCGGATATAATCTGTGGTGGATCGGTATAGAATCGTGACCTGTTTAGTGCTTTAAAACAAATGACGACTACGAACCAATGACTCCTTTCATTGATTGGTACAATGAGTAACTTCTTCCTGGTGATCGTCTCACGTCTAGTCCACTCTTGTACGCCAGCATATCTGCGCTGGCCGAGTGTGCTTGGTGTATCGCCCTGGAATTGCTTAGGCTGTAAGAGCCTCTCGTAAAAGAACGAACTGTAGACGTAGTAATCATCTGCGCGATCAACTGGAGCAAGTACTTCTTTGATTCATTGTATGTAAAATCCCATAATGTGATCGTTGAGATATGTGCTTGTTGCTAAGCAGCGATAATCGGGTATGGTGACAGCGGCACCTCCTGGTCCGGGTGGGTATACGAAAAGGAGGGCACTTTCACCCATGTCGTCGTCGTCATCACTGGAGAGGTTTATCTCTGCAATGATAAAAAGCGTTGCCGTTGAAGTATCGAGTTCCGTTTGTTGTTGTTTTATTGTCATTGCTGTCCGTCCGCGCTGACCGATATGGAGCTACGTGTTGGCACTGATACGTGGTGCTGCGGAAATGTCTCTTTCGTTAGAGCGCCTTGGCCGTTTTGCTGGCGACGGTTGGGGCAATGGCTCCGATAGTAGTATATCTCTGAGCTGTGTGGCTGCCATGACTTTAATTTGGCTTAAGCAGGTCTCCTTTGTGCGTTCGAATTTATCCATCGTTGCACGGCTGAAATATTCTCGCTGCACTTTGCTTAGTGTTTTTAGAAAAACAGTTGGGCGAGATTACCAGTAAATATCCAGAAGTAACTGAAATGTTTGTACACTGTGTAGCACGTGTGTAGCTCAACGGTTGTAACGTGCGTTGCGATTGCACTGTATTTATACTTCAAATTTAACACTTTTGCGGCTGTGAAGTTACTTGGCTTAGAACAATTAAACTACGATGTTGAATCCTGTGAGTCACAAACTATAGTGACGCTGCAAGTTCAAACTTTTTGTTTGAAGCGTTGATACTTGTTGCTCACTAGTGTTGCCACCTTGTCACTCGAGCGAGGTTATGGTGAGCTATTTTGCCTGTTGAATTATTATTTAAGCTCAAGGTACTCACAGGATTTTCTCTGTCGAGCTTGTGTGTCGAGCAACACAAATCGGGTTAAGTGGGTTTTTGTCGAATTTCTTGCTAGTGTATCGTTGGCGTCCGGGTTTTAGGTGACCCTCATGGTGGAAACAATTTATTGTTATGTTTCTAGGACTGACGCGCAAGGTAAAAATTAATTTAGGGCATGACGTGTGGTTGCAGTTAAATTATTGTTAGCGTGGCGGTCTGCTGTACCCAATTGCTGTCGCAGTGGGGCCTGGGATCCCCACTGGGATCCAACGATAGGCTCTTGTTGCAGGCCCTCATGTAAATTTATTCGCTGGTGTTGCAGCTATCGAGTAGTCGAAATGCTGCTGTGTGAGTTGTGCAGGTATAGCTGCAGACGTGCAGTTTGTGATGCAGGTACGGCTACAGGGCCCAGTTGGAGACGCGGATGGTGCCGAGCATCCTGAGATGTTGATGCGGTTGATGCCGCGGATGCTCAGTTGTTGACGCAGGTGATGCCGCGGATCCCAGCTGTTGACGCGGCTGGTGCGAAAAATCTTTTATTCAGCTGCGTTGCTGTCATTGTTTATTCCCGGATCCCATAGATCGCGACGTGGGTAGATTCCTGCGATCGCTATGGTTAGGTTGACTGCGCTGAGAAAAAAACGATTTGCGAAGTTTTGCCAGCTTAGTACACTTCTTATGAGGTCGACCATTTCCCATTTCACTGTAGGTGAGATGTCGATTCTGGTTGACGAAAGTCCCACAATTGCTGACATATGGTCATTATCGTTGTTGATCAGTAGGAAAGCGAAGATTAATGCGACTATGATGTTCTTCGCCTTCTGCATAAGTGTCAACCAAGTTGCCTTATTCTTCAATTTGGCCCTTTTGTTGAGAAAACATTTTGTTTTACCTCTAGCGTACTTCCTTCAACATGTTTAGAACTGTCGTCTTCTTGCCTGGGTGGTTTATTTCCAGCAAGTCTTAAAATCGGGTGGCTCCGGTGGCCTGGTGCGATGTTTCTGATGAGATGCCCATAATACAAGCGGGATTTCGTGAGGTTGCTGTGATCGCCAAGAAAGGTCTCTGTCAATCTCGTGCATGTCGGGTGGCCTGGTGTGGTGTTTCTACTGGAGTGCAAATAATGCTGTAGGGCTTTTTTGAGGTTCTTGTTGTTGCTGTAGTGTACTATTTGTGGAAATCATATGGATACCGAGTGGCTCGTGTGGCCTGGTGTAGTGTACCTGCTGAATTTCCAATAGTGCTGGTAGGCTGACGTAGAGTTGCTCTTATCGTTGCACAGAATTTTCTGTGGTGGCTCGATGAGTATTAGGTGGCTCCGGTGACCTAATATGACGCTCTTCTTAAAGTGTCTTTGGTGCTGGTAGGCTTGCGTGAACTTGTCGCGGTTGTACGCATGGTGCGAGCACTTATGACGACTCAATGTCGTCACACTCAATGTCGTCACACGCTGTTGTTATCTCGATTACAGGCGTGTGCTCGTCTGGAATTGTTTCAGGCAGTTCTACAGAAGACGATTGGTTACCTGTGGTTAGTGTTTGTGGCTCTGGGCACGGTGGTTCATTGGTCGTTTCTGGCTCAACTAGTTCGCTGGGTTGTTCTGGACAGTGTGTTTTCGGCAGTGTTGGTTGAGGCTGTGAATATCCTGTAGATGATTGTGGGTCACTTGGTTTTCTCTCTTCTGGCTCGCTTTGTTGCTATACCTCGTTCGCGACTGGTGCTACTGGCTCATCCGTTTGTGGTTGTGCGCAGATTGATTCTAATGCTTCTGTTTGGAGTGATCGCCGTGCTTTGTTTACAACTTGCGTTTCTAACTGAGGTCTTGGCTCATCGGTTTGTGGTTGGGAGCAGTCTGCTGTTGGCGCTTCGGGTTCAACTTGTTGTTGTGCATAACTCACGACTTAGCCAATGTTAAGCCTCTCTTGTCTCTGGTACAGTTGGCTCGCTGCAGAGCTGTGCATAACGTTCGTGTGATACTGACGGCTGTTGTTTCTGTGGGCTGTCTTTCCTCTGTTTATCAGCTTGTACCGAATTTTGCTTGTAACGGGATGTTGATTGTTTTGCACGTTGTTGTGGTTGGACACGTGCTGTGGTCGCCTCGATGGGTGGTATGTATTCGTCAAATTCATCTTCGGGTCCGTATTCGTTGTCCGATGATCCCACGCCCCAATTGTATGGGCAAGGTAGCTCTCTATGTGGCTTGGGTGGCTCTGGCTGGACTCGTAGGTTCTTGGGCTCTGATGATGAGTATTGGTTCCACTGTTGTACTTGTCTTGTCGCCTCTTCTGCCTTATAATGTCTGGCGAGGTCTCTTAAAAGAGTGCTTGCTGCTTCGGGTCGATCGCCGATGTACGTTGTTTGTGTCGGGTGTTTCGTTTTTACACATGTCTTTGCCGGTTTCGTCTCTTGGTGCTGTTGACTGGGGTGGCGCGATGTTTATGCTTTCGCGTATGGTTTCACCACTTCGACAGGTTTTGAAACTTGGACTATTTGTGCGCCCGTTCGTGGCTCTATTCTTGGTTCTGGCGTATAGTTCGATGTGTGTGTGAGGCTGAAAAAATTGCTGACCACGCTTGCCCTTAATCTAGGTGTGTTCTGCTGGTGTTTCCAGCTCCTCGGCGACAACAGTCCCAGCAGAACAAAACTTGCCGGTTCCTGCATGAATGTTTGTGGTGCCCTTATCTGGCACATCGTCGGCATGCCCTGGCGCTGACTCGGTTGCAGTCTGTTGGTGCAATTGAATAATATGTGTTGTCGCATGGCTGTGGCGCAGTGTATTGCGGTATACGTGCGCCCTGTGGCGATCTGAAATCTCTTGTCTGATAAGGACGTTTGATGCTGATAATTTCGAACTCTTTTGCAAGCGCTGTGAGCTCTTCTATCGTCTCGAAGTCCGTGCAGCGTATAGTTCGTATTCCTCGCGTTAATTGCAGTAAACACGTTCCAGTTCTTGTGACTTACTGTAACTTGCGTTGCGCATCATTGTTTGGATCGCCAGCAAAAAAACTTTGTATGGTTCGCCTGGCCGTTGCTTTCGATGTCGGACGACGTCTTCGAGCAGCTCTAGATAGCGTGGTGGAAAGTAAAATCTCAGGAAGTCGACTTTGAATAACTCCAAGTCTGTCCACTGCCGGTTGTTGTTCCGAAACCAAATGGAAGCTCTGCCCCGTAGGAGTTTGGGCATAGTGCGTATCACTGAATTTAACGTGTGTGTGTCTATCCTTTCGACGAAGCTGATCGGGTCTTCGTGGTTTTGAAAGTGCTGGTTCTACATCCGGACGTGGTCAATGACTGCAGCACTTCTAGTTGCTGTTGTTAAGCCTTCTCTTAGAGTGAGAGTGAGATTAGAGATTGAGAGCAGCGCATTGGTTCGAAGTGATTTGTCGTGTTTTTTTCCGCTCTTTAATAATCTGCAAGTATAAGCATATTTATTCTGCAAACAATTGAACTAAAGCATAAACATTAACAACGAATGCATTGTGAGCAATCCTATTGCATTGTTTAATATAAACTCCACTTCGGCAAATAGAACTTAAAGCTTAATTATAAACAAAGTTTGTGCTACGAATTATAAACGCGCAAAAAAAAAAAAAAAAAAAAAAAAAATTAAACAAAAAAAAACCTGACTGCAAGAACATATCGGGAGCACGCTGTTGTGCGCGCTTTCTCTTGTTCTCTGTTCTCGCTATACATATTGTGCTGTGCTGCCTACCTACATCTCTACTTTCCTCCTTACGATCTTCTCTTGGGCTGATGTCTCCCTCCCCAATACTAACGCGTCAACAGCGTGAGCAACTCGCTCTTCGAGTCACAACGAAAGCAGATGGTACGCTGAAACCAAGCAGCGAAAATACACTCAGCGCGCAACTAAGTGCACTTGAAGAACGTCTAAAGGCGAACACGAGAGAAGAACTTAGACTCTCTGAGGAACGTCTGAGGCAGCACACAGACATTCTCTTTAACTCCCTCTCTACTGATTTTAACAACAACTTCGGTAAGTTAAAGAGTGAAGTTGCAACTATCTGTGCAAAATTCATCGAGTGTGATAAGAAAATACTTGCACTCGAAACCGAAGTAAGTGCTCTCACCACTCGCTACAACGATCTAGCTGACCTTATAAAAAAAATCAATATCAGCAATAACAACAACAATAACAACAACAACATCAACAGCAACACCATTGATCATAGCTCAGACGCTATTTTGTTTGGAGTGCCTTTCACTCAGGGAGAAAACTTGAAGAGCATATTTAATCTTATATGCCGTTCGATTGATTTTCTCTCGCCGCAGCTTAAAGATATATTTCGCATAAGAGCCAAGAATAATACCTCAAATCCTCTGGTTGTAGTTAAATTCTATACCACATACGACCGAAACCGCGCCTTAAAAGCTTTTGGGGATTATCGCAGGCGCTCGAAACAGGCGGTTAATCTTCGTAACGCGGGGCTGGACTCTGACAATAATGTTTTTATACATGAAAGCCTTACTGCTGAGTCAAGAAAACTTCTCCAAGCTGCAATTGCCTGCAAGCGAACTAAAAAAATCTTCAATGCCTTTTCTCTACGGGGCTCAATTTTTATCAGGCTGCAGAAAGAAGGAGTTAAAATTAAAATCTGCAGTATTGAGGAGCTGCAAAGTTACTCAACTAATGTCATCAATGAAGAAGTATCTAATATATTACCTTATTGAAAATGCTTTTTATGATGTATATAATTTTGTATTCTTCTCTATCTCTATCTTTTTCCACTTTCAATTCTTTTGTTTTAATTCTTCTTATTTAAACGCTTTTAGTGCTTGCGTTGGTTCTTTTATTTACGGTGGTAGGGAATAACTTTGTCTACAGCGCTGATGAAAATTATAAAACAGTGATTGAAGTCTTGTGCAAGCAACGCTCTGGCCTGAAAATCGTTCATTTTAACGCAAGAAGTCTTAATGAATTTAAGATGGACTGCACTAAATATGTATTCGAAAATTCTTCCGTGGATGTAATTTGCGTGTCTGAAACCTGGTTTCACGAAGACGTTGACAACTCTTTTTTACATATAAATAATTTTAATTTGTTGACAGGTTAAACAAAAAAGGCGGTGGTGTTGCAATATATTGTAAGAAATCTTTGAATGTTAAAGTGCTCAATAAATCAAGTGGTTCAGGTATTGAATATCTGAATGTTGAAATTTTTAATAGTAGAACTAAACTCTTTCTCTCGTGCGTGTACAACCCTAATCGTAACTGTAGCTTAGAACCTCTTCTTAAAGACATCTCTTGCTACGTCATAGACTATCAGCACCTCATTTTGTGTGGTGATTTCAATGTAAACATTCTTTCAAACGACAATATCTGTTTAAATTTAATGGATAATTATGCACAAGTGGGACTCAGTATAGTCAATTCAACTTCTCCAACAAGGTTTGCTAACAATGTTTCTCCAAGTTTATTGGATATTTTTGTTGTTTCTGAGCTGACGTCAGTATTGCTTTTTGACCAATTGTCATTTATTTCGGATCACGACTTAATATTTTGCACTCTGGATATTGATCTTTCTTCATCTGTTACTGATACCACTTTTACTTTTCGAAATTTTAAGCATATTGATTATGGAACACTGTTTGATAGCTTGTCTCTTATTAATTGGACTGACTGTTGGTTTCTGAGCTCAGTTGATGAAAAAATAAACTTTTTTAGTGAAAAGATATCTGATCTTTTCGAAGCTCATGTGTCACTTTGTACACGTCGAGTCACAAATACGTCTTGCCCCTGGTTTACTTCTTCTGTCAAAATGGCTCTAAAAAAGCGCAGCAAAACCTATAGCAGGTGGAAACGTAACCCAACTGATTTCAACTGGGAAGCATTCAAAATATCAAGGAATGAAGCTTCCTCAGCCGTTAAGTTGTCCAAAACACAATTCTATCTATCCAAGCTCAGTCCCACGTTACCATCTAAAAAGTTGTGGAATAATTTAAAAAGTATTGGAATTTGCAATAATTAGATCGAATCTTGTCCAATTGATCCGAATCTACTCAATAATTTTTTCACTGCAAGCTCGATAACAGAAGAATCTCTAGAACCCTTATATCATAGCAATTTTGCCCACGACTTTCCTACACAGTTTGATTTTAACGCTATAAACGAAGTGGATATCTCTCGCTGCATAACTAAAATCAAGTCAAATGCCTCCGGTGAAGATGGGATCTCCCTGAAGTTTGTTAAACTTATACTGCCCTATGTGCTCAGTCCGCTTGCGCACATTATCAATCACATCTTCACAACCTCGTGCTATCCCACTATCTGGAAGGTGGCAACTGTTATTCCAATTGCAAAAAAAATTAACGCGCGTGATCCTTACGACTTTCGACCTATTAGTGTGTTGTCTTCAATTTCAAAGGTCTGTGAATCTCTTATGGCTGAGCAGATTTCAAACCACATTTATACTCTCGGTCTAATGTCGGATCTTCAATCTGGGTTCCGCCGCGGACATAGCTGCTCCTCCGCTATCGTTAAAGTCATGGATGATATAAGAATACCCTTTGATATGGGACACTTGACGTTACTCTGCCTACTGGACTTTTTCAAAGCCTTCGACACAGTGAACCATGAAATTTTGTGCAATAAACTCAAGTTCAATTTTGGTTTCTCTGATACTTCAGTTCGTCTTTTAAATTCTTATTTAGGTGGAAGGACGCAGAGAGTGAAAATAGGAAATATTTTTTCTACATTTAAGAACACTACTACTGGAGTACCGCAAGGCTCGGTTTTAGGCCCTCTTCTGTTTTCCATGTTCATCAATGACATTTTCGATAAATGCAATAATGTTACAATGCATGCGTACGCTGATGACCTGCAATTATATTTGTCAAGACCTATTGGACTCATTGAAGATCTGTGTGCTAGAATTAATGAAGATTTAGATATTATAACAGATTGGGCTAGAGAAAATAAACTTAAACTAAACGCCATTAAATCTTACGTTTTACCAATCTCTAAAACACCCTTCACAAAGCTGCACTTTCCGCCAATTCTACTCAACGGCGTCGACTTAAAAGTTGTTAGTAAGGCATCCAATCTTGGGTTCCAAATAAATAGTTCCCTGTCCTGTGAGGACCACATCAATTCCTGCGTCAGCAAAATCTACTATGTTCTAAGAAATCTGAGAATGACTGCAGCGTTTGTTCCCATTGAAACGAGACGTAAACTTGTCTTACAACTGTTGATGCCAATTATCACTTATTCGGAAGTCGTTTATTGTAATCTTGATTCGCGATCATCCCACAAATTGCTAGTTGCTCTGAATAATGCTTCCCGTTATGTATATGCCTTGAGGAAATACGACCATGTATCGTTCTTTCGCACTAAGCTACTTGGACGATGCCTATTTCGTTATCTTGAAGCAAGAATTTGCATATTTTTACACAAAGTAATCTACTCACGTTGTCCTCACTACCTGTATGAAAAACTTCAGTTCTGTAGATCGCATAGAAGTATGAACCTCTTGATTCCGAGCTACTACTATAAAAATTCTAGCAGGCTCTTTTTTGTCAGCGCTATTAGACTGTGGAATTCTTTGCCAAATAACATAAAGGTCACTTCCAACCAAAGAGCCTTTAAGCGTTTAATCTTCGAATATTTCTCATAGTTCTCTTCTTTTCTCCATTTCTACTACTTCTTTTCTTTATTATGTGCATATTGTTAAATTATGGTATGATTTTGTGAGATTGCTTTTATCTTTTAATATTAAATTTAAAATTTTTTTGTATTGTTATCTCTAAGTTGCAATGAATTAATTTTTCCTTACAATTGTTGTATATTATTTTAACCTTAATTCTTTCTTAAATAAGAAGTCATCTCAGTTTTATAAGTTAATAATTTAATGTTGTAATTTAATGTTTAATTTAATGTTTAATATCTCTTAATAATTTTATTGTTATTCAACTTTTTTGTGCAGCATGCAAAAGAAATATTATTCTTATATGCTAACGTATTCTGCTTAATAAATTGAAATTGAAATTGAAATTAAAGGGCGTACCTCCTGTTGATGTGTGTTAGCGTAATATGGTTGTTTGGTGATTAGTGCTTTTAGATGCGTATGATCCGGATTCTTGTCTCCCTGTATTGCTGGCGACACGGCCCTTGCGTGTTTAACCTCCAGTTCGAACAATCGTTTTAACTTGTTACCTTCGAACTCACCTTCATTTATGTATGCTGCGAGCCTCTTCCGCAGCTTTTCGACGGTGCCATTTTTCGAAACGGCGGTCTCTGCGTTACCACAGTGTCTCCACAAGGGGAAGACCGACTCCGAGAGAGTCACTCGTTCAGAGTAAGAGAGAGTGTACTGAGAGGACCAGATTCCGAATTGGCGGTCCGAGCGTACCCCAGTACACACTCGAAGAGTGGATTGAACAAGGAAATCACTCGAGTAGAGTGAGAGAGAGAGTGAGAGCACCCTGGGATGACCAGATTCCAAACCGGCGGTCCGAGCGTACCCCATTGTCTCCTCTAAGGGAGGGGAAGACTCCGAGAGAGAGTTAATCGTGCGGAGTGAGAGTGAGCGTATACTGAGAGGGCCAGATTCCGAAACGGCGGTTCAAGAGTCACACCTCAGAGAGTAAAAAATGGCATGAAAAGCTTCTTGAGAACATAAGCCATTCGGAGTCGGCATAAAACTTGTAGGTCTAGTTCTCGATCATTTGTGTTCAAAAATTTTACAACACGCACAACACAATTGATCATAAGAAGCTCGGTCAAAGTCCTTTCAAGGGATGAAATGGCAATTTCGTTTTTGTTTTTTTTTTTTTTATTTCAAACTATTCCAGCTCACGGATGGCTATCACTACAGTCGAAATATTTGGAGAATCATCATAACATAAAGCAGTATTTTGAGGAACCGACCCGAACAGCTTTTATTTTCAGAGGAGCCTTAGTATACATACATACATTTTTTACAGATAGATAGATGAGCAGAAAAAGTAGGCATGGCTACATTTATATATAAAGTGACCGCCACTTGGACCCATGGCACATACATAGTAAGTTTGACTATCAAAACGTTCGCATCTCAGGAACTAAAATTCTTTCTAACTGATAGCTCTGGCAGCTAGTGCTTACTTAGTTATAATTTTTTAATTGTAATTAACTATATTACATTAATGAATAAATAAATTAAATAAAATTAGTTCTGAAGAGATGGCACAGATATAGCGCTACCATGCACATTTTTTGCAAAGCTGTCGAGAGTAAGCATATGAACTTGATTATCAAATTTTAGTACTAACGATGAGAATTGTATGATTTATAGAGTTTCATTGATTTGTGGGTAAAAAGTAGTGAGTGAGGTAGAGTGTGCTGCCCATACGCGAGAAAACCCTGGATCAAATCCCACCTGACACAGAAAGTTTATTCCATTTAGTTTTCAATGGCATTCATTTTTCTGTTTGGCCATTACCTCTCTGCAGACAATGGCAAACCTCAAAGAGAAAAAGAAAATGCCATGAAAAGCTTCTTGAGAACATAAGCCGTTAGGAGACGGCATAAGACTTGTAGGTTCAGTTCGCGATCTTTTGATTTCAAACAAAGGAGTAATTCATTAATCACAATAAAACTAAAATTTACAACGTTATAAAATACATGTAGCAATAAATATAGAGTTGGTTAGCAAATACTGCATTCTGTAGTTCAAAACGAACAAGTGGCGAATGCAGTTTAACTTTAGCAATAACAATATCAATTATTTTTAAATAAAAGTACCACGAGATTTAAAAATTAAAATATACAGTGAAATATATTATAAATAATTATAATTTAATTTAGTTTACTTAAGTTTAATGAAGTGTGGTCTCAAATGGAACAATTTAATAATTAAAAAGGAGTAAAAATACATCGAGAAAGAGGAGAAAAAAAAAATAATAACAAGAGAAGAATAAATACAATCAAAATAAATTTAATATAACGCAGAGATAATTGAATCTATTATATTAAAATCAAATTCAAAAAGCCATGATTTCACTTTTTTGGAAAACAGTATTTTATTACGTATACAGCGTATATTATCAGGTAAAATATTAAAAAGTCTGGGAGCCACACAGGGGAACACATGGGGAACAGGGGGCGATCCTTCACATGGCAACGTGTCTGACTGCCTCAACCTGGTGAGGCCAGCATTATCCATGTCGAAATCGTCCCAAGTCGACTCAAACCTCCACGTGGTGTTCCCTGGGCAACGGCAAACTGGCATCCGTCAGTTTGACGGCCAATTAGAGCAGCGGGTCTCCTAGCCCTAAATAGGTTGTGCGTCGGGTTTGAAGCCCACCACGTAAAAAAACCATTTCAATGAAAAGTTATAAAAGAAATATGAGAAACATTATCCCCAAATCTGATGACGACCACCGCTGACGAAAAACTGATAATGATTTGCGGATATGCACCTGGAATGTCCGAACTCTTAATTGGGAAGGTGCCTCTATCCAACTGATTGATATCTTGGAAAGATACAAAGCTGATATAACTGCAATCCAAGAAATGCGATGGAAGGGACAGGGTTCTCTCGACAAGCATCCTGTGATATCTACTACAGCGGCCATGTGGAGAAGCACGAGTTTGGGTGTGGATTTGTAGTTGGCAAGATATTACGGAATCACGTCCTGCGATTCACTGCTGTGAACGAACGACTTGCTATAATCCGCATCAAGGCTAAATTCATATAAGCCTAATATGTGCGCATGCTCCGACAGAGGACAAGGACGATGAGATCAAAGACACTTTCTACGAGCGCCTTGAAGACGCTTACGAGCGCTGCCCCCGTCACGACATAAAAATTGAGCTTGGTGACTTCAACGCCGATGTGGGCAAGGAAAACATCTTTGGTCAAACAGTTGGAAAGTTCAGCCTCCACGACAACACATCCGATAACGAAATGAGGCTGATTGACTTCGCCGCAGCATGAAACATGGTTTTAGGTAGCACTAGATTCAAGCATCTCAATATTCATAAGGCCACCTGGTTGTCCCCTGACCAAAAATCGCGCAACCAAATTGATCACGTTTTGACGGAAGGCACTCTTCCAGTGTATTAGATGTACGCATGATCCGTGGTGCTAACATAGACTCTGATCATTATCTTGTCGCAGCTAAGATCCGTACACGTCTGTGCGCTGCAAAGAATACGCGTAATCCTACCAGAGAAAGCTAGACGTCGACAAGCCGCAATCAAAACGGACAGCCGAAGCCTTTGCCACTCGACTCTCACTCCTGCTTTAAGAAAGCACTCCTCCAATCGACGATATATGCGCGCAGTATGCAACAATCTCCCACTCTCTGCTTACGGCTGCCGAAGAGGTTATTGGCTACCACCTACTCCGCCGAAACCAGTGGCACGACCAAGAGTGTCGCGACGCCACTGCAGAGAAAAACGCCACCTACAAAGCCATCCTGCAGTCGGTTGCAACGCGTGGTGCTAAGGAGCGGTGCAGAGAGAAAAGGAGGGACGAGAAACGTCTTTTCAGGCGGGAAAAACGAGAGGAAGAAAATCGTTAGTGTGAGAAGATTGAGATGTATGGTGACAGGAACGAGGCCCGAAAATTTTTCGAAAAGATAAGACACCTGGCCGATGGCTCTAAAACCAAGGCCTCTTTCTGCAAGTATGATAAGGGGAATCTAGTGACAGGTATCCAGAGTACACTGACGTTATGGAGGGAACACTTCTCTAGTCTTCTGAATGGCGATGACGACAACAACCCCGTCAATTGAGGTGATATCCCGGAAACCCCAATTATAGATGACAGCGTTGAAGTTCCGCTGCCCGACTATAATGAAGTCTTGACAGCAATTACACGGCTTAAGAACAACAAAGCCGCGGGAGCCGATGGTCTACCCGCTAAGCTGTTTAAGATCGGAGGCGAAGCTCTATTTAAATGCATTCACGAGTTTCTATGCAGAATATGGTTGAAAGAATGCATTCCAAACGATTGGAACCTCAGTGTACTCTGCCCAATCCACAAGAAAGGCGGTCCCACTATTTGCACCAACTACCGTGGGATAAGCCTCCTAAATATCGCCTATAAGGTTCTGTCTAGCGTATTATGTGAAAGACTGAAGCCCATCGTAAACCAACTGATTGAGCCTTATCAGTGTGGCTTCAGACCTGAAAAATCTACCACCGACCAGATATTCATGCTACGGCAAATCTTGGAAAAGACCCTAGAGAAGCAAATCGACACCCACCACCTTTTTGTCGACTATAAAGCCGTTTTTGACAGTCCAATAAGGAATCACCTATACTCCGCCATGTCTGAATTTGGTATATGTACCTGCAAAATTAATCCGTCTATGCAGGATGACATTGAGCAAACCAGCAGTGCAGTAAAAATCGGGAAGGACCTCTCCCCCCCATTTGCTTTTGTAACCTAATTATGGAGAAGATCATTAGAACTGCTGATCTGAGACAAAGCGGCATAATATTCTATAAGAGTGTTATGCTGCTAGCGTATGCCGATGATATTGATATCATCACCGCATCTCCGTTGGAGGGACCAAGTGGAGAACAACCTGACGAAACTTGGAGCTTCCAACTGGCGCCAGCAAGCGCAAAACAGAAATGGCTGGCGCAATTTCTTACAACAGGCGGAAGCCGACTTACGGTTGTAGGCGCCATCTAAGTAAGTAAGTAGGGAGCCACACAAGTAAGGAATTGAAGAAAGCGACTTAGGTAGTGAGATGGAAATGTGACAAGATTCCGGTAACTAATTCTTAAACTATAGCTACCATAACCTATTAATCCTTTTAAATAATCCGCAACACAAAGGATTAATTTTATTTAAATGTGTACCACCCCAGCAAATAATGTCATATTGTACTTTTGAATGGAAAATACCATGGTATATACATGTGAGCAGTTTTGCAGAACAAAACGAATTTATAAGATATATCTGTCTTGTAGCACCCATCAGATATCTTTTAAGGGAAGCAGTGTGATCTAACCATGACATTTTCCAGTCAAGTATTAAGCCAAGATACTTAAATGTTGTAACGCAATCAATAGAAATACATTTCTCAGTGACCCGAAAAATTACAAATATTATTGCTAATTAAAAATTTTTTACAGCCTGCTCAAAGAAGGATGAAGTCCTTTAATTGTAAATCATTACCTGCAACATTACATTACCTGCACAAATACATTCATTTAGTTTTATCGCTCAAAATTAACTAGTGCGATGAAAACCAATGCCTCAGTAGCTCCAAGTCGTGATTTATGGCACAGGTTAGATTTAAAGCAGAGTCATTTACAAAAGTACACACCATATAATCTGCAAATGCTATGACTTTACTCGAAAAAGGCAAACTAAAAATGAAATTAACATATATAAGAAACAAAATGGGCCACAGGACAGAGCCCTGAGGGAAACCTACTTACTTACTTACTTAGGTGGCCGTAAGAACCCGCGTCCGGGTTTCGGCTGACCTCATCAGCTCTCGCCAGGCGCCTCTGCTTTGCGCGCGCCTTCTCCAATCGGATACACCAAGTGCGGTTAGGCCTTCCTCAGCCTGGTCCATCCATCGGAGGCATGGTCTCCCTCGTCGTCGTTGACCAGCGACAGTTATACGCCGAACTACGTCAATGTCTTCGTAGAGCTCATACAGCTCGTGGTTCATTCGGATGCGATAGTCATCGCCGACTCGAACAGGACCGAAGATTTTGCGAAGAATTTTTCTCTTGAACACCCCCAGAGTGGCTGCGTCAGTTTGCGAAACTACCCATAGCTCAGCGCCATAAAGCAGCATAGGTAGAACGAGCGTCTTGAAGAGTGTTAGTTTTGTCGATCGAGAGAGGGCTCTGGAACTTACTTGCTTACTGAGCCCGTAGTAGCACCTATTAGCAATTATTGTTCTTCGCTTTATCTCCAGGCTGATTTCGTTTTTGGTATTAATGGCGGTGCCAAGGTAAACGAACTCCTTGACTACTTCAAAGTTATAGCTGCCGGATAAAACGTGGGAGTCTAGACGCCTACGTGGGAGGAACACCTACATCAATATTATTAAGTCCCTATGAGTACTATTTATTTTCACTTTCTGCAGTCTGTTAGATAAATACGAACGAAACCAACAATTACTCAATTCTCTAAAACCATACTTGCTTAGTTTTAAAAGTAGTATTTCGTGATCAACCGTATCGAAGGCTTTGGTTATATCAATAAATAGCGCTGCATAGACTTTATTGTCGTTTAGACCAAGGTTCATTAATACAGGTTAAGTCACTTGAGAGAAGCTCGGTCGAACTGTCAGAATGGATGAAAGGAAATCAAAAAAAAAAAACACGAATCTGTACAATTTTTAGCTAACAGCTACTTTGACAGTTCGAGCAAAGGCAGAAAAGGAGTGCTTTTCTCTCAAGTGACTTAACCTATATTAATGAACATTGGTTTAGACCATCGTAAACATTACTGCAAAAATTCAAAAGTGCGTCTTCAGTTGATAAAGCCTCTCGGAAACCATATTGATAGTTGCTAAAAAATTTGACTTTCTTAAAAAATCGAGCATTATTTTTTCTAACAGCCTTTTCAAATACTTTAGAAAAGACTGGCAGCAATGAGATTGGTCTTTAATTATTTAGAAGTTTTATCGCCTTTTTTAAATAGTGGAATCACAACAGCTTTTTTCATATCATCCAGAAAAATTCCAGTCATTATGTTTTTATTGAAAATATCACATAGCACATCCGCAATGTTGAAAACAATTTTTTTTACAAAAACATTAGAAAAAACATCATCTGATGCTGAATTTGTGTTTTTAAGTGACATCGTTAATTTCATACTTAAGTAATTTTTTTTAATAATTTACTTAAAAAAAGTTTGAAGTAATTTTAATACGTCAAAAAAGAAACTATTTGGGCGAAAAGGTTCCATATGTACGCATTTGTACGAAACGTCATTAGGTCCGACATCAGCGACCACATCGCTACCAATTTTGGCGAAGAATTTATTGAATGCATCTGCTATATCACTAGACCCAGAGATCACAGTTTCTGCGACATTAATGCAGTCCGCTTGAACAATACTATTCGATTTATTTAAAATACTATTAACCAGTTGCCAATCTTTCTTAACATTTCCCCTGATTTTATTGAATTCATACATATAAAAATTTGTTTTGCATGTTGAAACTTCCATGGAAATTTCTTTGCAGAGTGCTTTGCAGCGTTCTTTGGCATAAAGATTTCTAGGGTACCTTGAGCATTTTTTGTAGAGCTCGTTCTTACAGTGTATTTTTTTCACTAGTTCCATTGACATCCAAGGTTTCAGTTTTTTAAATTTACGTTTTTTCACATTAATGGTGCACGAATTCACATGCTGAACTAAAGTATCAAAAAATAAGGTATATGCTCTGGATGGATTAGGTTCAGAATATACATTATACCACGACTCAAAATTAAGGCTAGCGTTTAATGATGACAAATTAGTTTTGTTATAGGAAGCATCAGGTTGACTGATTGTATTATTAGGTCTAACTACATTTTCAAGATACAAGCAAGTCAAACAATTGTGCGAAACATTCAGGTTCGACACTGAACTGTACATCGAAATGTTTCTAGCATGACGTAACTTTACAAAAATATTATCCAAACATGTAGAAGAATTGGCAGTAATTCGAGTTGGTTCATTTATACAAAATTCGAAACCAAACGTAAAAATAAATATTTATCAACTACGGAAGAATTTTGCAAAATATTTAAGTTCATATCACCCAGCAATATAACATTATCGGATTTATCATTCAATAAAAAAGCATCCTGATCACTCAAAAAAATGTCAATATCCAAGTTTTTATGAAACCTTTTAACACATAAGAAAGAATATGATAGGTTATCGATCACACAGTTAATTTTTGCCACATCGGAACTAATATATTTTGAAAAACTAAAACTGCAGTTAAATTCGTCTTTTACAAAGACAGCTACTCCTACAGCTGCATAATTGTTATTGCAATTTGCATAGCATCTATACCCAGGGATGTTAAATAATGATAGTTCGAAATCATAAATCCAGATTTCTGTGAAGAAAATTAAATCAGGCCTATTTTCAAATTGTTCCAAGTGTACTATAAAATAATCAAAATTTTTTCGTAGGCTTCTAATATTTTAATGAATGATGTAAAAACTGTTGGGATATTTTTGGCTTGATGAAATAGCTTGGAAGTTTAATTTTTTGCATTGCAAAAGACGAACATTATACAAATCTACTATTGGATTATCATTTTCCATATCAAATTTTCTATTTTAAAACTGATTTAATTTATTCACATCCTCCAATGAATTAACAAACTCAACGTTATCTCTCTTTTTTTGTGCAATAAAATGTTTCCATTGTTCACCCACAGATATTTAAAATTAAGATCTTTTTTAAGTTTTTGAGCTTCATTAAAGAGAAACCTAGTTTTAACTGAAAGGGTATCATTTATAAAAATATTAGAAAGCCGAGCGGAATTAAAGGAATTAAAGAGTTTAGTATTTAAATTTCTTCTACAATTGTATTTACTCTTCATTATTAACTTCTTATCCAGCCTTGATACAAATTTGACGCATAACATATCCATCGAAGAATTTAACAATGCGAAACCCCTGGACTTTCTAATACGCTTCAAATAGCAATCATCACTCCGCGCCTCAATTATGTTCACATTTAATCCATCGGAGAAGATTTTAAGAGCGCATTAAAGAGCGTTGCCATTATTAACATCAGGTATACCCACAAATTCTATACTCTTATCTCTATTAAGCTGTTGCAGAAAGTTTACTTCACCTTGTAAAAATTAAGCATTTTCTTCAAGTACCCTTGTGTCCTCTTGTAGAGAGTGAATTAAAGACAAAGCATTCACATTCGCATTTCTTAGTGCAATTAATTCATTATACACCATTTCCAGAGTAAAAGCGGCAGGCGGTGAATCATTGTTTATTGCTATTGTAGTTGCTGTGACTGTATTCACTTGCTGCTGTAGTTGATGTGACTGATGGTTTTGTTGTTGGTTCAGTAAACAACTAGATGCTGAAGTCATACCTGGCAGTGCTGCAGTAGAAAGAGAGCTAAAGGCCTCTTGCTTCTTTTGATAATGTTTGAGCAGAAGCAGGCGAGGGCAGAGCGGAAGCAGCATACTTTGAAGATGAGCGACTCGATACGACAGGCGGGAGCAGACCAGAGGCATTAGAAATTGGTGGATAGTAAAGTGACGAACGGTGCGCAACCGTTCAAGTGACTGCCTCTTGGACCATAGCACCTACATACCAAGTTTGACTATCAAAACGTTCACATCCCAGGAACTAAAATTATTTCTAACCAATAGCTCTAGCAGCTTGTGCTTACTTAGTTATAATTTTTAAATTGTAATTAGCTAAATTGTAATTTACATTAATAAATAAATAAATTCAATAAACTTATTTCTGAAGAGTGGGCACAGATATAGTGCTACCATTCACACTTTTTGCAAAGCTGTCGAGAGTAAGCGTAGGAATTTAATTACCAAATTTTAGTATTTAACGATGAGAATCGTCTGATTTATAGAGTTCTATTGATTTGTGGGTAAAAAAAGTGGCGGCCGTGGCGTAGTGGGTAGAGTGTGTTGCACAAACGCGAGAGAATCCTGGTTCGAATCCCACCTGACATAGGAAGTTTAGAAGATAGAAGATGATTTCGGTTCATCAGTGAGCGGCGTGCTATAGATACAATGTTGCTAGTTCTCTTTATGTTGATACATGTTACGATTCGACATGCATGCCTTTGGGCTAGTCGCGTAAGCTTACCGTGGGGGCCTATTTTATAGAGTGGCCGTTGCTAGTTTTCCTTTCTGATGCTGCTGTTCCCCTTGTAACGACCCTTGTTCCTGATTTTCTATGTGTTGGTTTATATATGTTTCATAGAATTTCTCCATGTGTGGGCCTATTTATATGGCATGAGAAATAGGTCGTCACAACTCAGTTGCTCTGATGGATATTTTGGATACATTAGGGTAGATTGACGTATCGGAGACTGGATCAGGCCCCCCATTGCGCCATTTTACCTTGGTTGGGACTTTAATAGCAGACGATCTAGTAAAATCAAGCTTAGGGATGTCATAGTCCGTACTCTTGACCACCAGTTTCTGTGGTAATGAAAAAAGAATATTGATGTGTCCATATGATCAGTCTGACTGAATACTTTGTTGCGATAAGTTGAATATGGAGATCTTTGGGGTACTTGTGTCAGGACGTTAAATGCGTCAGACAGTGTAACACCTTCATATAAGCTGCGGCCAAAACTAGAAGGAGTTGTCGTAGAGTAATGGAATATGACATGCACTGTTTTTTTTAATATTAAAAATTTAGTGAAAATCAACAAAATCGGTTCATAATCAAGCATAGCTGCCATACAAAAAATTTTTTTAAAAAAATTTGTAAATTTTTGCAAATTTTTATTTTTTTTTACAAATTTTTATTTTTTTTTACAAACTTTGACAGGTAGGTTTCTTTCTTCTGTAAAAAGGGGTCGAATTGTCTCTTCCGTGAACGGAATGGCAGTCGTTCGAAACAAAATTACATGATAGGTCGCGTACATGATCGGGTTGAGATGATAACATACGAATGAGTACGGAACGTAATTTTGTATAATAGCAATTGATTGCTCGTCTTCTTCTCTCTTTGGCAAGTGATATATTAGAAGAGTACCTATCTTTTTCTGCGTAATTGTAAGTAAATACGTCAAATTGCTTATTTTAATTTACAAACAAGTGCTTTAATGGATGCTTATTTAAGTTCGGATAAAAGTGACTTCGATGAAAGAATTGTTCGAAGGCAACTAAGGGATCGAAGAAATCCATTGGCGATGTCGGACACTGCGTAAGCACTTAAAGAAACATAGCTGTAAAAAAAATTTTTCTAATTTTAATTTGCAGATTTCATTAAAGATTTCGTCTTAATAAGGACGCGTTTCAATATGTGCTAAAACGAACAACCTTCCACTGCCACAAGTCCACAGCTATTCCACCAGTGTTGCAACTGACAGCAATCCTTTTTTTTCTAGCAAGTGGTGGATATCAACACTCGATCGAAAGTGACTAGCGGGATGTGCCAAAGCTCCATATTAAAAATAACTTCCAGTGTTATAAAAGATATGGAGAGCAAGTTATGCGCAAATTTAATTATATTTATGCCAGAAGATTCGCCTAGATGCAAGGAGTTGTTTGTGGATAAATAAAAAATTCCTGGAGGTAAGATAATAGTTGCATTGATTTAAGTACTTAATAAACCTTTCTTTTTACATGAATAAAATTTTCGTCGCGTGTTGATCGTACGCACATTGGACTACAAAAACCAACAGAAAATGAGCATATATAATTTAATAGGAAGGGGTTCCATAGTTTGAATGCAATGATAGTGAGTCTATATTAAGTTTGAACATAGGATATATTAACTTATAAGCCTTTTAACAGATATGCGACCACGAAAACTATATTACTGCAATCAATCACAAATACGAAGGAGCAGCCCATGACTTCTTTATTTGGAAGTATTCGGCTCAGAGAAGTTTCCAAAGGGAAAATTTCTTGTAAATAGAAATGCAAATTCATGGCTTTTAGTTAATTTTGTTATATTATTAACTATTTTTATAATACAACTTATTTCAATTTGTATTAGCGGACCTTGGCTATACTCTTGAACCGTGGTACATAACACCCTATAGAAATCCACAGGAGGATTCAGACGAAATACTTTTTAATTATGTTCACTTTAAGGCTAGGTGCATCATTAAAAGAACCATTGGAATCATAAAAGGCCCCGCTGGAAGACGCTTGGCTATGAGGTGCTTGGCTATGAGAAAAGAGGAAGATACCATTCAATAAAAGTAGCAAGATTTACAAATGTTTATGCCGCTTTGCATAATATAATTCCGTAAAATCCTACAAATGTTGCATTCTCAAGTGTTTCCGACGTCAATATTGGAATAGAAACTCAAATAACAAGAATTGGTCACACAATTAGAAACAATATTAAGAATTTATTTGTAAATTAATTACGACCTTTTTTCATAAGTTTTAAGTTATGTGTTTATATAACTCCAATAATTTTTCAATTATTAAAGGTTTTATTTTATCGAGCTCAAGGTCAATGTTGCTTTCTGAAGAAAACAACTGAAGGAATAACAACTAACAACAACAATACCCTATATAGAGTATCAATCACATAGCAGACTAGACAGCTGTTTCGTTGGCCGCTACACCAACTCATCAGTAGCCTTTTATCGTGATTCTTGCTGTGATCCAAAAAAAGGCTACTGATGAGTTGGTGTAGCGGCCAACGAAACAGCTGTCTAGTCTGCTATGTGATTGATACTCTATATAGGGAATTGTTGTTGTTAGCTGTTATTCCTTCAGTTGTTTTCTTCGGAAAGCAACATTGACCTTGAGCTCGATAAAATATAACCTTTAATAATTGAAAAATTATTGGAGTTATATAAACACATAACTTAAGAAATATTAAGAATTATTAAATTAAGTTAAGAACTATAAAGAATTATTAAATAGTTTATTTGTAGTTTAAAAATTTTTCTTTTTGTTAATATTGTTTCTTTATTTAAATTTTATATAGTAATTTTAGTCAGTTAGGATATATTTCCAAAGACTCAATAAAGAAATCTAAATATAAAATGTTCACTTTAAAATTGAAAAATAATTTAGTGTAGCTTTTCATTTGTTCTGAGTTCATATGCTTTTATTTTATAAAATAAATAATACTTAAATTTATGACACAAAAATATAAGATCTTTTGCTTAACAAGAACTAAAATAAAAAAGGAACTGTTATCACACTTTATAAGGCAGGCTGAGTTTCTAATCGAGTTTATGCAAAGCAGCAGTGTGTTTCTTCTTTGTATTGGTGATTTTGGAAAATAGCATAGAGAAACAAATCGGCACCCACCATCTTTTTGTCGATTACAAAGCCGCCTTCGACAGTCCAATAAGGAAGCAAAATGTATCCGTCTATGCAGGATGGCACTGAGCAACACCAGCAGCGCAGTTAAAATCGGTAAGGACCTCTCCCCATCATTTGTTACCAAACGAGGTTTCAGACAAGGTGATTCTTTATCGTGCGACTATTTTAATATAATTATGGAGAAGGTCATTCGAGCTGCTGATCTGAGAAAAAGCGGCACCATATTCTACAAGAGTGTTATGCTGCTAGCGTACAAATTAGAAAAAGAGTCGAGTCGTACGGGTCTTGCAGTAAACACATATAATATGAAATATCAGGTGTCAACAAACAAACAGTCCCAGCGTATTGGCACTCACGTCACCTTTGGCAACACCTCCTTCGATGTTGTGGAGGACTGCGTCTACCTCGGATCCAGCATTGACTCAACCAACAATATAAGTAGAGAGATAAAACGGAGGATAACTCTTGCCAACAGGTGTTACTTCGGGCTCAGTAGGTAATTGAGAAGTAGAGCCTTCTCTCGGCGAACAAAAGTCACGCTCTATAAGTCACTTATCATGCCCGTCCTGCTATATGCAGCACAAACCTGGACGTTGAGCAGCTCTGATGAAAAGACTTTGGGAGCTTTCGAGAGAAAGATCCTTCGTAAGATCTACGAACCATACTGCTTCAATGGCGAGTACCGAACACGATGGAACGATGAGCTGTATGAGCTATACGCTGACATCGACAAGTAAAGCGCATAAAAATAGAGCGGCTTCGCTGGCTTGGTCATGTTGAGCGGATGGAAGACGACGCTCCAGCGAAGGAAATATTCGATTCGGTACCCAACGGTGGTCAACGCAGAAGAGGGCGACCGCATTTCCGTTGGAAGGACCAAGTAGAGGACAAGCTGACGAAACTTGCAGCTTCCAACTGGTGCCTGCAACCGCAAAATAGAAATAGCTGGCGGAAATTCTTACAACAGGCCAAAACCGACTAACGGATGAAAGCGCCACCTAAGTAAGCAAATAAGTAACTAAAACCATTTCCAAAAAAAAAGTGCTTTGCATAAACACGGAACTTTCATAAGGAAAACTAATTTTTTAATGCATATTTTGATAAAGGAAAACTGTATTTTTCTTCTTTTATCACTAGGAGCCTCTACCGTATTTCCAGCAACCTATCGAGTTTCGAATCCAAACGTTTTCGAAAGTCAGAAACTACATTTAAATTCTTTTCAAGCAACTGCAGTTTTGGATCAACAATCGATGTTTTTTATTTTGTTTTTAGGTCGTTGTTCAATCAAAATACAATTTTCATCGAACTGGTCTAGGGTACATTTTTTTGAAGGGGGTTCAGTTGGCTTGATATTGCTGCTGCCATCAGCTATGAAAACGTTTTCTTAATTCAAAGAAACTGGAGGCGTCGACTGTCGCTTTTTATTGTCAAAAGATGGTTCCTAAAACATACAGTGAGTGTCACTTAAAATTGTACAGCAAGTGCAGGCTGAGATATTATTTAATAATTCCTAAATTAAAAATTGTTCTATGCTAAATTTTATGGAAAAGTATGTTAATGCAAGTTATTATCATAAAATGCTAAAAAATTTACAAAAAGCTTCTTATATTTTTTAAAAGAATAGCAGCAACTTGTCACTAGCGAAAGAATGGTGTCACTTAAAATTGCACTGCTGAACAGTTTGTTTCAATTTCGGCGAAAAACTTGATTTTCGTCATTACGCGAGATACCGTTATGCACATTGTTATCTAAGATTACCGAAGATTTTTTCAAAATTTTCCTTGGCTAACTTAAACCGTTAAGCAAAAACGTATTGAAGAACGTAAATTGGCGATTTGTGACCATATAATAGGAAAAAATTACGCAGAAATTCCAGAAATACTTAAGATGATACGCAGCACCATTCAGTATATCATAAAAATACATAAACAAATTAATTGCATTTCATATAAAGTCAAAACTCGGATCCAAAAGAAGCTTACTGTCAGCTACGAAAGGTGAATAATACGAAAAGTGAAAGAAAACCTTCGAATATCGGCATTAAAAATCAACAATGACTTCAAAATATGTTTGCAAAAAACGTTAGTGTTTCAACGTACAGAAATGTAGTTTGAAAAAATTATTTCCATTGTAACATTGCACGCAGCAATCCATATATAAATAAACTCAATAGACTTAAGCGACTGTAGTTAGCGCGAGAGTACCAATCTAAGTCGCAGGACTTCTGGAATAATGTTATTTTTCGCGGATGAATCAAAATATAACTTTTTTGTATCAGATGGCAAGCAAACAGTGTGGAGAAAACCAAATAAAGAGATGAATGCATCTTATTTACGCCCGACTGTGAAGCATGGAGATGGATCCGTGATGGTGTGAGGCTGCATTCCAATACACGGAGTCGGTAATTTGGTTTTCATTGAAGACATTATGATACAATATATCTATATTAACATGCTCACAGAAAATTTGATTCCAAGTGCTGAAAAAATGGGAATCCGATGATATTTTAAACCTTATGTCGAGAACGATCCTTAGCATAACTCACTGAATGCAAGAACGTGAAAAATCTATAACTGTCCAAAAGTCATTTAAATGCCCGTCCAGTCACCGGACATAAATATTATCGAGCATCTTTGACACCATCTTGAAAAACAAATACGAACACATCAAAATTCTAACCAAGTCTTACCTCAAGAGGCTCTCGAAGCAGAAAAGGGTAATATAAGCTTCGAAACATGCAAAAGCTTAGTCAATTCCATGCCTAAAAGGCTAAAAGATCTTGCTTACAAAAAAAAAGTGGCCCAGTGAAATACTAAACTATTTAATTTGGTTATTTTTTAAACTATTTTTTTGCAATCACAGCATATTGTACGATTTTAAATGTCTGACGAATTTTATAGTTGTGGACCTGAAATGTTTCTTTTTTTATAATTCAATGTTATTTATATTCTGTTTTCATGTTAAAATTATAAGCACAGAAATCAAGTAAAAGCAACACTGATTTTAATTTATTTGTTGCCTCAGTAAGTTATCTTTATTTGTAATGTGTACGATTTTAAGTGACACTCACTATATATGAATTAATATTAAATTCATAAAAATTCGAAACGAATTATTTCAAATGTACCATTTTATTGCATTTTATGGATGCTTCCAGTCCGGCCGCTTCTATTAAACTTTCTTCAGAAAAGGTTATCAACTTCACCTCGTATGGACTACCGCCTATTTTTCTTTTCGAGGCTTTGTTAAACAACAGTTAAATTTTTAGCTTGATAATTTTGATCATCAAAACCTACAATTAAGCCTCCATTTAACACACGTTTTAATGCATACAAATTAAAATACCACTTATTCCATATTCTTGCATTCTTTGTTGGTGGCCCCACAGCCTTAAGTTTCCTCACCAATTCCTCCCAAAGCCTATTTGAAGTGGCCTTTCCCGGCGTGCAACTGGGTAGTAAATTTTTGGCCAAGTTCGGATGAAATTGCAGGAATTCAGCCATCATATCATTTCGAACAAGTTCAGTTTGTTGTAGTTTGTCCTAAAATAAAATTTGTTAGATTCACAATTGTTTTTTATTAATAAGTTTATAAAATTAACTCACATTTTTTATGATTTGCATACAACTTTGCTTGATACAAATGATATTTAGTGAACGTATGACAGTTCGTATAAATGAATACGTTCACGTATCCGTTCACTGAACATATGTCGAATTACGAAACGTGTTTCACGTTCACTGATATCATCATGCAAACTACCCAATTTTACGTGGCGAGTTGTACGTTCGTGGAACAGACGTTATTTTTTTGAAAAATGTGCATACATTAATATGAAACGATGGATATATAATTCATATTTAAAAAAAATATATCATATGTTGTCTGAGTCTGATGAGTCACTGCACACTAAATCTTCTATATTAATTCTATCCAGAAAGCCGTCAGTCTCTTCGTCCTTAATATCTTCCTCAATGTATGGCAGCAAATCATTCATACCACTGTTTTCTTTCTTTTTGAGAATATTTCGATTCGAAGAAATGATAGGGTCCGAATTAATTAAAAGTGAAACAATAAGACCACGATTCGAATTATCCCTGGTATTTTTTCTTGTGTGTTCCATCCTGTACTTTCTGGATATTTTATGACTTCATTCTTATGCGTCTTCAGATAAATGTCCGATCCGTAAATTAAAATTCTGTATTGCTTCGCAGCCATGGATTAATATTTTGTGGACTGTTATTGTCATATAGTACCAAGAATAATTAGCAATGTATATTTTATAAGTTTCGTTTAAAAGTTATCTGAATTTTGTAATATTAATTTTTTTCCACTGGATAATGTTTTTATTGGATTCGCACGGGAGGTAAGAAATCTTCTAAAGATACATATAGCCTGTACTAAATGCATGCACGATTCATATTCTAGATCCCGCCCGGATCAGCTGGGACAGACAGAATGTGCCTACGTACTAAAACATACCCCCGTTGGCGATTATAGGTTTCCGCTAATAGCATTATTGGCTTTTCAGCGGAATTAACACGGAAATTAAAATTAACGCGAATTTTTTAATAATAACATTATTTAAGTTAAACCAAGAACCGAACGATCAGAATGTCTAAAATTATAAAAAATAATGAATAATAATTAATAAATTTCTAAAATTACACCTTGAGTTCAAAACAAAGAATGACAAAAAAAAAAGAAGAAACTATATATTATGACCATGAGTTGGTTTGCGGCTACTGTTCAACCCAAAAAAGTACGTGGAAAAAGATTGAGCTCTTATTCACCAAACCAAATCCAAACATAACGCAGATACTGTGAGCGTCAAAATAAAGTAAACACCAAATATTCGTGCACAAAAATATTTATTACACACAAAGAACTAATACTAAATAAAAAGTTGTATTGTAAAATTCATAAGTAATTATATTAAAACTAAATCCATTAAAAACAATAAGGAAAAACAAAACACATTTAAAAATATCGCACTTTTTAATAAAATATAGCAAATTTTACGCGTCAAAATGAAGTAAACAGTTTTCGAAATACATTGCAAAAATTTATATTTAATACTTTGTTTGCTTTCCTTTTGACTTTATTACTTCCGTTAGTCTTCTTGGCATTGAGTGAACCAGTTTTTGGGTGACATCAGGTGAAATTTTACTCCATTCTTCTCGTAATACGATCCTTAGGTCTTCCTTACAAGAAATCTGTCTTTCTCTTATTTTTTGTCCAGATGTTCCCACAAATGCTCGATAGGGTTAAGGTCTGGGGACTGCGGTGGATGATCAAGACCCTTTGGAGTCCGATATAACAACCACTCCATCACAATTTTGGACGAATGCTTAGGGTCATTATCTTGTTGGAATATCCAATTCCGTGATAAGCCCAATTTCTCTACACTGGGTGCTATATTGTCCTGCAAAATTTTAAGATAGTCCTCTTTTTTCATTGTTGATTCGATAAACACAAGATTACCGACATACATCCCCAGACCATAACAGAGCCTCCACCATGTTTAATCGTTTTAGTAACACACTTATCATTAAAGGCCTCATTCTTGCTTCGCCATATTTTTGGAGGTTTTTTGACTCCAAATAGTTCAAATTTACTCTCGTCAGAAAATAAAATTGTTTCCCAAAAAGTTGGAGCCTCATTTATATATTTTTTGGCAAAATTCATACGCTTAGACTGGTTGACCTTCGAGATGTAAGGCTTCTTGCGTGGTATTCTTCCATGTAAACCATTTTTGTGTAGTGCTCTTCTAATGGTGCTAACACTCACTGGCTTACCTAAAGTTTGTGAAATGTTTTCTGCTATTTTTACTGCACTAGAAGCCGGATTTGCCTTTACTTTTCGAACTACAGCTCGTATTTCTGTGTCAGTAAGACGTTTTGGCCGCCGTGCTGCAGGCAAATTCTCCACTGTATGATGTTTGGCAAATTTGTCTATTATTTTTTTTATTGTACAGTGATTTCTTCCAACAATTTCACCTATTTCACGCAAGGATTTACCTTTTTTATTTAAATCTGTTATGATTTGACGAGTTTCCAGTGAAGTTTGTTTTCCCATTGTAAATTTTCTGTCAGTTTACTTTAATTTGAAACAAAAGACTAACAGTGTTATTCAATATATTTCCTTAAACAACACTTCAACGCTTCTTTAGTTACGCACTGCTTAAACCTTTAATAACCCTTTACGCAGCCTTGCTGAAATTGTTATTCATTATCATTTTTTATTAAGTGTGTAACTAAACTAGCGTTGTGTCAAAAATAAGCGAAACCTAAATAATGGATTCCAAGAGAAAGCGATCTGAAAATTGGGACTCCACAGATAAGGTAAAGTATTTCATCTAGTTCATACTTCAATAAAGAATGTAATCGTATTTTTGTATAATTTTAGTTACTTCTTCGGCAGCTGGTAACAGAGAAGATTACTATTATTGAGAACAAGTGTGTGGATACCAACACGTCGAGACAGAATCGAGAAGCATGGAAGGAAGTCCTAGAATCGTAACGTCTTTTGTATTATTATAATATTTAAAAATTAAATTATTATTTTTCTTTAGATTCAATCAAGCAAGCACAGCCATAAGAACTGTAGCGCAAATACAGTGCCAGTGGCGAGGCAGTAAAATGCAAGCAAAAGCTCGCCTATCAGGGCACAAAAAAAGCCAAAGCGCAACTGGTGGTGGACCCCCCCCAATGTCACCAAGCAGGGAAGATGCAGAATTGTTGGCTCTGCTACCGCAGGAGTTTGCTGTAGGCAGCAATCAATTTGATTGCGACGCAGATATTGTAAGTATCTTGAATACGCCAATCTTCTTATTTGGTATAAATATTTTTTATAGGGACCTGCCGAATATTTAATTGAAGAAATTGAGGAGCCGGCAATCGACCATTTTTTTGGTGAAAGTGTCGAGGAGGATGAAGTGTGTGCTGTTCCAGAACCCCAAGCAAAGAAGAGGCGCGCAAAAACTCCCGCAGTAAGGACTTTCTTTTCAAGCAAAAATCTTATTACTATGATACTTACTATCATTTGTTTTAGATGAAATCGGAGGAGATGAAAATTGAGCTTTTTGAGCTCTCAAAGAAGCAGATGAGGAAAGAACACAAGAAGAAGATGGAGATTCTTCAGTTAGAAGTCCGATATTTAGATGAAGAAAATGCGCGACGGGAAAAAGAACACACCGTAAGATTACAAAATCTTTTGAGAAAAGGTAAATTATTTGTGCTTTTTTTTTTTTGCACCCGATTTAATTTGACTATTTTCATTTTCTTGGTTTTATGTGCATGTTATAATATATGCTTCTTTGTTGTATGTGATTGTTTTATTTTCTTTTCTGCTATGTTTACTTTTTTGTATATGTGATTTTTTTATGATTTGTTTACTTTTGTGTGTGATTGATTAACTTGCTTTTATGCTTTCCTTACTTTTTGTGTTATTGCTTGGTGCTTTTGAATTAACATTTTCTATAGATTAAATAACTTAACTTAAGTTTCTGTATCCTTTATTATTTATATATTTATGTTCCTACTTATTTAACATAATTTTTTTTTATCTTCACTTTTATTTATAGTTTCTAAAATTTTATTAATTTATTTTTTTTAAGTTAATTTTTATAAATGAATTATTTTGAAAAAAGTAAAATAAATGAAATAATATAAAAATCTATTGTTGTCAATTTTATTGGAAATGTTGGGAAATAAATACACTGCGCGACGTATTTTGGCTTGAATTAAGTTGCAGCAGTTCATCATGTTCTTCTTGTGGGATATTATTGATATCGCTGTCATTATCTGTATTGTTAAGAGAATTTGTATTAAGTATAAATAGTAAAAATTGAAGACAATAAATACCTATCGACTGATCTTGAAAGTCAATAGCTAAGTTGTGCAAAACAGCTAAAGCAACTACTGTCGTCTTTATTGTTTGTAATGAGCTTCTCATACCAGTAAGCAAAATTCGAAATCTTTGCTTCCATACTCCAAAGCATCTTTCAACAGTATTACGTGTTGCTATGTGAGCAATGTTATATTCAGTTTCTGCATGGGTTGTGGGATTTAAGACAGGTGTAAATAGAAAATTGGAGCAGGCATAGCCTCCATCACCCAGCAATCGTCCTTTAAATTCTCCATTTTCAAAGCGTTCTTTAATACGGCTTTCTCTATATATTCTCGAATCATGCGTGCTTCCCCTCCAACGACAAACTATATCCCTTATTTTTAGTGAGGAGTCACATATGACTTGGGTATTAATAGAATAGAAACCTTTTCTATTAATATAGTATTGTCCAGCCAGTCCACCAACTTTACTAATTTTTATGTGGGTGCAATCTATTGCACCAATCACCTGGGGAAACCTTCTAATGGCACGAAATCGATTCATTACACATATTTGTTCAGATGCTAGTTGAGGCATTTTAATAAACAGCCGACTTCTTGAAGCAAATGCGATAGCAACTTTTTTACATATTTTACTGAGGGTCGGCTGGCTGAAACCGTGTATATCTCCTCCATCATCCTGGATCTATAAAAGAATGCAGTTTGAAGAAATTTTAAGTCTTAGTCTTATAAAGAATATAATACTATAACCTCGTTTCGACCCCAATACCGAATAGCGGCCATGACTTGAAGCTCCACTGGAATATGACCACCCTCTTTGTGGTCACTGAAGTCCGAGCGCACAATATTTATCAGTTTTACCATGTTTGCTTTGGTGAAACGATATTTTTGGCGAAACTCCTTTTCCCTCAGTTCCATAGGATTCATTCTCTTTTTATAAATTTTTCTTTGTTGCACAGGATAAAGCCCGTCTATCATGTCAATATCGTTCACAAAATGTTCAAATCTTGAAGACATTTTTAGCTTTATAGACTACAAGACAAATATTTCACAATTACTAAAGAACCAAAATTGACGTTTATAAACAAAGAAGATGTTGCAAAAAAAAACATTTGAACGGCACTTACGCAACCTTTAAACGCCAATTTCGGCGTTTAAGTTACGCAGCTTTTAAAAAACGTTGCTTAAGACAAAAACATCATTCTGAATAAGGGTTTGTTTTTTAAAGCCTGTTTAAAGTTACGTAGCCTTTGAAATGCGATTCTGAATAAGGCTGTAAATTTATATTGATGACTTAAGAGGAATGAAATGAAATGAAGAAGTAATGAAACAAAGAAAATGAAATGAGAAAAGTGTTGCCACTATTTTTGAGCTTTAGCGATTTTTTACATAAAAGTGATACCAGTGTTAACTTTATTTTGACGCGTAAATATCGATGTTTTTATTACGAATGTATTTTTACGTTGTGTTTGCATATATTTACCTAATATTTTTTAGTATTAAAACTCCACTAAAAGAGGTGCTCATTCTATAACTCAACTTTTAATTTTCAATCAATAGTAACTTAGAAATTATAAATTTAAGGAAATATAATGAGGTGTTTACTTTATTTTGACGCTCATAGTATAAATATAAGTATAAAAATCCACAAGCATGAAAATATAACATACTATATATTCGGGTTGCTAAACAATTTAGGAGCACCGTGGTAATGTTGCCGTGGAAAAGAGATCTACTCTGGCACACAAGCCAAGTGAAAACAAAATATTTGATCTAATTATGAACACAGGGAATTACCTGAACACTCAAAACCCAACTCATTACACTCAGTTCTGTTTTTACACGACTTTTCTTACACGAATTTGATTTAATACGAATTAAAAATAAATCTTTATTTTGTTTTTACACGCTTTATTTAGATTTAACACGATTGACCCAAATTCTGAAAATAACAATTTTAGTACTAACAATTTCACCGCTATAAAATTTTTAATTTTTATTATACTCCCGTGTTGCCGCGTGTAAACATGCATGTCAACAGTCGTCCCTATTGTATTGTATGTGTACTATATTGTTTTTTTTTGCATTCTTTTGTAAGTTTCGGAAATTGTTTTTTTTTTAAGTTTATGAAATTGCATTCTTTTATAAGTTTATGAAATTGTTTTTTTTTTAATTCTTTTATAAGTTTGTGAAATAAAAATATACGCAAATATTAGCTATAACGCTCCTATATGAGTTTAAAAATGGTTTATTGTATTATTTCTACAGATTTGTTAAATTTGGAACCAATCTTCTACTTTTCCATAAGTGCAATGCATTTTTTTACACGATAAAAACAGAACTGAGTGTATAAAAATAGCCTGATAAATATGAATTTCTTATAGCCAACATTTGACCGATATCACGTTATAATTAACCAAGTATAGTATATTTGAGATAGAAATTAAATGAAATTAAGTGTTTGGATGTAAAAATAATTAACGTTTTAATACATCCACAGTCACAAAAATTAATCAAATTATAGTTACTATTGAAATCACTACACATACAACGTAAAGGGTCGTGAAGAGCTTAATTTGAGCTGCACTAAGTCAGTGCTTAAAAAAAACAAAATGTCTAGATCCTCTCCTCGGAACGTAAAAGTTTAGAGATGAGTGGAGATATCGGGATTCGATTTCACCACAAAGTAATTTATATAATACTTCTTAGTATTATACTATATTAATAAAATATTAAATTAATATAGTAATTTATAGTAGCTTCTTAGGGAAGGCAGTAAAATTAGCCCAAGTCGGGTCTCATACGAAGGAAGAACAATGTTCGGGTTCCAACGTTGATGACGTAAAGCAAAAAGTAAGAACTGTTTTTGAACCGATTCTATTGCGTCGATGTGGACATTATATTGTGGACTCCATATAACACACGCATATTCGAGAATTGGCCTAACAAGAGATGTATAGAGTAATTTAGTAGTAAACGGATCATTGAATTATTTACCACCTTATTTACCCCCACACGAATGTGAAGATTGAAGTTTAGTTTTGGATCCATAATTACACCAAGATCGACAAAAGTATGTACAATTTCTAAGCTAATGTGATAAATAGAGTAATTTATGCTATAAGGAGGTCTGCGTGAGAATGTTATTTGTTTACATTTTTTTAAGTTTACGCTTAAAATGTTAAAGTTACATCAGTCCACTAGACTATTAAGATCAAATTGTAAACGATGTTGTTAATTAGGTGACTTGTAAGTAAGAAAAAGCTTCACGTCGTCAGCATACATTAAGATGGCACTGTGTTTAATTACCAAAGGAAGGTCACTGATAAATAGCAAAAATAAAACCGGTCTAAGATGACTACCCTGCGGAACACCATAATGTTCCAGTTGACCAAAATATGTTTTGAAAGAGAGGTTTTATATAACGCCCTTTGGGTACGTTGCGATGATAAATATGTTCGCAGTATCAAACTAAAATTTAAAACTAAATTGATATCAATTTTTAATATTTCAATATTTAAAAAAAAAAATCTGCGGGCCGTGTTGCCATCAGTTGAAGTCCCGCAACCAGCCTTAACTCTATCAATAATAAGGCCCAATTTTTCTTCTTTTTGAATTTTAGCTTTATACTGAGACAATATTTTTTATTTCCATCGCCGCATACTTTCCAACATTTAAGAGGCATTCGGTATGTAATATGAATAAAACATTCAAACATTTTAGTCCATGCATGCATGGTTGAAAAACCATATTGTAGGAACTCTTCTACAATTGCTCTTTGTGAACAATGAAATGACACATAGATCGCATTTCATTGCTGCCCGATTGTTAGCTAATACGTTAGTAACAGCTAAATCTATTTCTACTTCGTTGATTAATGCAGAATTTTTTCTTCATAAAAATAAGCTTAAGTGGTCTACAAAAAAGCACTGATGATGGAGTTTTATTTATCCATATTTCTCTCTGACTGTCTATCTCAGATAATTTTAAAGGAACAAGAGCAACAATAAACAAAACTTCATCTTTGTTATGCTCATTCGAAAAATTTTGTTTGTAATCAATGTGACCTGAACTTCAATCAAAACCGTATTTGCATTCAAGCAAAAAAACTTGTATTTTTATTGACATCAATAGTTTTATATTTGCTTGAAGCAGTATGATGTAATAAATAATATAATCTCACTTCAGCTGATATCTCAGACGTTGTAATTGGTTTTGGAATTAGTTCGCTTGTGCATTTTTCTAACATTCTATATTCGGGTAAACATTGTGGGTGGAAGCTGCTTACAACCGATCGCAACGGTATATATTTCCTTACCAAGCTTAAATCACAGGGGAACAGGGGGCGAACCTTCACATGGCAACGTGTCTGACCGCCTCAACCTGGCGAGGCCAGCATTATCCATGTCGAAATCGTCTCAAGTCGACTCAAACCTCCACGTGGTGTTCCCTGGGCAACGGCAAACTGGCATCCGTCAGTTTGACGGCTAATTTGAGCGGCGGGTCACTCCATAGACCTTAAACATGGAATGTGCGCAGGGTTTGGGTCCCGCCACATTACTACTGCCCAATGAAAACTAAACCAGCCTCGGATAAGAGCCCCAATTACGTTGACGACCACCGCAAACGAAAAACGGACAATGATTTACGGATATGCACCTGGAATGTCCGAACCCTTTATAGGAAAGGTGCCATTATCCAACTGGCGGAAGCCCTCAAAACGATAAAGGCTGACATCACCGCCATCCAGGAAATGCAATGGAAAGGGCAAGGCTGCTCTAAACAAGCACACTGTGATATCTACTACAGCTGCCATGCGGAGAGGCGTGAATTTGGATGTGGATTCGTTGTTAGCCGGAAACTACGCCACCTTGTTTCCCGGTTCACACCTGTCAACGAAAGATTGGCCACGATCCGCATCAAGGCAAAATTTTTCTTCATCAGCCTTATTTGCGCGCACGCCCCGACGGAGGAAAAGGACGAAGCCGTCAAAGACGCTTTCTACGCTAGTCTTGAGGACGTATACGACCACCTTCCGGTCCATGACGTGAAAATAGTCCTCGGCGATTTTAATGCGAAAGTCGGAAGGGAAGGCATCTTCGGCCCCACTGTCGGTCAGTTCAGTCTTCATGAGACCTCCACGAACAACGGTCTAAGACTGATTGACTTCGCCGCGGCGCGAAACATGGTAGTTAGTAGCCATAGATTTAAGCACCTCGACATCCACAAGGCCACCTGGCTGTCCCCGGATCAAAAAACGCGAAACCAAATTGATCATGTTGTAATCCGACCATTATCTTGTTGCAGCCAAGATCCGCATGCGATTATGCAATGCGAAGAACATACGCACAGGAATGCAACGAAAGCTAGATGTCGCTAAGCTGCAATCACAACGGACTGCCGAAGCCTACTCCGCTCAACTCTCGGTTAAGCTCAACCAACCAACCTCTGGACCCGACGACGCCGGCGGACTTTGGGCGCATATATCCCACTCCATGCGCGCTGCCGCTGAAGAAGTCATTGGTTTCCGGCGCCCGCAACCACGGAACCAATGGTATGATCAGGAGTGTCGCATTGCGACTGCAGTAAAAAACGCTGCTTATAGAAAAACGCTGCAGTCAGCTGCAACGCGAGCCGTGCGAGAAAACCACCGCGAAAAGAGGAAGGAAGAGGGGCGCCTTTTCAGACGCAAGAAAAGAGAGAAGGAAAAGCGTGAGTGTGAGGAACTAGAGGTATACCAGGGCAAGAAGGATGCACGAAAATTCTATCAACAGGTTAAGCGTCTAACCCAAGGTTTCAAGCCCGGAGCATCCACTTGTAGAGACGAAAATGGAGATCTGAATACGGATACGCAGTGTGTGCTGAGATTGTGGAGACGGCACTTCTCCAATTTACTTACTGGCGACGATTCCACCAATGCCGCCCATGGAGAGCGCAGTTCAGAGCTACCAATCAACAATGATGGAGTGGAAGTACCACCTCCTAGCCATGATGAGGTTCGAGTTGCTATCCAACGACTCAAAAACAATAAAGCAGCGGGTGCTGACGGCCTGTCAGCTGAATTGTTTAAAACCGGCGGCGATGAATTGATAAGGCGCATGCATCAGCTCATCACCAAAATATGGCTAGAAGAAAGCATGCCCGAGGATTGGAACCTCAGCGTACTGTGCCCTATACTTAAGAAAGGAGACCCAACAATCTTCGCAAGTTATAGAGGTATCAGTCTTATTTCCATCGCATATAAGGTTCTCTCAAGCGTACTGTGTGAAAGATTAAAGCCGATTACAAAAACACTGATTGGACCTTATCAGTGTGGCTTTCGACCTGGTAAGTCCACCATAGACCAGATTTTCACGCTACGACAAATCCTGGAGAAAACCCACGAAAATCAAATTGACACACACCATCTCTTTGTCGATTTTAAAGCTGCGTTCGATAGCCCGAGAAGGGATTGCCTATACGCAACAATGTCTGAGTTCGGTATACCTGCAAAGTTGATCAGACTTTGCAGAATGACGTTGAGCAACACACGCAGCTCCGTCAAGGTAGGAAATGACCTCTCCGAAACCTTCAATACCGAAAGAGGTTTCAGGCAAGGCGATCCACTGTCTTGCGATCTCTTTAACATTATCATGGAGGGGATCGTACGAAAGGCCGGTGTGCATCGTAATGGCACCATTTTCTACAAAGGCGTCCAGCTCCTTGCGTAAGCTGATGATATTGATATTGTCGGCAGAACCAAGAGAGATGTTACCGCTGCTTTCGCCGCTATCGAAAAGGAATCAGCCAAAGTGGGTTTGACGATAAATGAGGGCAAAACAAAATATATGCTGTCTACAAACAAGGGAGCTCGGCGTTTAGACTCCCACGTTTCATCCGGCAGCTATAACTTTGAAGTAGTCAAGGAGTTCGTTTACCTTGGCACCGCCATTAATACCAAAAACGAAATCAGCCTGGAGATAAAGCGAAGAACAATAATTGCTAATAGGTGCTACTACGGGCTCAGTAAGCAACTAAGTTCCAGAGCCCTCTCTCGATCGACAAAACTAACACTCTACAAGACGCTCGTTCTACCTGTGCTGCTTTATGGCGCTGAGGCATGGGTAGTTTCGCAAACTGACGCAGCCGCTCTGGGGGTGTTCGAGAGAAAAGTTCTTCGCAAAATCTTCGGTCCTGTTCGAGTCGGCGATGACTATCGCATCCGAATGAACCACGACCTGTATGAGCTCTACGATGACATTGACGTAGTTCGGCGTATAACTGTGCAGCGACTACGCTGGCTGGGTCATGTCCATCGTATGAACGACGAAGCTCCAGCGAAAAAGGTGCTCGAGGCGAGGGTCGCTGGTCAACGACGACGAGGGATACCATGCCTCCGATGGATGGACCAGGCTGAGGAAGGCCTAACCGCACTTGGTGTATCCGATTGGAGAAGGCGCGCGCAAAGCAGAGGCGCCTGGCGAGAGCTGATGAAGTCGGTTGAAACCCAGAAACGGGTTGTTACGACAAACGCCAAGTGCTCGAAATGGTGTAAGATACTTACTAGCACAATTGTTGGCACAACAATTTTTCTTTTTATTAACAAATTTGTTATACTTTCACTTTCTTTAGGCAACTTTTCATTTATCAAATTCTGAACCCTTCGACGCTTTGTTCTTTCAGATGCTTCCTCATAGTTTTTCAGCTGTTTACCACTTTTGCTTATAGTGCTAGCTCTACTACATGAATCTTCTTCATGCGAAGCGTGCCTTATGCCCCTGCTCGTACTTGGTCTCTAAAAATGATTTCTTAAATGATTTCTTAAATTATTTCTTATATATTATTTCTTAGTAAAAATAAAGTTACTTCATCCAACTTCTTAGTTTCGCCAATAATAAGAAACTCAAGCCAAGTTTGATGCTTTGATATAAAGTAATCTTCTCTTCTATTAGAAGCTTTATATTCATTGTTAAATTTTACAACAAGAAATTCCACTTCTTTAACAGTAACATTGCTTAAACAAGGAACTGAATAAAAGTTTTTTAAAAAAACTTCGATATCTTCCTATTGCTTTTTATATGAACAATTTTTTTTTTATTTTTTCCAAAATTCGTAATCATGTTGTATTTGAATTGAGCACTTCTCCTTCAAGAAACTAGCACTCACATTTGCAATTATTTTATTTGAAAAAACAATTCAAATAGAAAACTTTTTAAATTTAGTTACAGTTTGCTATAAACATATCAAGTTGAATTGAGCAAAATCGAACTTTGTTTTAGTTTTTAGTAAAGATATTTATCATAAGTTTTTGACAATCAGACAGAAGAAAACATTTAAAAAAATATATATTAAAACTATGCAACAATTTCTTAATAAGAAAAATTTTGCATTAAAACTTCAATATACAGTAATAGTCAAAATAATAACACACTATTAAATTATTATACAAATCATTATACACATCTATAACTAGGCACATACCCAGACTTCCTGCAAAATTTTGTTAATATCTGTTAACATTTATACGTACCTCCCATATAAAATCATGCAAAAAGAAGTAGTAAAGTTTCTTCCACTGGCCCGAAGTTAAAATATGAGATCAAAGCTGATGTGCAAAATTTGAAGTTCTTAATCTTAACATATAATTTGTATGGATTTTAAATAGAATTTGGCATATTTATGTGGTCATTTTGTAAGGGCGGTAGGCGTGGTTTTCGTTCAAATTTGATACAACCAAAAGTGGGTTGTTTTCTTTTGATTTTGATATAACTTAAACTGAGAGTGCAAAACTATAAGCAAAATATATTTGCAGATTTTCAAGTCATTGAATTAATTTTTGTAGAATTTAAAGTGATTTAATCGTTTTTATGTGGTCATTTAAGGCAATTTTCTTTAAAAAAGTGCTATAAGTATTTATTGAATTTTGTGTATATAACGCAAAAATGCAAGTATATTCTTTTGTCACCTATTTGTCATGCACGTATAATCACTATACGGAAGTTTAAGCAAAATCGAGTTCCCTGTTTTTTTGCTATTCACACTTTAAACTAGGTTACATTTCCAGTTTTACTCACTTTACTATATATCAAGAACATCGAAACATGGTTGTAAATGCACAACTGCTTTTAAACTATTCAACGGAATTAAGCAAACTTTACAGATTTGGAAAACTTTTTTTCATATTTTTAAAAAATATATAACATGACCTGCATTAGTGAAAACAAATATCCGAAAACACTCACCAAACATTCGCATAATTCACTTCATTTGCATATTTCGATTTTAAACATTTTTCTGCGAAAAAGTGGTATAAGATATTATTGAATTTCATACATATTACGCAAAAGTGCAAATCTATATTTCTGTCACCTATTGAACCTTGTATTGAATGTTTTATTATTATACAGAAGCTTAAGCAAAATCTAAGACTATGTTTTTTTTTGCTTCTCGCTGCTAAACTCTATCAAATTTTGCAAAGTTCTTTTTCTTAAGAAAGTTTTCTTGTAACTGATCTTGGAGCCAAACTAATTATTCAATGTTCTCAAAAATTTTTGGAAAATAAAAACTTGAAATTTTTCAAAAATGTGTATATGTTTGTAAATTGACTGAATAGCTTTGGAGATAATAAAGCTAAACTTGAGATATTAAATTGCATAAGACTAAAATTGTAAATTTAAGGGAGTATTCCTGGTTGGAAGGCTGTTTTTAGACCCTCTTTGAAAAACTTCTCAATTGAAAACGCAAAGAGTTATTTAAATTCTGTGTTTTTTATTATATTAAGAACATATTAAATTAAATAAAATTTTTTTTACCTTTTTACGAGGGCCGTTGATAAAGTTGTTGGCCTTCAAAGTTGGGCGTCGAAAAAAAGGTATGCTGTTTGCGGCCCGGATAACTCGACTTCGGATCATCTGAAATGGAAAAAATAAACGACGTTAGATTTAGTACAGATGTAATTCTAGTCCTTACCTCAATTATAATTTTTCGACTATTTTTTATAAAATGGCGTTCATTGAAAAATGGAAAACCGATTTTGGGTCTTTTTTTAGTTTAGTGTAAAAAAAAAAAATTGTAAAAAACTGTTTAAAATTGTGATTGAGGTAGGGACAAGAATGGTGATAATTCTGCGTCGATTGCACTTTGTTTCATGAAAAGTGGCCGCAATCTGGGCCTCAAGCTCGAAAAACGTGGTTGCGAGATAAACGCGTTTAAGTTTGAAGTTATTTTTTTGCATCAAAAAAAAAAAATTGAATTGAAAAATTTGAGCATGCAGCTTTAGACAATTCTGCGTCGATTGCCCTTGGTTTCATCAAAATCGGTTCAGTAGAACCGAAGAAAAGTGACTTCGAAGTTCAAAAACGTGAATTTGGAAAAACTCAAAGAACTTTTAGGCAATAAAACATTTTTTTTTATGAAATACATATATCAATCTGCAATGCCAGCCCCATAAAGAACTCCTTCCTCTTCCTTCAAAAGATGAGGCCTCAGTGGCTCTTTGTGCTCTTCTACCTTCTTTTGATGCGGCCAAATTAAAATCGCATTTTGGCGAAAACATTGGACGAAAAAGACCATATCTCCTAAAGTATTTCAAACTTCAAAAAACCCTTTTAGGACGATATTCTCAAATATCCAAGCTATAAAAATATGCAAAAAAAAAAACGAACAAAAATTTTTGCCATCCAGGAATATCTCCTGAAAGAATAAAACTTCAAGTCACCGTGCTTATAGATTGCTCTTAGTTGATTGAAAAACATTGAATTTTGATTATTTTTTCCTTATGGCCGCTAATGTTGCACTGTGGAGCGTCGCCTTCCATCCGCTCAACATGACCTAGTCAGCGAAGCCGCTCGATTTTTATGCGCCTTACTATGTTTATGTCGAAGTATAGCTTATAAAGCTCATCGTATTCGGTACTTGCCATTGACGCAGATTGGTCCGTAGATCTTACGAAGAATATTTCTCTCGAAAGCTCCCAAAGTATTTTCATCAGAGCTGCTCAACGTTGAGTTTTGTGCTGCATATAACAGGACGGGCAAGATTAGTGACTTATAGTCATGGGCGTTCGCAGGATTTTGCATAGGGGGACGGCAAAGACTTACGTCAAAAGTTCACGTATTTGGTAATTATTTAGGAATGCTCCTTGAAAAAGATGACCAATCAAGTTCTGTTTTCTGAGATGTTTGGCGAAAATTTAGGGAACATTGTCGCAATTTACACCGTTCCACTGGTAAGATTTAACCGAACTATTAGAACAAAATTCGAAATTTTTGTAATATAATTCATTTGTTTATTCTAATAAAAAAGAAATATTGAAAAGTTAGTGCATATCTGAAACACTCCTCCTTATGAGTTCATAAAATTGGCTATACTGGAAAATACACTCTTAAATATTTAATAATAACATTTTTAAATGTTCATCTTTGAACACACAAAATTATATTTTAAACTCGTGAGGTATTGTCATTTTGTAGGACGTCTTAGAGTTTTTGAGAATAAATGTATAATTTAAATTAAAAGTTGCAAATATTGCAGCTTAGTGTACGTATGTTTTATCTACGGGACTCAAACTTAGTAAAAAATTTCATCTAATTGCGTACATATGTAAGCTTAAAGTTAAAGTAAATTACATTCTAACAAAATGTCATGTTTTTATTTTTTCCTTAAATTCCAATAGATAATTTTAATATGAATTTGGTTTATTAACCCTTAATTGGTGTACTTGTTCTGTGGGACCACGCTAAAAAAAGAAGAGATAATATTTTTCTCATTGCACTACAATTAATGCTTACGCTCAGTACATTTCAAGCTTTCAGGTGTGTACAGGCTTTCGCATTGATCAGTCGTGTTGTTATATAAGGCGTTCTTTGGAAAACACATAAGCTTGTAACTACATTTGTACCAGTTAAGGGTTAAGATACTTATTATATTGAATATTAACCTATATGCCTTCGCATGATCAACACGTTTAACACAAAACCTGCTTACTTGAGGCTCAAAAATAATTAAAAAATACACAAAAAGCAGTTATTCGATGCTGTATTTTAGAGAAATAAAATTCATTTTTTGCAATTTTTTTTTATTTTGTCCTGCTATATTGAGACATACTGTGCGTTCGACACATGCTTGCTGGCATAAGAATATTTAATATATTTTGAAAGATGGGCTCAAAGCAAAAATTCATCCCAGTTTTCTTGTATCAGTACAGAAATATTTTTTAACAACATTGGAATTTTTTGCTATGTAATGCTTTTTTAATAATTTTTGACAAAAGCAAATATTTCTATTTTAGCTTTTTTGGTTAAGTAAGTGTTTAACAGACCTACACTTGAAATCTACAATTGTAAACCAGTATTTTTCATATTTCTATATGTTTGTTGTAAGTTTTTGATTTCAGACAAAATTTGAAGCTCAAGAAACAAAATTTGTCAATGAAGTTGTCAATGTATGAAAAGCAGCGGACAATTTTTATCAAAATTTATTATTTTTAAGATTCAAATTTTGTTTTGAAATCAAAAAATTATAACAAACACATAAAAAAAAACGAAATGGCCATTTCAGCCCTTGAAAGGACTTTGACCGAGCTTCTTATGATCAATTGTGTTGTGTGTGGTGTGAAATGTTTGCACACAAATGATCGAGAACTGGACCTACTTGTCTTACGCCGACTCCGAACGGCTTATGTTCTCAAGAAGCTTTTCATGGCAGTTTTTACTCTCTGAGGTTTGCCATTGTCTGCAGAGAGGTGACGGCCGAACAGAAAAATTAATTCAATTGAAAAAACTTTCTGTGTCGGATGGAGGATTCGAACCTGTGTTCTCTGGCGTAAGAGTCACACACTCTACCCACTACGCCACGGCCGCCACTAACAAACACACAGAAATATTAAAAATACTGGCTTACAATTATAGATTTTCAAGAATAGGTCTGTAAAACCCACCCATTTCTAAAAACTTGAAAAAAATGCAACAGTTTTCCGATTTTAAGCAATATAATTAATGATTTCAAACATACAATAAGGAATTCAAACCTGTATAAGCAATTATTTAATGATGTCGTGAATCACCTACTCAGTTTAAGATATTTGTCAGTGGATGCTCGATTTTTCTAAGAAAGCATTCGTGTGATTGTAATATTCTAGAATGCTCAGGTATGGCAAGAATCGACAGATATTAGGCGAATAGGCTTGAGAGTCCAACTATAAAAAGTAAAATATTCATGACTTGTATATTACTTGTATATATACTTGTATAAATGGAAAAACGCAACAGACTATATGAATATATGAATTATAAAGAAACGAAATCCTTGCAATTCTTTCCATTTTTGTGTAAAATAAATTTAAACTCAAACAATAAAAAAATTGCCTACTCAACTGTTCTGCCGATTAGCAGCTAACCGGAACCACAACTTGCCGTTAACTTAACCGGCACTTAACCGACAGATAGGCACTAACCGAACATTGAGAAAACGATTTTTTGCTAACCGCTGGTTAAAGTTCCGGTTAGTGCTCAACCGGACATTGAGAAAACCCTTAAACTAATAAATTATTCTGTTTGAAAATATTTTCTTGATTTGATCACAATGCAATATCAACATCAACGGGTACAATATTTAAATTAATTATATCACACCTGAGTGGGATTTCTCTTGTGTGCAATGCATTATTTATATGATTTTAAATTCTCAATACGTTGAGTATAGGCAGTTGCTCGGTGCTGCAAATTTTATAATTCGATATTATATTATTAATAAAAAAGGTTGAAAATTTAAAGAAAAAAAAAGTAAAAGATACTACAAAAATGTATGAAGCTTACTTCAACTTATAAAAATTGTTTAGCTAAGCAAATGATTTTATTCCGATTATTCTTTTTTTTACAATCTTTAAGCAAAGTCTTAAAGCTATAGAGTAGTTTTCCTATGAATGTCCTTTAAAGTTAAATCTCTTATTTGATTGTAATATTATTATATTTAAAATAATAGAATAATATTAATGATTTTTACAGAGAATTTCGTATACTTTTGCTCATACTTCCAGTGACATCATACTTTTTTATAATTGAAGACATGAATGAATGAAGTTGATATGTCGCAATTATTTAGTTTCGAGAAAATCGAATTCAAAGTTTCACATTTGTACTGAAATTTATATTTAACCTTTGAGTACTAACCTTCGTAAAATTTACTCACTTCTTACGAGTAATATAACGTATAGTGAACGGAAGGTTAGTATTATAGGGTTAATCAAACATTGTCAAGTAGTTTATTTCTAAAATAGCCACAAACATGGTTGCTTTAAGTTTTAAAATAGTTTTTATGCACATAAGGCCTTCATGCATGCATACAACACAAAAAATCCGAAAATGCGACACATCACCTTTAATCATTCATGTCTTCAATTATGGTATATGTAAAATAAAAGAAAATAATTTTATTTTTTTTTAATGAGCTCATTTCAAATTCTTGAAATTCGTTTATGATTATGTAACATATATAACACAGTGCAACACATGATTTTGGGACTCAATTCTGTGAACTGCACGTGAAAGTAGCCCCGAAAAGAAGAAGTTCTGCATCATTCGTTTTGTCAATTTACATGCCATAATAATTTAATATCGATTTCACGTCAAGTTAGTAAGTATCGTATAGGTGAATTTATCACGTTTTAGGCTCTTTTGTTTGACATAACTCGAGAACCACTAGTCCGATTTGGCAGAAACAAATTAATCTAAATGTATGAAGAAAAAAAATATTTTTTGCCTGAAAATTAAAATTTTTTTTTTAAATTCGTAAAAAATCCAAAACTGAAAAGAGTGTCAAGTCCTATTACTTTCACGGAAAGTCACATAACCTATGAACAAAATGAGACATAGATCATGAAAATCAATGTACGCGTTTAATTAATTAATTCACAATTAAGTAAAGGTACAAATTTAAAAAATTTGCTCAAAATTCTTTGGAAAAAACATTGATAACTTTTTTTATGATTCTCAGAATTAAAAAAGAAATAAGTAATAAACAAAAGGTTATTTGATTTTTATAATTGCGGTACCAAAGTAATGAACTCTAATAAATGTGATTCTCAGATATAAAAAAAATTCCACCCACATTTATGAGTTTCGAACGTTTCGAAAAATTTATAAAGCACACCTGAATCAGGTATACAGCCACCCTTAAAATATGCGCCCATTCATTTTGCTTCATTTATTGCCCAATAACTGGATTACAAATCCACAAATATGTTTTTTTTCTTTATAAACTTTATTTTGCATGAAAATAAAAATTGCGATTCATATTACAGCTATCCTTACACAGAAAATATGACATTTTTATATGTTTTCTATGCATAAAAACAAAATTTAGAACATTTTCAATTATACACTGTGTTCGGCGTAAAATTTTCACCACTTAAATCTGCTTCATCAAAATAATGACAATACGCGGTTTTGAATGGACGCATCCAGGTATCCAACGGAAAAACACACATCATTAAAAAAAGTGCACGTCCCTTTTTTCCCTTTAATTGACTAAACGGAGTACCTACCATAAAAAACAAGAACAGGAATTCAGCGTCCACGCACATTTATAATCGTTTATTAGTTTTCTAACGCAATCATAAAAATTAAATAATCTTTTGTTTATTACTTATTTCTTTTTTAATTCTGAGAATCTTAAAAAAGTCATCAACGTTTTTTCCAAAGAATTTTGTACATATCTCGAGCAAATTTTTGTATTTCATACCTTTACTTAATTGTGAATAAAATCGAAACGCGTACATCGATTTTCATGATCTATGTCTCATTTTGTTCATAGGTTATGTGACTTTACGTGAAAGTAAGAGGACTTGACACTTTTTTCCGTTTTGGATTTTTTATGAATTTAAAAAAAAAATGTTAATTTCAGGCAAAAAAAATTGTTTTCGTCATACATTTATTTAAAATTGCGAAACTGTTGCTTATGTAGGGAAACGTTATATGAACAGATTAAAGGAATTGTAATTGTAATTATTTTCAGGCAAAAAATATTTTTTTCTTCATACATTTATTTATAACTGCGAAACTGTTTCTTATGTAGGGAAACGTTATATGAACATATTAAAGGAATTGTAATTCTAAATTTTTTAAATTTGTTTCAGCTAAATCGGACTAGTGGTTCTCGAGTTATGTCAAGCAAAAGAGCCTAAGACGTGACAAATTCCCCTATACGATACTGACTAACTTGAAATCGATATTAAATTATTATGGCATGTAACTTGACAAAACGAATGATGCAGAACTTCTTCTTTTTGGGGCTACTTTCACGTGCTGTTCTCAGAATTGAGTCACAAATCAATGAGTTGAAAAATGTTGTACTGTGTAATATACAAATATAAATTTTTTTGACTGAGCTCTAGGTAGGGGGCGAAACTGGCCCACTCTTTTTCTCCTGTGGACGCCAATGCTTATAGTGCATGACTTTTGTTCGCCGAGAGAGGGCTCTGCTTCTGAATTGCCTACTGAGCCGAAAGAAATACCTGTTGGCAAGAGTTATGCTTCGTTTTATCTCTCTACTGATATCGTTGCTGGATCCGAGGTAGACGCAGTCCCTTACATTCTCGAAGGAGGTGTTGTCAACAGTGACGTAGGTGCCAATACGCTGGAACTGTTTGTTTGTTGACACCAAATATTTCTTCTTATATGTGTTCACTGCAAGACGCATGCGACTCGACTCTTTTTCTAATTTGGAGAATGCTGCTCTGACTTCGCGTGAAATATGGTCAATGATATCGATAACATAAGCATACGCTAGTAGCATAACACTCTTTTAGAGTATGGTGCAGCTTTGTCTCTGATCAGCAGCTCGGTTGATCTTCTCCATAATTAGATTAAAAAAGTCTCACGATAAAGACCTTGTCTGAAACTTTGTTTGCTAACAAATTGTGGGGAGAACTCCTCCCGATTTTAACTGTGCTGCTGGTGTTGCTTAGTGTCATCCTGCATAGACAGATTAATTTTGCGAGTATACCAAATTCAAACATGGTGGAGTATAGGTGATTCCTTATTGAACTGTCGATAGCGTCTTTGTAATCAACAAGAAGATGGTGGGTGTCAATTTGTTTTTCTAGGGTCTTTTCCTAGATTTGTCGTATAGTGAATATATAATTGGTGATTGATTTTACAGGTATGAAGGCACACTGATAAGGTCAAATCAGTTGGTTTTCGATGGGCTTCAGTCTGTCACATAATATGCTCGACATGACCTTATATGCTATTTTTAGGAGACTTATCCTACGGTGGTTGGCACAAATAGAGGGATCGCCTTTCTTGAGAACTGGGCAGAGCACAATAAGGTTCCAATCGTTTGGAATGCATTCTTCCGACCATATTCTGCATAGAGTTCGTGAATGTATTTAAACAGAGCTTCGCCTCCGTTCTTTAACAGCTCAAAGGGTAGATCATCGGCTCCCGCGGCTTTGTTGTTATTAAATCGAGCTATTGCTGTTAAGACTTCATTATTGTCGGGTAGCGGAACTTCAACGCTGTAATTCATAATTTTGTTTTGCTGGATATCATCTCTATTGCAGAATTGTTGCATCATCGCCATTCAGAAGTCTAAGAAGTGTTCCATCCATAACACCAGTTTATTCTGAATATCTGTCACAAGATTTCCTTTTCATCCTTGCAGGAGGAGGGTCCGGCTCTTAAACTATCAGCCAGGCGTTTTCGGGCCTCATTCCTGTCGCCATACATCTCAATCTTCTCACACTGGCGCTTTTCTGCCTCTCCTTTCTTCCGTCTGAAAAAATGTCTCTCGTCACTGCTCTTCTCCCTGTATCGCTCCTTAGCAGCATGCGTTACAACCGACTGCAGGGTGGCTTTGTAGCCGGCGATTTTTTCTGCAGTGGCATCACTGCTTAGTCACACTTAGTCATGCCACTGGTTTCGGCGGGGGCGGCGGTAGCCAATAACCTCTTCAGCAGCCGCATGCATAGAGTGCGAAATTTGCACCCACTGCGCGCATATTTCGTCGATCGGAAGAGTGCTTTCTGGAAGCAGGAGTAAGAGTCGAGTGGCAAAGGCTTCAGCTGTCCGTTTTGATTGCAGCTTGTCGACGTCTAGCTTTCTCTGTGCAGGGTTGCGAGCATTTTTGGCTGCGCACAGATGTGTACGTATCTTAGCTGCGACAAGATAATGATCCGAGTCTATGTTAGCACCACGGATCGTGTGCACATCTCATACACTTGAAGAGTGCCTTCCGTCAATCAAAACTTGATCCATTTGGAGCCTCGGTTTTTGGTCAGTGTACAGAACTTTTCATTGAAATGGTTTTTTTACATGGTTGGCTTCAAACCCAACGCACAACCTATTTAAGGTCAGGTGACCCGCCGCTCAAATTAGCCGTCAAACTAACGGATGCCAGTTTGGCGTTGCCCAGGGAACACCACGAGCATATTTGAGTTGACTAGAGATGGTTTCGATATGGATAATGCTTCGATATGGAAATCAGGTTGAGGCAACCAGACACGTTGCCATGTGAAGGTTCATCCTCTGTTCCCCCGCCACGCATAGTCGGTCTTAAATACCGATAGGTGCCTCAGGTTAGGCCGAAAGTGCTGACCTTAATCCCGTTAATTCAGTAGGGTCTAACATAATTTTCAGTCACTGTGGAAAACCGATAATTTACTAACTAGAAGGATTCGAATAAGATAGAATTATAAATTTGGAATAAAGACGTTTGCTTATTAAATAATATTGTTAACATAGCTATTGTAAGGAAAGTTTATATAATATATCATATATAAAAAATGGAATAGCCCTGAGACGCCTTGGCCAATTTCTGGTAAGGCAGTTAAAGTGCTAAGCTCAGTTAGGACATACGCTTATCATTTTTATCATATCTTGTTATAAGTATCTTGTTTTTTAGGCTCGCCAATAAATTCACCTCAGATAACTTCAGCACCCAGTAAAATCTGTGGAATGAGAGCCGTACCAAGCCATCTCGATATTCTTCATGGGAAGGAAGCACATAGTAAAAAAACTGAACGTTTTAAGAAAATAGTTATATATTTGTTATCAGACAGCAACTCTGAAAGTATTTATTACAAAGACATCGTATATAAGTTATTTAACAAATTTGAGAATATGTGCCAAATCGAAGGTTTTGAATTAATTATTTCTGATATTAATGACTGCCATGATTCTGAAAATATGGCAATATATAAATCAGTTGATTCAAATCATAGGGAACAAAAGTTTGAAGCCAAAAGTAGTCATGAAGCTTTTGCTAACTGCTTATCTGAAATCTCCAGGCATATTTCTACTGCGTACGTTATACCAGTCCTTCTTACCGGTTCATCGTTGGGAACTCTAAGGCTGTCACTTACTATTGAGAATCAAGACTTTAAATCGCTTTTAAATAAAGGTAGTTCAGATGACAGTAAGCTTTTGGAAATGTGCTACAGAACCGATAAGTCGTGCGAACCTTTTTGCCAAAGACTAAGAACAGACAACACGGAGACCAATTCCGTAGAAAAAGGAAATGCATTGTATAATCTGATAAACGTGTTAATAAAACTATTTTCTGATGATTTAAAAGACTATTACCTGACAACAGTTCTTGAACAAGAAATAAATAACTGCATTTTGGTAAGCCAGGAACTTGTCAAGAGATGTATTTGGATTCAAATTGGGGAGATATGTACAAAGGTTTCAGACAATCAATCCTGTCTAGAAATCGAAAGAGTTCGAAGATTTTCTAATATTATTTCTAAATTAAAAATTCACCTCTCTGAAAAGAATCAAATACGAATATTGCCTTCCTCGAATAGTATTGATGAAGAATATCCATTAATACTTCAAAAATTACTGGATAGATCAATAAAGGAGGTATTTGACGAACATAATCTTACATATAGTATACCTAATAACACTAACGGAATCTCTGTTCAACTCTTAAGAGAAGTTCGATTGGTAAATAGCTATTCAATCATTCTAGCCAAAAACACAATTAATGAGGACATTATGATTGAAATAAAAAGGTTTGTGTTTTTCTTATATATCAGAACATTTACAATTGTCTTTATAGATACATAGAAAGCAACTCAGAGTACCCTCTTATTGTAACCGGATGTTCCGGAATTGGAAAAAGTGTATTAGTATCCAAACTAGTGGAAAAAATATGCATATGGAATAACGATGTTCACGTTATTGTTAGGTATGTAATATACAACTATAACAACTCGAAACTGTTTTTAAAACTACTTTTCTAGGTATGCAAATTTAAGCGAATCTTCATCTGATATAACAACTTTACTTGGATCAATTGCGAACCAGCTTTCTGTTCTGATTAATGGATCCCAATGTCAAAAAGAACATGTTAGTAAAATGTACTTTATTTAAACAAAATATAAAAATACTAATTATCCTTGTAGTATTTTAAAGTGTAAGATTGAATTTCTCGACGGGATACCAAAACTAACTTTTGTTTTTTTTGTGATAGGCTTAGGCTAAGTTTATAGTTTCAATTTTTTTTTTTTTTAATGTACAATTTGATAATATTTTAGATAAGTTGCACATAGGTTCGGACCTATACAAATGAATGATCAAAATTAGCTTTTATAATATTTGACAGAAAAAAACGACATTGCAAGTGTATTTTACCCTACCTCTAAAAATAGAAAGGGTCTTTCAACAGAAGCGTCATTTAAAATTTCTCACCTTTTTCAGTTGGCAAGATACAACTGGCATTCGATGACGTTTAATAAAGGAAGACTAGTAGATTTTCAGATTTGGATGGAAACACATTCGCACATTGCATTTATAAAGTAAAAATTCACTACAAAAATGGTGAAATATCGTGAACACCATTTGTAAAGTTCGTACGGGTTTTGGTCATCAACAAGTGCAATCTCGCACAGTTATAATAAAATTAATCGATAAACTCGAACGTCTCAGACAAGTTAGTTAAGTTAAGTAAGGACCCCAATTCGTGCTCGTTAGACTAGGTCATCTGAAAATATCGCAGCTGTAGCTGAGTGTAGCTGAAAACCTAGGCTTGTCCATTTCGAGATGATCACAGGAATTAGGCCTATCCACAGCCACTTTTCACTGTATTTTGCATGAGGATCTTGATCTACGTGCTTATAAGGTGCTGTTGGCACTAGAACTGAAGCCCTTCGACCATTGAAAACGCCGTACATTCGCTTACTGGGTGCTGAAAATGCATAAGCAAGATCATGATTTCTCAAACAAAATTATTCTGTGTGATGAGGTTCAGTTTCATCTATCTGGGTACGTGAAGAAGCAAAACTCTTGCATCTGGGACTCCGAAAACCCAAGAAAAATAGTCGAACAACCTCTCCATCTACAAGAAGTGTCAGTTTGGTGTGGGTTTTGGAGTGGCGGTGTCCTTGGACCATATTTTTTTCAGAAAATGATGCTGGTACGACCATTTCAGTGAATGGCCTGTGTTACGGAATGAGGTTGACTGACTTTTATTGTAGGACGGACGACATTTATTGTAGGATGACGCTACATGCTATAGAGCTGGTGAAATAATGCATCTATTGCTTTAACCGTTGTGTCAACAGCTGTTGGGTTTTATCCACATCGACAGTAGATGTACCCGGGTACTTCATACGTTTTGTATGGCAGATAGTTGCTTTTGATATACAAATATTAACTACTACCTGGATTCTTGTAATTTTCTGGTTTTTTTTTTTTTTATTTATTGGAAATATTGTCTAGTTAACAAAACTTTTATCATAATTTGGGAAAAAAAAAATTTGGTACCTAAATAATCCATTTTTACCAAAAATGGGAATTGCCAAAATCCATAAAAATTTAACAATTTCCAAATTCTTTTTTAATCCTTGTAATTTGATCCCTTTTTACCAAGAAAAATAATTAACATTGAATTTTCATTCGCAAAATTCCGTTATATTTGAACTGAAAATCAACCCCTCTTGCTCATAGTGCTATTTTTAGTACCTGCGCAGAATAATTATAACTCATAAAATATTTGTTCAATGTAAACATTTTTTTTTTGGAATGTGTAGGAAAACACGTCTACTAACAGGAACAAAAGGGTATTTGGGAATATCTTGCCTACCTACCCTTGCACAACCAGTTTTGCAGGCAGAAACATGATTTTTTGCGCAGGTTTCGTTTTGAGTAGTTTTGTATGCATAAGTCAGTTTATGTGCGATTTTTGAAGTGTAAAGACCTAAAAATTTATTTTGTGCGGCAAATATGCAAATATAGGCCACAATGCCTCAGATGCTGCTAAAATTCATAAAATATATTTTTTACTTTCATTATAATGATTTTCTATAAATAAATAAACAAATTTCCATAAAATAAACTAAATATTTCCATTTATTTCTATATATTTGTATGAATTTTCATAGAACATCAGCTGTTGACGCTAGGTCATTTTCTAGTAACTGGGTTATATTTTCCAAACGGTTGGTCCAATCTGAAATTTCACACCAATATCAATTACATATTTCCAAGCTATGATACGAAGTTTCATCAAGATTGGACCAGCCGCTTGGAAGATATAGCAATATAAAGTGAACTTTGCCATTTATTTCTATATATTTGTATGAATTTTCATACAAGTACCCGGGTACATCAGCAGTCGACGCCATTCCACTAACTTGAATTTGGGCTGTATCGACTGAACTGCTGCTCCAATCTTGATGAAACTTTTCCACATGATGCAAAAGTGTATGGTTGAGGATATCATCAGGTCAATCGGACTAACCGTTTGGAAGATACAGGAAAATTAAAGTTGCAAATGTACCCGTGGGCTCTACGATCGACACAACGGTTAATTGACTGCTGAGATCGAATGACTTACACAATTAGACTTTTTTCTTTGAATGTAAGTAAAAGATAGTCTACGCCAGTGCTCCAGTAAATTTTCGAAGACAATTTAGAGCTGTTATTCGCGAGATCATCAAAAGAATGTCCAGATTGGCAGATATTGTTTTCTATTACTAAACTCAGAGTTTTTACTTTGTATAAAAACAAAATTACCCGCTCTTTTCGTAAAATATGGCGTTCTTTTTAATTTAAAATGACACCTCTTGTGAAAGACCCTTAAGGTAAAGATATGAAGTGCACAAATAAAGAAAAATTTTTAATTGTTTCCTAAGAGCAATCAAATTGATGTTATTTTCAATTTACTTTAAATTAAACTTTAATTGTTACTTAAAAGCACATTTTTTTTTGCTCCGTATGTGATGCTTGAAAATAATTTTTATAGTATATTTTTAAAATCCATTTTAATATTATATCTCTTTTTTCAACGGACAAATTTATTGCTGATTTCTTTATGCTTCATTACTAAGCACTTTAAAGCATCTTCAAAAAGAAACTCAGCAGCTATCAGTTAGAAAGATTAGTTGGTTAATTTATTTGGTTTCAGTATATATATGTCGCATCATCTTCCATTTGAAACAAATTTTATTTCAATTTCAATTAAATAATTTATTTAACAATAAAAACGAGGCAGTCTCGATCTCGCCACTACTGATCACTTCAGTTTTCCAAATCTTTCTCTGATTTCTGTTTTCCAAAAATTATTCAGTAGTCAGTCGATTCCACCCAAGCTTTGACATAAGTGTCGCCGCTTGCCGTTTTATATTGAAAGGCATACAGTACTACGACACGGCCATCCTGCCGTTTCGCACGTCCTCGTGCGACACATCTGAAAAAGAAAAATCTATACAATATCTTGTACTACCACTCGGCCAATTCTGACCAGAAACAAATCGATTTAACAAATAAAATTTAAATAGCTTTCCATCACATGAACAATTTATTAACAAACTTATTTCCTATTACAGTTAAGTTACAAGTAAATCAACAAAATTCTTATTTAATGATTCGGTTTATTATCCAAATGTCATATGTCATGTCTCATGATTATAAGATATCGCACAAACAGCAAAAAGTTAAATTTACTTAGAATTTAATACACATTGTTCAGTCCAGTAATCTTTATCCGATTAAAAAAACAAGTATCACTTCTATCCAGTGATATTATTTTGCTTTCATCTTTCCAGTAACCTCTATCCGGTTACTAAACTGAATAATCACTTCTATCCAGTGATATTCCACTGCCTCTATCCGGCACAAGCAACCCTTAAACACCTCTTTCCGGTATTTAGGGTATTTCACATTTTTTTTCTAACCACAATATTACCACTTCTGACCACAACAATGCGTATTACATTTTCATAAGAGCCGAACTCAATTAGTTCGCTCTTCATTAAAATCAACAGACTCAACTGTATCATCATCAGTTTCAATAGGGACATGACTTTCAGGCATTCGTCTCATACGATCATGAGCATACTTGTATGTCCGGTTACAGTTTAAAGATTTTACCACATATCGGTCACCATCTAAAACTTCTATTACTTTATATGGACCTTTATATTTTGGGTCAAGTTTTGTTTGGTTCCGTTCTTCGTTTTGTAGTAGGACAAAGTCTCCTACCTCAAATTTGTCCAGTCTGACTTTAGTCCTGTCAAATCTCATTTTATCGTAAATGGCATTCCTTTCAATATTACAAATGGCTTTATTTCGAGCCTCTTCAAGGATTATTGGCGGTTCATTGGCATCAGACACTAATATTTCTGCAGGTCTAGCTACTTTACCTATAAGCAATTCTAAGGGACTAAATTTCGTGACTCTATTTTGACTACAATTTAAAGCTAGCTGAACATCAGGAAGAGCATCCTGCCATGTGCGGTTGCTAGTTTCAACTGCAGTAAGCATGTTTTTTAAGGTACCCATTACACGTTCAACTTGGCCGTTTGCACGAGCGCTGCCTGTTGCGATCAAGTGTAAGTTAATACTGTGAGAATTACAAAATTCATTAAATTCTCGACTCGTAAAACAGCGACCCTGATCAGCTATGACACGTGTCGGTGCACCAAATAAAGAAATAGCTTTCTTTAAAGCTGTAATGCTACTAAGACTATCTATGTTAATAGTATGATGCAAGAGAACGAATTTTGTGAAAGCGTCGATTAATACAAAAATATACTCTTTTCTGTCACTTTTTCCACTTAGTTTTCCAGTTGCGTCAATATGTAGAGTGTGCCAAGGAATTGCTACTTTGGGTATAGAGTGTAATTGGGCCTGAATTTTCCCTGAATGAGATTTGGATATTTTACACGTTACGCAATTATCTACAAATTTCCTTACAAATTTTGACATTTTGTCGAACCAATAAAGCTCGTACACTTTCTCTAAGGTCTTCTCATAACCTAAATGCATTAATGCTTCGTGGGTGTTATTAATTACTGACCATCTAAGTGACCTGGGAACTATTGGCAAGCATTGCGATCTTCCATTTCGTTGTATCTTACGATAGAGAATGCCTGAGCGAATCTCATAAGTCTGAGAAATGTCATCACTAAGCCTTTTCTCATTAATATCAGATGTTAGTTTCACGATTTCGCTATCTCGCTGTTGCTCTGCCAGTAGCCAATTATCTGACAGTTCGGTTAAGTTAACAAACTTGGGTTCAACTTTTTCAAACACTTTAGCACAAGAAGGTAGTGGGTTCCTTGAAAAGAAGTCTGCATGACACATATGATTTCCTTTTCTGTACACAACTTCAAACTCAAAAGCCTGTAAGAAGGCCCACCACCTATGCACTCGAGGAGTCAGATCGAGTTTTTTTCGTGACGCCTGCAAGGAGTTACAGTCAGTAACAACAATAAAACTACGTCCATGTAAATAATGTCTAAAATGCTTAATCGCATTAACAACCGCTAGAGTTTCCAACTCATATGAGTGGTACTTGGACTCAGCAGCAGAAGTACGCTTGCTATAATAGGCAACCACAAAAGAGTTCGTGTCCTTCTTCTGCATTAAAACAGCACCGTAACCAATAGCACTAGCATCCGTGTGAAGCTCTATTGGACATGAAGGATCAAAGAGTGTTAATACCGGTGCAGAAGTTAAAACGGATATTATATGCTGTCTTACAGATTCGTGCATAGGTTTCCAATCAATTTTGCTTTTGCTAGATGTCAAAGTATATAAAGGTGCCATAATTTGCGAAAACCTAGGAACAAACTTTCTAAAGTAAGATGCTAATCCTATAAATTGGCGTAGCTGAGTAACGGTTTCGGGTGGAGGCAGAGCTGTCAAAGATTCAATCTTTTTGGGGTTCGGTTTCATTTTACCACCACTGACCTCGAAACCAAGGTACTGTACTTTTTGTTTTAAGAAAGTACACTTTTTCAAATTTAGTGAGAAGCCTTTATCTGTGAGCACTTTAAGCACAATACCCAGCCTTTCCAATGCCTCTTCAGCATTAGCAGCCACAATAAGGATATCGTCCATGTAAACAACAACAAACGAATTTACCAAATTACCTAAAGCATTCATCACGGCACGCTGGAAAACTGATGGTGCATTCCGAAGACCAAATGGCATAGTGAGAAATTCATATTGGCCTTCAGGAGTTACAAAAGCTGTATACTCAATCGAGTCAGAATGAATTGGTATTTGGTGAAACCCTGAAGCCATGTCTAAGCTTGTGAAAAAATTAGAACCTTGCAACCTGTCAATTTGATCCGAGATGAGCGGTAATGGAAATCTGTCGGGAATGGTATTATCATTTAATTCGCGATAATCTACACACATTCGATCGGAACCGTCTTTTTTCTTCACTAGAAGTATGGGGCTCGCAAACGGTGAAGAACTAGGGCGAATAATACCACAACTTAATAGTTCCTTAATTCTGTCTCGCACAATACTACGTTCTTCTGTGCTTAGTCGATAAGGACGCCTATTAACTGTTTTGTTAGGGTCCTTAAGTCTTATTTTCATTGGTGCAGTATCAGCTTGATAATTTGGAATTCCAGTTACAAAACTTCGTTTAAAAGAATCTAAAATATCCAACAACTTTGGCATTAGATCCTGGGAAATATCGGTGTCTATTAAATTGAAATCTATATCCTTAGCTGGAATAACTTCACAAATATGAACAAAGCTTACTTTATCAAAACATACTTTGTCTGACGTCATATGTACAGCTATACCTTGGCTTAAGATTTCACGTCCAATCATTATTTTATGACGTAAATAATAATCTGGCAAAACATGAAACAGAATTTCGAAAATAATACCATCTACTTTAATAGACGTTAAAATTTGAATAGTACTTTTTACACTTGTCTGTCCAATTCCTGTCATCATCACTACATTATAGCTACGTTTACCGCGAAATTTACAACCCACTGATTCTTGAATCAACGAACATTCTGAGCCAGAATCATAAATAAATAAAAATTCCTCACCGGAGTGAACCAATGTTCCAGCAGGTGCACCAACAATGCATAAATCAACTCGACGATCTGTTGAAGAAATTCCATCACTGGCAGCATCTGCTTTGCGAATAATCTTAGGACATCTTGATGCGTAGTGGCCAGCACCTTGGCAGTTGAAACATGTAACATTCGCCTTGACTGGATTTTTGGAGTTCTCGTTGTTGCTAAATCTTAAATTGTGAGTGTTGATGTTCTTGAAACGGCATTGCACTGATTTATGCCCTAGCTTTCCACAATTAAAACATTGTATGTTTGGCGATGGTGTTGATGCTTTATATCGTTTGATATCTGGACCACTAATGTCATTCTGCGTAACAGCTTTCTTCTTTAAAAACGACAAAGCCTTCAGTTCTTGTTGCAACAGATTTCTAGTACCAATATCCGTAGTAAACGTTAAACGATGAACTCTAGCATCAAACTGGGAAATGTGGGCTAGTACTGTGGATACAGCTATCTGCTCAGTAGACAAGTTTTTCCATCGAGCCATTAAAGATGTTATCATAGTTGCGGAATATGCTGAAAGGCACTCGCCGTCCTTAGGTCTGTTACTGTTCAAATTCGTCAAAAATGCAGCTGAGGTTTCGGGACAATCATATCGGGCAGAAAAAATATCTTTGAATTCTGGCCACGTCATTTCCGGATATGCGACTTGGGATAACCAGACAGATGCCTGTCCCTTGAGAGCCCGACTTAGGATATTCATCAAAGATGCGCTTCGCGGAGACTGCTTGGAGATGCACATATCCGCCATTGCGACCCAAGCGCGTGCGTCGACGTTTTCCTTATCTGGGTTAAACTCGGGCAAATATGGATCAACGCTGGATGATGGTTTGATGGCTTCCACAAGCGCTAAAAAGCTACGATTTTGTTGCTCGAACAGTGGACGCCATTTTTCTTCGCTTGTGACTTGCAGCAAATCTTGGGTCAATCCCACTTCTGATGTCGCATCATCTTCCATTTGAAACAAATTTTATTTCAATTTCAATTAAATAATTTATTTAACAATAAAAACGAGGCAGTCTCGATCTCGCCACTACTGATCACTTCAGTTTTCCAAATCTTTCTCTGATTTCTGTTTTCCAAAAATTATTCAGTAGTCAGTCGATTCCACCCAAGCTTTGACATAAGTGTCGCCGCTTGCCGTTTTATATTGAAAGGCATACAGTACTACGACATATATAATATTACAGTATCCTGAGTGGATATATATATAGAATAAAACAGGTTATATTTCACAGAAGAAAAACACGAAATTTTACCAGCGTAAAAAGCTTTATCTCTGCACCGTGCGTGTTAATTTTACAAGTATACGTGCTTTGTACTCGTCGTTTGTACTCGGTTTTATTTTATTATATTTTGCTTCGGCCTTGGTCGACAAGACGCGGGCGTGGTTTATTTTTAGTTCGCTGTAATATTTTCATAAATGCAATTTTGCATTCAGTTCTTTAAATACATTCAATTCTTGATGTTTATATAACAAAATGAAATTTATGTTGGCTATTTCGTAGTTAATGTTATTAATTTTCTTATTAATTTTAAAGTCATGTAAGGAGAAAAATTTTTTGTGATTAATGAATCTATCTATCTACCTATATTAATAAAAATAATTTTCTGTTTGTTTATTTCCTTGTTTGTTTGTTTGACTTTTTTACAAAGCTAAACGGCTAAACGGAATGTGCTAAAACTTAAAACGTGTATTACTTGCGTCCTAGATTAGGTTATTGCATACTTGGTTTTAACCACGCCCTCTTTTACCACCCACAAATCAATAAAAATTCTATATTTCCGACTGTTTTGATTGTATGAGACTAAAATTTGGTAATTCAGTTTGTATGGTTACTTTCCACAACTGTAGCTAAAATAAGTTTTCACGTCCTCTTTTACCGCCCACAAATCAATGAAAATGCTGTATTTCAGACAGTTTTGGTCGTATAAGACTGAAATTTAGTAATTAAGTTTGTATGCTTATCATCTGCAAGTGTACTAAAAATGGGCGGGGCGGCACTATAATTACGCCCACTTTTAAGAAACCTCTGGGCCAATTGCGCTCAAATTTTGGCAGTAGATTGTTTTCGATCACGTTGGTTGTTTTGTTTATTTGCTTTGGTGGTCAAGCAATACTGATTATTATACGAGTGTCAACAGAGAAACGTAGTGAGAGTGAGTATTGATTTGATTTTCTCTTGGAAATAGTTGTGCAGGTGTTCTTTTGTTTTTGGCCATTGACTAAAGTTATAACATTTTGAAAAAATGCAAGAAGAAAGTTCTGTTAAGTTGTAATGTCTATGGGGTAAGTAAAACTTAAAGCGATTGAAAATATCGATCGCAAAAGAAAATGTTGGGCGCGGCAGAGAGCATCCAACAGCCAGTGGTAAAATTATTAGTGCAAAAATATTTCAAGGGAAAATTAATTGCAGATGCAATAATCTTTTGCAAAGAAATTAATATTGCTCGCCAGAAAGGAATTTTTGATAATTTTTACCTTACATCTAATTAGACACAATGAGCTTTATTGATTCAATCAACAGTCAAGAAGATTTCGCTCTCTTCTAAGCATGAAACTCGACCAGGACACTCAACTGTTTATTTCCATTTTTCGAAAGTTTATGATATGTAGCATATATTTCCAAAGTGGTTTGGTGGATAACGATTACATAGAAAAGTTATTGCATAAGAAAGGAACGAAAATTATGAGTATCTCACAAAAAATTAGTATCTCACATCAATCTTCTTGAAATGCACGCTACCATACTGTGGTAAAAAAAGTTACCTCAGGCACCACTAGATGTCGCTAGATGCGCTGTGGCGTTGAAATAATGTAAAGCTAATAACTCGAAAAAATCATTAACCAAATCTTTAAACGCGTTTTCCGACAAGCTCCGTTTCATCATGTTTACTTCATGAATTGAATTGGGTTTTTTTTTATTTTAAAGTAGATAAAAGTTATTGGATACTATACCTTAACTTTAAAGCATTTTAAAGAGCAAAAATGTAAAAAAATGTCACTTAAAATTCAAATGTCCGCGCTTTTTGTAATTTTCAACTATTTGTTGATATTATATGTATAAGATCCAGTAAATATAATATAATTTACAAAATGTTTTGTTTTATTTTTAGTTTTGCTGACATGATCGTGCTGTGCGATGTAGACCATTTGGCTACCTTTTTTTTTCAACGTGATGTTTGACGGCGTATTGATACTTCAAATTACACTTTTATTCACCAAAACAAATATTTTTCTGCAGTTAAAGAATCAGTAAATAACTGCCAAAAAACTCAAGGAGTTCATTTACTTCTTCTTTAAAAAAAATCAGGAACATCACCGTGTTTTTCGAGCTCTAGATGAGAACTGCCCTTAAGAGTACATACGCACAATTTTCAATATTCATTGGAAGATGCTAATGGAATATCACAAAAAGTTTGCAGGTACTTTTAGGGGCTGTTCATAAATTACGTAACACGTTTAGGGAGGGAAGGTCAGGTATTTGTGATGAAGTGTGACATGGGCAGAGACGAATCTGGAAAAAAACTTAGGTGTGAGTAAATATCAATGAGACTCATTTTCAATTTGTAGGAAAATTCGTCCATTCACACTTCGTATTGTTAAAATTCATTTAAAACAATTTGTCTAAAAACCATTAGTTTTCAAACAACTCATCTGAAACTCTCCTTTAAACCACAAACTAAAGTTCGCCAATTGAGTCGACTAGAGTAGAAATTCGACTCGCGGACGGAGATAGGTGCAGTAAATTACGGTATAAACGATTTGTCTTAGACGAATATTTCGTAGGTGGATATTTCTACACTTATTTATTTCTCCCTTTGAAATATACACAAAGTGAAGACCTATTCAAAATTTTGGAATTTATTCCGCTTTAAAAAAGCATTACACTTTCAATGATGTGCAATAGAAAAAGCATTGTCTGTTTTAAATACGAAAATTATTAAACAATTTAAAGTTAATATTTCTGACGATTAATATTTTTGGAAAAAGAAACGAACTTCCAAATACGTTTACAATTGAATTGAAATTATTTCTTAATTCTCGTCACATGGAATAATCATTTCTGCAATATTAATAGCTACTTTTTTAGGCTTTTTTCCTTGGCAGAATTTCGTTGATATATACCTTAAGACAGGGGTGATATAACAAAATGAAATTTATGTTGGCTATTTCGTAGTTAATGTTATTAATTTTCTTATTAATTTTAAAGTCATGTAAGGAGAAAAAATTTTTGTGATTAATGAATCTATCTATCTACCTATATTAATAAAAATAATTTTCTGTTTGTTTATTTCCTTGTTTGTTTGTTTGACTTTTTTACAAAGCTAAACGGCTAAACGGATTGTGCTAAAACTTAAAACGTGTATTACTTGCGTCCTAGATTAGGTTATTGCATACTTGGTTTTAACTACGCCCTCTTTTACCACCCACAAATCAATAAAAATTCTAAATTTCCGACTGTTTTGATTGTATGAGACTAAAATTTGGTAATTCAGTTTGTATGGTTACTTTCCACAACTGTAGCTAAAATGGGTTTCCACGTCCTCTTTTACCGCCCACAAATCAATGAAAATGCTGTATTTCAGACAGTTTTGGTCGTATAAGACTGAAATTTAGTAATTAAGTTTGTATGCTTATCATCTGCAAGTGTACTAAAAATGGGCGGGGCAGCACTATAATTACGCCCACTTTTAAGAAACCTCTGGGCCAATTGCGCTCAAATTTTGGCAGTAGATTGTTTTCGATCACGTTGGTTGTTTTGTTTATTTGCTTTGGTGGTCAAGCAATACTGATTATTATACGAGTGTCAACAGAGAAACGTAGTGAGAGTGAGTATTGATTTGATTTTCTCTTGGAAATAGTTGTGCAGATGTTCTTTTGTTTTTGGCCATTGACTAAAGTTATAACATTTTGAAAAAATGCAAGAAGAAAGTTCTGTTAAGTTGTAATGTCTATGGGGTAAGTAAAACTTAAAGCGATTGAAAATATCGATCGCAAAAGAAAATGTTGGGCGCGGCAGAGAGCATCCAACAGCCAGTGGTAAAATTATTAGTGCAAAAATATTTCAAGGGAAAATTAATTGCAGATGCAATAATCTTTTGCAAAGAAATTAATATTGCTCGCCAGAAAGGAATTTTTGATAATTTTTACCTTACATCTAATTAGACACAATGAGCTTTATTGATTCAATCAACAGTCAAGAAGATTTCGCTCTCTTCTAAGCATGAAACTCGACCAGGACACTCAACTGTTTATTTCCATTTTTCGAAAGTTTATGATATGTAGCATATATTTCCAAAGTGGTTTGGTGGATAACGATTACATAGAAAAGTTATTGCATAAGAAAGGAACGAAAATTATGAGTATCTCACAAAAAATTAGTATCTCACATCAATCTTCTTGAAATGCACGCTACCATACTGTGGTAAAAAAAGTTACCTCAGGCACCACTAGATGTCGCTAGATGCGCTGTGGCGTTGAAATAATGTAAAGCTAATAACTCGAAAAAATCATTAACCAAATCTTTAAACGCGTTTTCCGACAAGCTCCGTTTCATCATGTTTACTTCATGAATTGAATTGGGTTTTTTTTTATTTTAAAGTAGATAAAAGTTATTGGATACTATACCTTAACTTTAAAGCATTTTAAAGAGCAAAAATGTAAAAAAATGTCACTTAAAATTCAAATGTCCGCGCTTTTTGTAATTTTCAACTATTTGTTGATATTATATGTATAAGATCCAGTAAATATAATATAATTTACAAAATGTTTTGTTTTATTTTTAGTTTTGCTGACATGATCGTGCTGTGCGATGTAGACCATTTGGCTACCTTTTTTTTTCAACGTGATGTTTGACGGCGTATTGATACTTCAAATTACACTTTTATTCACCAAAACAAATATTTTTCTGCAGTTAAAGAATCAGTAAATAACTGCCAAAAAACTCAAGGAGTTCATTTACTTCTTCTTTAAAAAAAATCAGGAACATCACCGTGTTTTTCGAGCTCTAGATGAGAACTGCCCTTAAGAGTACATACGCACAATTTTCAATATTCATTGGAAGATGCTAATGGAATATCACAAAAAGTTTGCAGGTACTTTTAGGGGCTGTTCATAAATTACGTAACACGTTTAGGGAGGGAAGGTCAGGTATTTGTGATGAAGTGTGACATGGGCAGAGACGAATCTGGAAAAAAACTTAGGTGTGAGTAAATATCAATGAGACTCATTTTCAATTTGTAGGAAAATTCGTCCATTCACACTTCGTATTGTTAAAATTCATTTAAAACAATTTGTCTAAAAACCATTAGTTTTCAAACAATTCATCTGAAACTCTCCTTTAAACCACAAACTAAAGTTCGCCAATTGAGTCGACTAGAGTAGAAATTCGACTCGCGGACGGAGATAGGTGCAGTAAATTACGGTATAAACGATTTGTCTTAGACGAATATTTCGTAGGTGGATATTTCTACACTTATTTATTTCTCCCTTTGAAATATACACAAAGTGAAGACCTATTCAAAATTTTGGAATTTATTCCGCTTTAAAAAAGCATTACACTTTCAATGATGTGCAATAGAAAAAGCACTGTCTGTTTTAAATACGAAAATTATTAAACAATTTAAAGTTAATATTTCTGACGATTAATATTTTTGGAAAAAGAAACGAACTTCCAAATACGTTTACAATTGAATTGAAATTATTTCTTAATTCTCGTCACATGGAATAATCATTTCTGCAATATTAATAGCTACTTTTTTAGGCTTTTTTCCTTGGCAGAATTTCGTTGATATATACCTTAAGACAGGGGTGGATCCAGGAAAATATTCGGTTGGATTTTAAAAATGTTAATGTACGTTATGTATATATGCATTATAGAGGACCTTAACTATATGGAACAAGTTTTTTTTAACAAATTCATAATGTGCATGACAGCCATGGCGCAGGGATAGAGTACGTGGAACATACGCCAGAGTGCAATAGTTCAATTCCCACCTGACACTGAAAGTTTTTTTCAATTGAATTACTATTGCTGTTCGGCCGTCACCTCTCTGCAGACAATGGCAAACCTCAGAGAGTAAAAACTGCCGGCATACAACTCGTAGGTCCAGTTCTCAATCATTTGTGTTCAAACATTTCACAACACAATTGATCATAAGAAGCTCGGTCAAAGCAAGGTTGCCAGTCAAAATTCGGAACAATTCCCACGGGAATAACCTTTTTTCCAAAGTACCATAAATTAAATACAACCAAAATTACCACGGTCAAAATAAACAAAAAAATTCCCACTACAATTAAAAAATACCACAAAAAATTCCACGATCATACAAAATTACTACAAAAATACCGCGCTTTTTAAAAATACCACCAAAATCCCATATGCATTTAAAAATTCCAAAAAAATCCCATACGCATTTGGAGATGTTCAGAAAGCATTTTGTAATAAGAAATAGAAAACGTACGCACAAGGTCGTAACACTTCGTTTACTCTAACCCTTTGCAACTAACAAACCAAAGATATAATAGTGGTATTCAATGAACGCCGTATTTATGATGTTCATAGCATAAGAGCGATATATATATTTACAGAAGCGTATTTTGCAACAACAAAAATTTTAGGAATTTTACAAAGGTATCCTACGACATAAAATCGTGGTGTAAACAGAGCGTTTAATGATTATAATGGCAATGATTGCATATGAAGTTTTGCTTAATAAATGTGAAAAAATCATATGAAAAAAATTCCCAAATTCCCAAGGCAATTCAAAAATACCACGCTGAATTAAAAAAAAACATGGGAATTCCCAAAAAAAAAATTCCAAGGGCAAATAAAAATTACCACGAATTGCACTTTTCCCACATAACTGGCAACCTTCGGTCAAAGTCCTTTCAAGGGCTCAAAGGCCTTTTCGTTTTTTTTTTTTCATAATGGGCATAGGCCTCGATTGTACCTTTACATGTAAAAAGTAAATTGTGAAATTTTCTGGGGAAAATATTGATATATAAACGTGCCTTTATTGAAACTTTTTATTGAAAAGTTGTTTTTCAATTAAATTTTTTTTAAGATCGAATATTTTAAAAACTGTTACGCAATTCGTTTTTTATTACAATTTTCTTTACAATGAGTTACCAAATATAGAAATCAGACTAAAATGACCAGAGTTTATGATTTTTGTTCTGTGTTCGATATGCCAGAAAAAGGCACTTTAAGGATTTGGAAAAAAACAAGTTTCAGCAGCATTTTTTATCCAATTTTTGATTTTTTAATTTTTTTGCACAAAACAGCTCAAAACTATAAGCGTTATAGCACCACTTTTTGTATCTGTATATGGTATAGTTTTAAAAAATATTTCCATGGCATTTTACTGAATTTTTTTAAAATTTGGATTCTTGCGATTTTTTTCTTAATCAAGAAATAAATGAGATTTTTTTCTCAAAGTAAAAAATCATAACTCTGCTAACTTAAGTCCGATATTCATGTCTGATAACTTATTTGAAAAAAAAAATTAAATGAAAAATGAAGTGCGTACCAGTTTTTAGAAAATTTTAGCTTAAAAAAATGTAATTGGGATATTTTGGAAAAACAGCATTATATAGAGGTCGCTACAGACACATTAAGGAATAAATATTTTTTTTGCAATTTTTAGATATTACTATTGCATCATAAAGAAAAAATCCAGAGCAATGCACATGTCAAATATAAAAAAAAAAAAACAAAATAAGGGCCACTCTAATATGCATAATATATTTATTAAATAAGTAGTCAGTAAATCAAATCAACTGCGTTTTATGCCGCGTTTCCATGTGATCTTTCAGTATCTTATCTTATCCCATATCACAAAACACATGCTATAAAGAGCGAGATGTATTTATGTACTTTTCCCTATAAAAATTTGACATTTGCAAAATATGTAAACAAATCAATTTCTGCAAGTATACTGATTGCAAGACGTGCTTATTGAAATAACTTCTTGTCTACGTACCCTAAATTGCTTTATATAATTATTATTGTGCAGACAGCATCAGGTGTTACAGGTAATCCAATTCGTGTGCCACAACTGCAGCAGCATCAGCGAAATACACACGAAAAAATATATAAAAAAAAGTTTTAAAAAAGTTTTGGTGAATCTACCAAGCACCAAATTAAAGAAAAAAAATCACTGATGCTTTCCATAAATGCGCTTAGGAACTCTCTGGCCAACTCTACATTGCGATGGTTAAAAAAACCAAGAATGTTTATTTATTTTAAATCATACCCCTTGACCTGATTTGATTTTCTTTATTTTCCAATTTGTATTCGTAATTCTGTACTATTTCAAAACAATTAATATTGGCGCAAATAAAATTGACAGCTTGACAGCACAAAAACTACAACTATAAAAATTAATGTCATATTTATAGCATGTGATCAACTTTTATAGCAAAAGTTCAAGAAGTTGAACTTTTTCGATCTCCTAGCATCACAGGGGATATCATATGCTATAAAAATGAAAAAAGGTATACCTGTTTCACACTCCCCTTCATCAATGTCATAAAGTAGGGCTCCCTTGCTATTTCTTTCTTACAAAAAATGTGATACTAGAAGATAATAGAAGATCACATGGAAACGCGGCATTAGATTATAAAATAGTTTCGATTACATTTTCGCACGGTACTTCAATGTCACAGTGAACGTTCAAGAACGCCAACCCGTTCAATCGATCTTTACTTTTTTGCTTCGCAGATAAGTTTTTAATCTGCGTAGAAATGAAAATGAGCGTTCGCTTCAAGCCACGGAAATCGGTTGCACAAATTTGCAGGAGCCGATGTATTGATGGGTAGAATTGCTTGTTGCAGTTGTTGAGAGCATCAATAAATGATTTCGCTCGTTTTTCTTTTGGAATCTTCGAAGTGTCTACAAAAATACGGAGTGCATATGGACTGCACTGTGCGATATTTAGATATACAGTAGAATCCGGATATAACGACTTCGCTTATAACGACTAAACGTTTTTAGCGACGTTTTTTAGCAGTACTAGGTCAACATATTCGTTTAGTACGACTCCGGTTTAAGCAACCATCTGCTTATAGCAAGCTATTTTGTAGATAATTTGTCCGGTTAGAACGATGCGCAGAGTGTCTGAAGCTCAGAAGGCTGAGGAAACGCTCGATGTGTTTATTCAAACTATCTTTGATGATGGTGTTATGAAAACTAGGATATCGAGTATTCACAATGCTGTACGAAGTTATTACTATCGAACAAAAATTAATCAAAACCAAACTCGAATTACAGACTTTCTACGTTAGTAACTATGTACATACTTATTTGCATAGAATGTAGGTTCATACATTGTAACTCTTTGTATATGTTACAGTATGTTTTTAATGCGGAATGTTTAAGTAACATTAAAGTTTTATTTACGTAAATTATTATTATTATTGTAAATTATTTACAAGCATACAAACATATACAAAAAAATACAAACATACTAAAAAACAACCTTAATTTATTCGTCCGTTTTGTGCGTCGTTCGGTTAGTACGACTTAGTTTCACCGGTCCCTTGGAGGTCGTTATATCCGGATTCTACTGTATTTGATCCGAAAAATGTTTTTGTGACTTCAGGTTGAGGTTGTATGTAGGACTGTTTACAGCTAAAGGCGAGATATCGAAAAAAAAACATAAAACAGGAGCAGGGGCCCTATTCTCTAACTTTGGAAAATGCAGTGAACACTTAACATTGTGTACACATACAGTTTCCGAATCATTTGTTTTGAAAATTAGTTTTTAACATTTAAAAAGGGTACACAATAAACAAATTTTATTCACACAGATTCTTTCTGTGAATATTTGATTTTTGTTGTTAAGTTATTGCGTTATTTGGGATTGAATTTTTAAAAATTGTGTCATCAGTCAAGGAATAACTAATTTCCTTCATACAATAAAATAATATTTTCCTATACTGATGTTTATTTATATTTACGATTGAAATATTTTTTCAAAAATTAAGATTTATTCATCGCTATTCTGAAATTGACAGCTACAAATTTTTATTTAGCAATTCTATTTTTTATTCAGCATATCAGTGAACATTTCAGTTTACAGAAACACTTGAAATTAAAAAGTGTGCACTTGGAGTGAATATGAAATTTTTAATTTTGGGTACACAAATTATGTGCACAGTTACAGAATAGAGCCCCAGAACTCAGTGCATTAAAAAAAGAAACAGCCACAAACGTTTGCAGTATAGAGGTATGAATATTTAAAATAAATTATGAAAAAATTATTGTTTTTCTTTTTGGTACCCATAGCCCGCATAATAAACTCATGGATATAACATTTGAATGAAGGTTCTCCTAGAATTTCGGGTAGGGGAGGTTCAACCCCCGAAATTTCCCCCTGAATCCGTGCCTGGCTTAATATGTTGTTGCTTTGTACGTTAATTTTCGGTTAAGCACGATTTTCATTACGATTATAATTATTAAAAGTTCTTTGGGAGAAATTATTCCCCAGGGATCCACGCCTGAACATGGAGGGAGGGACGGAGGTCATGCGTTACGTCACAACAACATTTTTTAATACAGTTTTAAAAACTTTAAATTTTAATAGAATTACATTTTATTGTAAAATTTGCTTTCATTTTTTATCAATAAAAGAATGAACTTAATAAAATAACCGAAAGCAAATCTCAAAAAGCCAGCTAAAACAGTGTTTAAACTAGAGATGGAACTGAAAGTGATTTGGCCGGATAACGGATATCAGGCTAGCTGCAAAGCCCGATAGCTGAATATCCGTCGGCCGGATAGTAGGTTCATTGCCTCGTTGTCGCCAAATTAAATATATCATATTTCAAATTTGACAGGCTACAATATACGGATTGATTTGATTATGGCAAATAAAGTTAAAAACACTTGTTACATAATAAAAATAATTACTAAAATAATAAAATCTAAATAACTTTTACTACTTCTTGTTCAGCGTTAGTCCTCTTCTATAAATTTGTTCAAACCGTGACACAATCATTAGGTAGGTTCCATTATAAAATTGCTGCTCAAAATACAAGTTTCCAAAGGTAATGGCAATAGTAACTTTAGTAACTTTGACATCTAGCTCCTATTTTTCTAGTTCCTCCCCAAGCTGAGCCTACCTTAAGATTGTGTCATGGTTCCAAGCTTTGAAAGAGTCAAATAAATACTTCAACCTGGTAGTAATGAAAAATCTTCATATTAAAACAGCTGATGTTTTGATTATATAATTTGTCAATTCGTATATTTGTCATGTTGTCAATAAAAAAATTGCCTATTATCTTCGAATGCTTAAAATTTAGTTTTTATTCACCATTCTCACCTTGTCTCAATTTTGATTATTAATTTTAATCATTTTACCAATTGAACGTTTTCTAAGTGTTTATAAGTTTATATATGAATTTACCATTAACCCATTAATGACGAATGTTACATATATGTAGAGGCACTCGTCCTCTTAATTTTAAATAAAAAACATAAATAAATCCATTATCCATAAATCTCACACAAATTTGAAATTTAAAATTGTATTGAACGCTCGTCACTAATGGGTAAAATTGAATACGTACTAAGAATGTAATCTAAGTTTTTTGGAAGATACCTTGTTAATATTTTGTTACTTTTTTACCTTTGAATAAATGACGCCATAATAAGTTACTATTTAGTTTTTGTTTACTTAAAAAATATTTATTTAAATAAAATAATTTTAAGAAACTATCCGGCCGGCCGTATACCGGATATTGAGTTACTATCCGGCATCTGGGCGAATAGTAAATTTAAGCCGAATATCGGGCAATTATCCGGTTTGCATCTCTAGTTTCAACCCAGAAAATTTAAATCAAGTGCAAGTAAGAGCAGGAAACGGAGCTAAAACGGATTAAAATTTAATTTAAAATTAAATTTATGCAATTATTTATCATTTAGGCAATTCACAAGGTGTTGTAAAGTTGCTTGTTGTATTGTTGTAAGTGAAAGATTCTTTCATTTTCTCCCTTATAAGCAGTGTTACCATATGGGCAGTTAATCCTGTTTTGGGCAGTATTTTGAGCAGGTAGACAGGATCATATTCTCCCAGGATTTGGGCAGATTTTTTTTAATCCAGTTTTTAATTTTCGTTGAATAAAAAAAATAAAAATTTTATGTTTATAAATTATATGTAAGTACTTATATAAAAGTAGCAAATAAAGTTGCTACTACTTTTTACATCCTTTCAAAAATTTGATCATGTGGCAGCGCTTTTCCTGTCATTGTTGCTGTCATCGTTTTTGTTAATTTCTTTTCGCTAGTCTTTTGCAAATTACAAATGGACAAATACTTAACAAAACCTGGTAAGATAAGGAAATTGTCGTTTATTTAATGTTTTAACTTAGTTTTTAAATTTTTAGACTCTAGCAAAAAATTTATTTGGTGTGCTACATTCAATGTATATGATCACTACAAATTGTTTAAGATTACAAAGTAACAATTTGTAAATTTTGAGTTGTGATCTCAATGATCAATGATCAATGATCTCAACATTGCAAATGAATTTCTTTATAAACTTATTATTTAATCTATTTGTGTTAATTTTATTACATACCTAATAAGAAAGTGATATTTTTGTAAAATTATAAATTACTTTAAATAAAATATTAAAAATGTTATAATAAAAAAAATTTTACAATATTTGTTTTTAGTCCTTTTATAAGAGCAGTATTTTCTCTAAAAATACAGGATTTTTTTTTGAAAATTACAGGATTTTCAAAAAAACATATGGCAATGCTGGTGATATGTCGCAATTATCTAGTTTCGGAGAAATAGAGTTCAAAGCTTCACGTTTGTACTGAAATATATATTTAATCAAACTTTGTCAAGTATTTTTTTTCCAAAATAACCACAAACATGGTTGTTTTAAGTTTTAAAGTTGTTTTTATGCGCGTAAAACATTCATCCATGCATAGAATAAAAAAAAATCCGGAAATGCGACATATCACCTTCATTTATTCATGTCTTCAATTATGTTACATATTGCATGTAAAATAAAATGAAATATCTTTTTTATTGAATTCATTGTAAATTCTAATAATGGTTTAGGATTATGTAACATATGTAATATACTAATATACATTTTTTGGCTTAGCTCTAGGGGGAGGGGGGGGGGCAAATTGAAATTTCTTTGCTTTATGCATTTGAATTTGTGAGGACCCTATTTTTGTAAAATAGGCCCCCACAATAAATTAAACAATTTATATATAAACATATAAATTATCGCCTCGACCATTCACTGCCAACTTGGCAACAGCAGCCCAAAACCAACGCTGAACATCAGGCGATTATAAGGCCGCAAGCAACAACAACACAAGTGGATATAACTAGTTTACCAGCATACTGACATGCATATATATTTCCACGCACAAGAACAACAACCAAGCAGCTAATTTTATTAAACACAATTATTACATTAAAATGACTATTTAATATAATACAACAAATATTCTATTATCATATATTTTATTATAATATTCATCATATATAAATCTAGCATTATTGTCATATAAATTTCATGAATAATTAATATACATATATTTATATCACAACCATAGGAAAACAATTTATTGTAATTATATTACACAGTGCAACACGAAAAAAAATAACCATAAACGGACACCACTACGTGATAAAAGACCAAAAAAAAAGACCCCTGTCTCGCAGTTTTGTCTAAAGTCCTCAAGGTTTTTTTTTATTGGCCCCCAAAGAAGTGGGGCCTCGGTGTCATTTTTGGAAAAAGTGATCATTTTCTCAAGCTCATATCTTGCAAACCGTTCGGAATTTTGATTTACTCTCTGAGGCAAAGTTGTAGCTCTTGCCATAAAGAACAAAAATTGTTAACATATAAAATCAAAAAAACTTCATCTACAAAAAACTTTAAAAAATGAGCGAAAAATGGCCCAAAAAACGTTTTTTTTATTTTCCGCTTTTACGAACAAATTTACTTTATGAAAAATGCGCCAATTTTCTTTGGCCTGGTAGGGCTTATAGCGCTGATTAAAACTCCAAAGTTTTTTTATGGAGGCCGATCCAACTTCTTGAGATATAGGCCTTTATAGCTTGAGTATATAATCGCTTATATCTCACCCATTTCTTATACGATCTGGTTGAGATGGGTATCATTGAGAAGACCTTTGAAAACTATAAATCTGTATATAAATGTGTTAATTTTTATTAACTCATTATGGCAAAAAAAAAAAATAAAGATTTTTTAACCTCACTTTTTTAATAAAAATCTGGTTTTCTCAAAAAACAGCCGTAGTAAACTTATTTCTTCCCAGACTCAGTAAAAAACAACACTCCTAGTTTTTTTTTAAGGTATAATACTCTGCATTTTCTGGGAGCCAAAATTTCGCTTAAAAACAATTGAAGTGTAAGAAAATAAGCGGTTTCTTAAAAAAAAAATGTTCACAACTTTGAACGTAAATAATTGTCAGTCAGGAGGCCGAGTGTGTGAGTGCACTGTACCTTCACTGATAGTAAGTGCATTCTAATAAAAATTCTCAAGCTGGTGGGTGAGTTCCCGTGCCTAAACTATCAAACAACTACCTGGAAGCAAACATCTGCATTGAATTTACATAAAAACAACCCAAAATATAAAAAAAAATACCTGGAGACACATTGTAGCTCTTGTCATAAAGATGAAATTGTGAACATATAAAATCAAAAAAACTTGTATCAAAAAACTACCTGGAAGCAAACATCTGCATTGAATTCACATTGTAGCTCTTGTCATATTTAATGTCTTGTATGTTTAATTAACGCTCAAAAATTAAATATGCCTGGCCAGAACCATGTGTTTGTCCAAGGGTTAACACCGTCTAGGTAGCGCTTAGGTATCACGCGATCACGCACCAACCGCAGAAGCACAGGCAATGCATTAAGCTTAGCATACGCAACAAGGGACGCAGCACTCAATATAAAAGCGACACGACGCTCAAATCGACGCATTACACAGCGCGGCGTCAACGAGAGCTCAGCGGTGAAAGTCAAAAAGTGAAAGTAAAAAAAGTGAAAGTGCTATAGCATAATTCGCAGACAACATTGGCATTTGACAATTTCAATATGCAGTGTGAAAATATTGATTTATTTTGCGGTCATCAAATCAGAAAAAAAGTTGTACAAAATTTCAAAAGGAAAAGAATCTTTTAACTAGTGAATTCAAGAGAGCCTATAAGTTGTTTTTTGACGAAAAAGACTTGACCGGTGAAAATTACACACCTAATACAGTGTGTCGCCAATGTTATAACTATCTCATGGCATGGTTGAGTGGAGGCCAACATAGTATGAAGTATTGTAAGCCGGTAAACTGGATTAATCTCCCAGCTGATCATGATGAAACCAGTTGCTATGCATGCGTAAATTACACATGTGGTCTAAATCGATATGCTGAGAGGAACAAAACTTATAAAGCAACTGTAACAGCCACACTACTAGTGCTTGCACCTGAACATTTTGTATCACCAAGGCCGCCAACTCCAGATCGTAGTACAGAATGTACAGCAATGACTAGAGCAAGTGGTGTTACTTATGAGGATCCATTTGATACCGATTATGAGACCCAACAGGGGAGATATGGACCACAACTAATAACACAAATGGAAATGGGTTTCATTGTGGCCATATTGGGACTATCGCAGCAACTTGCCATATTTTTGACAGCGTTTTTAAAGCAAAGAAAGCTCACACATGGTAATGTGAACTCTACGGCGTACCGCAAACGGCAAGCTGAATTTCAGAGTCTCTACACTCTAAATGATGACAATTCGTTCGCTTCTGCAACGATGTAAAAGATTTGGTGGTAAAAATGGGAATGAACTACATCGCTAGTGAGTGGAGATTATTTATTGATGGTTCTGTTTCAAGCTTGAAGGCAGTGTTGTTGCATGTGTCGAACCGAAAACCTTCCATTCCGCTAGCAATGGGTATTGACATGAAAGAAAGCTATGAAACATTGAAAGATATAATGGAAAAAATCAAATACTACGAAAATAAATGGAAGATTTGCTGTGATTTGAAGGTCATCAACATTTTGCAAGGGATCATCGATAAGGGCGGCTTTCCAAAATTCTTTTGTTTTCTTTGTTATTGGGACTTGCGCTCATCTCTGAATCAATACCAATGTAATTCGAGGAGACCAAGAGGAAGTGTGGAGGAACAAATGAAACAACATAAACTGAGGAATGCACCTTTAATAGACAATACTCAAGACATCTTGCTGCCACCGCTCCACATAAAATTGGGAATTGTTAAAAAATTCATCGAAGTGGCCGTTGTAAATTGTCCAAGCGCATTCGACTATTTGAAAAGCGTTTTCCCAAGGCGTAGCGATGACAAAAGTAAAAAAGGTATTGTAGTAAATTTAAAACGAATTTTTGTTCACCTCATTGCACTATTTTCACTTTTTTAATGTTTTCTTTTCTGTCTTTATTTTTTATCTTCATTAAACAGGCGTACTTAATGGCCCTAACATTAGAAAGCTATTCAAGAGCAACTTTTAATCATCGCTTCATGATTATAATCATTCAATGGCGTACATTTACCTTCAGCGTGTATCCACCAGAGTCTTGGAAGAATGGGTGAAAGAAATGCTGTATTATTTTGAGAAAATCGGAGAAAATTAAAGCTGCATTTTCTTCATTTTCATTTTGACGATTTTATCAAACAACTCCCTACCGAATCTGATGAGCAAGGAGAACGGTTTCACCAAACCACAATGCCCATGGAAAAACGGTACAAAGGCAAAAAATTCGAAGCATTGATTGCAGAGGTAATATCAATTTTATTGATGCATTGTTTTGCATTCCTTTTTTGATTTCTTTTCTAATTCATTTCAGGTATGTTGGTGGAGTCACAAGATCACCCTGTATGATGTTAATGAAGTATCTGAAGAAGAAAAAGCTGATGATGGAGGGCAGTCTCGAAGTAAAGTGCCTGTGGACACCATAAGTTCTGAATCAGAGTCAGATTCGGAAGACGATTTGGATCCACATCTTAAGAGAGTGCGATTTGCAAGTCCAGGGCCATCAACATTATAAACATAATACGAATATTTTTTTTTATAATTTTTGTAATAGATAGCATAGTATTGTAGTGCCATCCTTGCTCAGACTACTAATCCCTACAACACTGAATCATTATTACTAAATATCCAAGCTACTACTTTTTGTTACAACCCTAACTCTAAATGTCAACCCATAACACCTAAGAACTAAGATTAATAAAATCAGTAATATAACAATGGAACCTGCAACATGCCTTTTCACTTACGGGAGAAGGCTTTATAGTATCTCATTGTTGAAGTAAAGAAAAACCAAATGAAATTAAAAAATTTTCGGGAAATTTTCCACTTTTGCGGCTACCTAACGCTACCTAAACGGTTTTAAAAATCATTCCTACGAAGTTCATATGTTCTAGAAAGTTGTTTATTGAGATCTTAGGTTCATTTTTGTAGTTGATTGTTTCCTTGAATTTTGAACGGTTTGCTACCTATGGATCTGAACAGGGGGAAAAAGGTAAAAAAATTTTTTTGCGATTTTGACCTTGAAGATGAAGTGATTTTATATGTTAACAATTTTGTTTTTTGTTTTTTATGACAAGAGCTACAACTTTGCCTGAGAGAGTAAATCAAAATTCCGAACGGTTTGCAAGATATGAGCTTCAGAAAATTATCACTTTTTTGCAAAAATGACACCAAGGCCCCACTTCTTTGGGGGCCCATAAAAAAAACCTGGAGGACTTTGGGCAAAACTGGGAGACAGGGGTCTTTTTTTTCGTCTTTTATCACGTAGTGGTGTCCGTATATGGTTATTTTGCCATGACTTAAAAAATTACACACTGTGTTATTAATATATGCTTGTTATTCTAGTTATAAACTAACATACACTTACATTATACTTACTCTCACAAAATATGTATTTTATACTAACACAAATAGTACTATCAATACCTTTGTATGTATTGATACATCTCTGGTGCCAGCCACCACTTAAGTAGTTTTAAGTTTGAGTTTTAATAAACAGTCTTGTGGAAGCAATCAACGTGAGCAGTCGCATTTTATTTTCGGTCCTCAACCTACAAATTTAATCTTCGCATCATCAAGCAGCAGTCGTCACATCAGCTAAGAGCAGTCGCACCGTGGCCAGCCGACCGAGCGGACGTGCCAGTCCCGATCCTATCCCTTTCCTCCTCGCTTCGTGTTAGACACATACTTGAGCTTTTTACACTCCTCTCTGCCTGTCTCCCACAATACTCTACACTAGCTCTACTCTCTTCGAGTATTTCACCACTCGAGAATGATATTGGTTCCTGAGCTTTTTATGCTCGGTAGCTGTATCATTCTCATCTTCGCTGCACACGAGCCATACCCACCACTGAGAACCTTCCTATTTGAGAAGACAGAGTTGAGCTTCTTACGCTCCTCTCTGCCCATCGCTCACCACACTCCACACTCGACACGAGTTACCCCTGGCTGTTGAACTTTTTATACTCGACAGCCAAATCATCACCTTCGCTCCACACGAGCCATACTCACCGCTGAGTATCTCCCTGCTTTTTAAACTCGATTCAGTAGTTCTCTCTATCCTGCGCTCCACCGAGCTATACTCAACTTTGAGTATCTTCCCCTTTGAGTCGACACTGAGGTGTAGAGCCCACGCTCCACCCAAGCGCCACTCTCATCCTCGCTTGACACAAGCCATACTCACCTCTGAGTATCCGACACCAACAGACAGACAGAGAGTCACACGCAACGAGTGCACAGCAACAAGCACTCACACATACACACTCACTCAGGAGCAGAAGACACTAGAATCGTACCACCAAGGAGTACGACAACGACGCTAAGGAAGTACAGTCACGCCATCACATAGTGACTAACGCCAACAGCACTATTTTGATCCTGATCAACCTGCCCTCCCTTGAAGGGCCAAATTGCAAAGAGAAACCAAGCAACCTACCAAACGGTTGCCCACCGATTCTGCCGCCACTAGGCAAATCGCCACCATAATCATCGACAGCCACCAAGGCTTTATCAGCAAACATTTCTTATTTTTTTTGATAAGAATTGCTTTCTTGCTTTAAGATTGATTATCTTATTTAAAAAGAAACAGGACTTATCATGTAAAATCAACAAACATAGGAAACGAAGAGGAAATCACAGAAATTAATGAATGTTATAAAAATTAAGTATATATTAATCCGTTTTTCTTAGCAAAAAATTTTGAAAATAAATTTTATGAAAAAACATGATATTTGGTTTTTTAAAATGGTTGGTTTCAACTATCCTTTCTTCGTCAATTTTTAACCATATTTCAGGAGGCTTCTATAAACATTAACTGCAAGTATTAAAAGTACGATTACATGGAACGTCTATTTCTTATTTTTGTAAAGATTCAAATGCGATTATATAAAAATTTTTATTTTGTGGCTTTTCATGTTTCTGCAATAAGCCCTTCAATTGGTAAATTCCATTAAATACAATTTGATTCACTTAACTTGTAATAGTTGTGGCAACCAATTTTCGCTGAAACTTACACAGTTTTATATTTTTTGTTAATTGTTGTCATTTTCGATCATCGCGGCACACACACTCTCACACACAATAGAAAGAAGTGGCTTAAGTTGAGGCCAACATTAATTCGCGTTTTTTGATTGAGTGTTTAAAATTATTAAATTCTGTTACACACGCAATCGAAAAATTGGCCAACATTAATTCGCGTTTGTGACAAGTGTTTGAAAAAAAAAAACAACAGTTAAACTCTAAGCTTTGTTTAAGCAAACATGTAAGCAAAACAAGTATCCGTCCGATTTTAGGCGTAGCGGATATACGTAGCGCAACATATTTTTATATATTTAGATTTACATTTTTGTATTTTTATGCTTACATTTTATAATTTCGGCAATTTTTGCTTGGACAATATTAGCTAAATAAATTCAAGTCAATTTCGTGTTAAAAATCAAACACACGAAACACACATACACACATTCGATTCCTGCAACAGATTAATATTTTTCCGTCGCGTTATGATTAAATTTGTATGCTATACAGCATACAATATGTATTATTCTGGAATCTAAACTGGAATGAATATATTTTATTTTGTTCTGGAATTATAACATACACACACGCGCAACGAAGCAGTTCTATTGCTCTATATTTTTCACATCGCGTTTTTGTTTATAACAACGGCCGATTATTTTTGCACTTTTTAATATAAAAAAACGCGACAACAACGCAAAATTAAACAAACAGAAAACGCGAACAATACGAAAGCGAAAAAGTTCGTAAACAACGCAACGGGTTAACTTAAAGCAAATTAAAATCAACAGCGAAACAGCTGTGGTTGAAAACTATCGCACATATTAGCTGCATTCCCGTGATACTGGATCAGATCAAACCTCAGTGGAACACTTTTAGTCCAACTTTATTACAATTTGGCACCACTCGCGATGAAGTGTCAAAATACGAGTACGAGCAGTAAGACGAAAACTCGTCGAAGAGTACTTCATATTTGCAAACTATGTTCGTTTTGAAAAAAATGCTTTAAACTTGGCAGCATTTTAAAATCAGAAACAGCGTCAGGAAAAGAGCTAATTCTAATTTTTGTTTTTGCATTGTGAATAAAATACAGCCACGCTCTTGTTCAACGACCACGGGAATGCAGTTATTGCGATTGTAATTTTTGGCTTTTTTTTGTAAATTTCTTGAAATTTACCCACAATACCACCAAATTAGCTCCAAGTCGTCATCGAAAAAATATTTTTAAAGACTTTTACGTGATTTTTGGGGATTTTCGATTTCCTTGAAAGTTAAACAATTAGTTGTTGCAGTACGATTTGATAATAATTTTAATGCACTTATTTCGCCGAATTTTATTTATTTTTCAAATAAAAAATTACTTCTTATTTATTTTTCATAAATAATATTACTGAAAAAAAAACATTTTTATAAATTTTTTCATGATTTCTACATTTTAGAAACGAATAAAAACAATTTTAAGAGAACTGTTGAGCTTGAAGAAGCTTACTCACAAACGAAAGTTTTTACTTATTAGAAACAAAGTGCAAATTGTTTGAAGCAGCTCCAGCCTGAAATTCCTTAAATTTATGCATTTTTCAGAATTTTCTACGTATTATAAAATTTAATCCGATTTTTTTTTAAATATCTCGAAAAAGTTTCCACGTATTAGAAACAATTTCTGTTATTCTTCGAATTTATCTGCTCATAGAAAAATTTTTTCCTACTATTGTTTTCTTAGAAACAATTTGTGCGTGTTAATAAAATATCAACAAACTTTTGTACGTTTTAAAAAATTTTTTCCGTTTTTTTTTTTTTTTGAAAATAAATCACGAAAGGTTGTACGTATTAGAAACCATTTTTAATTAATTTTTTAATTTTAATGAAATTTTCTACGGATAAGAAAATTTTTTCCGATTTTTTTTTTAAATATATTGTAAAAGTTTCTACGGATTGGAAATCATTTTAAATTATTCTCGTAATTTTAATTAATTTTCTACTTATTAGAAAATTTTTATTTATCCAATTTTTTCAAAGTATATAATGAAAGTTTCTACATATTAGAAACCATTTGTAATTCTTCATTAAATGAGATTTTTTTGCCGATTTCATCGTTTTTTATAGTGATAGTTTCTTTCAAGAAATAAACGAAAATGACGAAGTTAACCTCCTTTATGAGAAATGCTGACACAATTTTTGATTTTTAAAAAGACTTCAATTATACTCCTCCCGATAAGCATTCAATTGTAGCACTAAAAATTCCAGAGGATGAATTGAAGTCCCAATGGACTAATTTAAAGGCTGCATATGAAGCGTGTATGAAAAAAATTAATGGCAGCAAGAAACGACAATGACGACAATGTCAGCGTCATGAAAATAAAATATCGCTTATGTTATCAAACATATGTTCAATGTCTGGCAAAGATGAACGAACTTAGCGATAAATTCTCAACGTCAAAGAAACGTAATGAAGTTGACGTTTTGCAAGTTGAGCTGCCAATGTCTAGCCATAATATCAACTTGCCACCGTTTGATACTGAATTATTTCACAGTGATCAGCCATCTACATTTCAAATTATCTGCTAACACCTGTCGAAAAACTCTTTAACCTAAATCAAAAAACCCACGAACTTGACAGACCGCTATGAAAATAAGCGGATTTGGGTGAATAGCCAACTGAAAGTTTTATTTTTAGACATCAAAAAGTTGCAAAGAGACATCAACAACTGCATTTACGATGCACAAAGTTGACATATGCAATTGGGATGCAATATTTACGTATCTATGTTCAACGAAATGATCCGAGACAAATTCTTAACGAGTCGCTTGCAGACGTTAGAGATGGTGTCTGCCTTTAGAGGCGAGGTGCCAAAATGGCCAAAGCCGATCACACCTTCATCAAATGTGAAGATATCAACACGATCCAGGTTAAAATGGAGAACAACAACTGCAAGCTGTGTAAAAATCAGCAATATTCGTTAAAGTTCCATCCGAAGTTTTTGGCCATGAACGTGAATGACAGATTTTCAGCTGCAATGCGGTTCCATTGCTGTCTCAACTATTTGTCATCTGGCCACGCTGCGAAAAATTGTAAAATCAGTCGTTGTTACACAGAAATTCTCAAGGTGTAAATAATCATCAAAATGCGGGAGGTCGAGGCACGAATGCGATACAGTCCACTCAACCAGTCCAGTGCAATCGCAGGCAAATGCGAGCACTAGCAAAAACGTTCAATCGTGTTATGCTTCAAGCAGCAAAAGTATTTGCTATCGAGGATCCAGTTTCAAAGTCAGAGCACTTATTGATTCTGGCTCAGAGGGCTCGTTCATTTCTGAGAGGTTGCAGCGAACTATTCAGCTCCCTACTCACCGCATTTCCGTTCAAGTTTCAGGACTTAACAATGTGGTTTCAGCCAAAGTACAAAAGGCTTGCTGTTTGGTCTTAGGGTCATCTATTGACCCAACTATTCGGTTTACCACCAACTCTTGCATCCTGTCAAAGATTACAGAAAATTTTCACTCATTGTGAATCTTTTGTTGCAGCATTATTTTCTACAGCTTGTTCTTGCAGACAAACGGTTTTACAGCATCGATCAAGTTGATGTACTATTACGTGGTGATTTATGCCCTCAGGTCCTTCTAGATGGTATCTGAAATGCTATTGGGTCACTTATTGCTCAAGAAAATATCTTCGTCTGGATTTTAGCCGTTGAAGGTATCCTTTTTCTGAGGATACCCGTATGGGAGAGTGTGGCACATACTAACTTAAAATTGGTCCTCCGAGGTATCTTCGGCTGTCGTTAATTCCAGTTATTACAGGGGATCCTCGACCGTTCTGAAAATAATGCTCTTCACCAAATAACAACACTCACAAGTTTTTTGCTTCTCAATACTCAAGAAGTGCTCAATACTATTCCTCATTACTGAATTTTGCAATGTACAAGTATGTACAAAGGTTTAACAATTTCGCAATGCTCATTTAACATTTCGTTATTTTCTGGCCGATATTATATCTGGCTCACTAAATTACTCAAAAAACCATCTTGTGATTAACAAATGTACCAAGGTGTTTAAAATGCATACAAAATGCTCGTAGTGCATTTTGTTTGTCATACATTCTGTTGCTTTTTTCCGAAAGGCAGAATTCTTTTGCATTTCTGTTCAGTTCAATTATTAATTGCAGCAAAAATACTACAAATGTATGCAATCACAACAATAAAATATTATTAATTTAATGAATTTATGTTTGAATGTAATAACAACAATAAAATATTATTAATTTAAAGTGCTGTCAATGTATTTCGTTCCCGGTGCATAAGGCTCAACGGTGTCAGTTTATTTCTCACGAAAATAACAACAACAATATACTAGTGGAATTGCTTGTTATTTAAGATGCTCGCTTGTTAGTTTGGCACCGTTTAAATTATGTAAGCCTGTTAAAAAAGAGCCTAGCGGGCGGGGGTCCGGCTAGTATGATATAAAAGAACATTGAATTTCATGTAGTTTTAACCCTTCACTCAATAAGATATGTTCATTAATAAGAAAGTTATGATATTTTTAAAATTTCTACATACAATTTTTTTTTATTTTTATTTTGTTTTTACAGTGTACTCCCCGCTAGCAAGAATGTTTTGAAGGCCTGGTCGAAAAAATTTAATGGGGACCCCAACAAAAGGACACAGTCTTAAAGGTCGTCACAAGATTTTATTTTTTCAGAATTTTTTTGGGCAATAGGGTGTCCGAAATCATTTATTTTAACAACAATTTTTTAAATAAAACAACACTTAATTTTATTAATAACATATGAACAACATTAAATTTCATGCAGTTTTAACCTTTCAATCATTGAAAATGTTCAATTATAAGAAAGTTATGATTTTTTTTTAAATTTTTCATATTCTATGACATACAATTTACTGATATCTGAAACTTATCTATCAACAGCGAAGATACTTTAGATAGAGGCCAAGCCCAAGATACGGAAATGTAAATCAGGTACAAATACAGCCATGGTCACGCGAATACCACAGATTTTTATTAACTTTACCCTGTAGGAAAATCAACTAATTTAAAAGTAGTTGAAAAAGTAGTTTTTTGTCAACCACAACTAGTTGAAATTCTGATTTTTTTCCATAGAACGAACTAACACATTTTGTATGGTGATGTCCGCTAAATAAGTCAATTGACTTTCGTCTGCATATATTTTCAACTACTTGTTAAACTAGTTATATTTAAACTATTTTTTATATTACTTTAAAATAGCGAATTTAACGAATTTAAAAGCATATAAATTTTAAATTTCTATACATCAAAGAGATCATTTATTTGACTATTTTGAGAAATACATAAATACATAAATCATGAAGTGATGAGGTGTTTGCTGAATGGTTAAGCAATGCATCAATTTCCGTACAGAGTTTGTAATTTGAATATCTTAAATAATAAATAATTTTTAATCGTTTCACAGGGTTTGAAGGCAGTTTATTAGTATTAAAGTGTGTTTTCCACGTCTGTCTTGCAGTTCAATGTCGTAAATAAAAAATATGTCTTTTTGAAACAAAATGTTAGTGAAGCCAAAAGTTAATAATATTTTATGAAAAAACATTGTTAAATATATATAAACTTGTAATCTAATAAAAATTTGCAAATAAAACCTGTCAAAATCAGAGTAGTTGCTGCCTTAATATAAATCAAAGCAGTTTATCAACCACTTGTTTTAAAGTAGTATTTCAATTACTTCATATACAATGCAATAAAAACTATTTAGAATTGAAGTGGATGCCGCCTCAATGTAATTCAAAGGAGTTCATATACTAGTTTATTTTAAATTAGTTGTTCTTAAAAATAAGTTAGTTTGTTCCTATAGGGTACTAACAGATAGGATTTACTACGAATAGAGGCCCATTTGAAGAAAACGAAGATAATACTTCGGATATAGGTCAATTTGAAGAAAATCATGAAGTCAGAATAGCAAACAGGAATTGTTTCCTTGGAGAAACTCAATTTCATCAACTGTAGATCAAATTCAGCATGCACAAACCATCAAAGAACTTCGTCAGTGGGCACTGAAGTCCCAGGTGCCCCATTTACATTTGGATGAGCTACTTAAGCTCTTAAAGAAAGAAGTTTTACCAACTTTACCTGCGTCATCAAAAATATTTTTAGAAACAAACACATAAAACTATTTGATTTAAAAATTTACTAACAATAATGATTGTGAGTTCGTGTATTTTGGAATGGGCGAGCATTTAAAAAAAAAACATCATCAATAAAAATCTGCACTTGAAAAAAGGAATTGAGTTATTAATAAATGTGGATGGATCTTCGCCATACAATTCTAGCGCTAAACAATTTTGGCCAATCTAAGGAAAAGTGTTTCTTTCAAAGGATGCTTATAAGCCTTTCCCAATCGCTTTGCATTGTGGTGTCGGGAGCCATCCAATATTACCTCGTATTTCCAACAGTTTGTGCAAGAAATTAACAGTTTAATGGAAAGCGGCGTTAATATTGGTGGTGATGTTTTAATATCTCCATTAAGGCTTTTGTTTGTGATAGACCCGCAAGCTCCATTGTTAAATGCATAAAAGATCATGGTGCCATTCGTGCTTGCGAAAGGTGCTCCGTAGATGGCGTACGCATTGAAAAAACGAACTATTTATCTTTCTATAAATTCTGAAAAACGTACAGACATAACTTTTCGTCGACAATCTGATATTTTGCATTACGATGGAGTGTCTCCCTTATTATCTGTTGCACCACAAATAAACATGGTGAAAGGTTTTTTTTTAGACTCAATGCATCTGGCGTGGTTGGGTAAACTGAAAAAATTGTTGGTAAATACATGGCTAAATGGAAACTCGTCTGTGAAATTCAGCAGCCGTACCAAAGAACGATTTTCAGATTACCTGATCACATTAAAATCGAAAATTCCAATGGAGTTTCAACGGTCAACAGCATCATTGGCCGATGTTTCAAAATGAAAGGCAACACAAATGAGGGTTTTCGCGGCTTATGCTGGGCCAATTATTTTAAAACAAGGTCTACCGGAAAGTTTAAGCAATCATTTTATATGGTTTCATGTTGAAATTCGTATTTTGAGCAGCAAAGACATGGCATTGACTTATAGCTCCCAAGCAAATATGTACTCGTATCTACGACAATTTGTGAAATCGTGTGCAGATAATTATGGCGAAAAGTTTAATATACTAAATGTATATAATCTTATTCATTTAGCTGACGATGTTACAAACATACATACAGCCATCGTTAGCGGTCGCATATTTTATCGCGCTTGTTATATTGTTGAATAAAACGAAATTCTGTTTTAACTGCTACTTGCTAAATAAAATCTAATTAGTATTGCTTCTAGCACAAAATTAACTCATAATCCAGCTGAAGGATTGCATTATAAATAATAAACTATATTAAAGTTAAAAATTGACACAAATATAAACGATCGGTAAGCGACACGCAAAAAAAAAAAAAAATTAAAACAAAAAACAATAAACTTCAACCACAGAATAAGGAAAACTCGCTGCAAAAGTAAATATACACTGCCACTCGATCGCGCGTCTTTAGTAATACTGTCGTTCTTCGTCGATTTTGCTGTTATCAGCTCATTGTTCATCGCTGTGTTCTCCTTTTCGTGCGCTTCTTGCACTCTCTCTTTTGTGTTTTTTTTCTTGCTTTTGAGTCTCTGCAGAACTAATGACTCCCTCTCTTATGCTCACGCGTCAAAAACGTGACCACCTCGCACCCCGTGCTAACAATAAATGCGAAGGTACGCCAAAGCTGGGTAGCAGCAGCAGTCCAACATCTTTAAGCTTTCAACTTACAGCTTTAGAAGATCGGCTTAGGGCGAACTTCAAGGAAGATATTATCAGCTCAGAGAACAGACTTCGACAGCACGCTCAAACTCTTTTCACGCGTCTCTTAACTGAAATTTCAAATAAATTCAGCAATGTGGATAGCGAGATAGCATCTATCAAGCAACAACTTGCTGATCAATTCTGAGAGTATGACCAGAAAATATTCTTCTTGGAAAATAAAGTCAACTCTTTAACAACACTCTGCGACGAACTTGGAAAAAAATCAACGACAACATCAACAAATATAACATCGACACTAACAACAACAACAATAACAGTACTGACTTTTCTTCAGACGCTGTTTTATTTGGATTGCCATATGCAATTGACGAAAACCTAAAAGGTATTTTTAATTCAATCTGCCGGTGCATAGATTTCCAATCGCCACCGATGAGAGACATATTCCGCATTAAGCCTAAAGCAAACAATCAGAGTTCTGTTGTTATCGTGAAATTTTATACGCCTTTCGACCGAAACCGTGTACTGAAGGCTTTCGACAACTATAGAAGACGGCTAATGAAGGCTATCAACCTAAGGGATGCAGGAGTTGAGTCTGATGGTAATGTGTTTGTCCATGAAAGCTTTTCAGTCGAGTGCAGAAAATTGCTACAAGCAGCCATTTCCTGTAAGCGTGATAAAAAAATTTATAATGCGTTTACTTTCCGAGGAGCAGTATTCTTCTGAATGCGCAAAGGCAGCGAAATTATTAAAATCAATAACGAAGATGAACTCCAAAATATTACCTGTGATGCGGTTGCTGGTGCTGATAGGAAGTAGATTATCTTATCTGTTTGCAGTTGTCTTCTTATTCTTTTCTATTTTTTTTATATATCCTTACTGCTTCTTTTATTTTTCCTGTTTGCTTTGTTATTTGTCTATTTTCTATGTCTACATATAGTTATGATGTTTGATAGTAATATTAATTCTTGCTATATGTTTATTATAGCAGAGGCTTCTGGTTATTCGTCTGATGGTTTCTTATGTGTCTTATATGTTGTCTTATTGTGTCTCTAGTGGCGTTGATGCTAATTATAAACTGTTAATTAACATTTTATGTAAACAAACTGTTGGTCTTTCTGTTGTTCATTTCAATGCTAGAAGTTTGAACTCTTTTATGCCGCGTTTCCATGTGATCTTCTATTATCTTCTAGTATCACATTTTTTGTAAGAAAGATATAGCATGTGAGCCCTACTTTATGGCATTGATGAAGGGGAGTGTGAAACAGGTATACCTTTTTCATTTTTATAGCATGTGATATCCCCTGTGATGCCAGGAGATCGAAAAAGTTCAACTTCTTAATCTGCTATAAAAGTTGATCACATGCTATAAATATGACGTTCATTTTTATAGTTGTAGTTTTTGTGTTGTCAAGCTGTCAATTTTATTTGCGCCAATATTGATTGTCTTGAAATAGTACAGAATTACGATTACAAATTGGAAAAGAAAGAAAATCAAATCAGGTCAAGGGGTATGATTTAAAATAAATAAACATTCTTGGTTTTTTTAACCATCGCAATGTAGAGTTGGCCAGAGAGTTCCTAAGCGCATTTATGGAAAGCATCAGTGATTTTTTTTCTTTAATTTGGTGCTTGGTAGATTCACCAAAACTTTTTTAAAACTTTTTTTTATATATTTTTTTCGTGTGTATTTCGCTGATGCTGCTGCAGTTGTGGCACACGAATTGGATTACCTGTAACACCTGATGCTGTCTGCACAATAATAATTATATAAAGCAATTTAGGGTACGTAGACAAGAAGTTATTTCAATAAGCACGTCTTGCAATCAGTAAACTTGCAGAAATTGATTTGTTTACATATTTTGCAAATGTCAAATTTTTATAGGAAAAAGTACATATATGCATCTCGCTCTTTATAGCATGTGTTTTGTGATATGGGATAAGATAAGATACTGAAAGATCACATGGAAACGCGGCATTAAGCTCGATTATCTTAGAAATGTCTTTGAAGTCTTTGAATGTCTTTAATATGTGTCTCAGAGACCTGGTTCAATTTTGACATTCCTGACTGCTTTTTAAATATTCCTACTTATACAGTTTTTAGGAATGACCGGATTGGAAATTGAGGAGGTGGAGTTGCTGTGTATTGCAAGTCTTTTCTTAGTGCAAATCTTGTAAACAAATCTTGGGTCTGAAATTGAATTTTTAAATGTTGAGATTGGTAACAATAATAATGGTAAACTACTTGTTTCTTGTGTCTACAATCCTAACAGATGTTGCAGTCTTGATCCTTTTTTTTCTGATCTACATAATCGTTTAACTGACTTTGATTTGTAAGCTGTATGTGGAGACTTTGATGTGAACTTGCTGTCTAATGACAATGTATCGGATAGTTTTAATGACAAAGTTAATGCTGCTGGTATGTCAATTGTTAATTCTACGACTCCGACTCGTTTTGCATCAGGTGTTTGTCCTAGTCTACTCGATGTCTTTATACTGTCTGATGTGTCATTGGTTTTACTCTTTGACCAAATTTCATTTATATCTGACCATGATTTCTTGTTTTGTACAATCAGTTTTAATCCTTCTAGTAACTCTGTTCCACTGTCGATATCGTATCGTGATTATAAGTCCATTGATTATTTTCTGTTTAAGAGCATTTGTCTCGTGTTAGTTGGAATGACTGCTGGTTTACTCAGTCTATTGATGAAAAATTAAATGCTCTTGTCACTTAGGTAAACAGTGCGTTTGAAAATTTTGTACCTCTTCGTACACTTGTTATTAATAATCAATCTTGTCCTTGGTATACGACGGATGTCAAATTAGCCATTAAAAAATAAACAAACTATACAACAAATGGAAGAATCATCGTATTGTTGCAAACTGGAAGCAATTTAAGTTTGCACGTAATCACGTTGTTTCAGTAGTGAGGCAGTCAAAAAAACGATTTTACCACCGAAAACTAAACTACTCTCTTCCTACCAAACAACTATGGAAAAATATTCGAAGTCTTGATGTTTGAAGTAAGAATGAGCAAAGCTGTGATATTGACCCCAACCTTTTAAATAACTCTTTTCTTTGTAATAATTCTGTAAGTAATAATAACTTCCAATGTATTGGTCGTCAGTTCTGTGATGCTAATAAATTCTCTTTTTCTAACGCAGGTGAGAATGATGTAATAAAATCCATCATGAAAATTAAATCAAATGCTATTGGCGAAGACGGTATCTCGTCAAAATTTATTAAAATCATCTTACCATATATAATAGCACCACTGACACATATTGTAAGTCATTGCTTTACTACCTCCTGTTTTTCTAAATCGTGGAAACTAGCTTCTGTTATTCCTATTGCTAAGGTTGCTCGTGCAACTACTATGAGTGATTATAGACCAATTAGTATTCTTTCCTCTTTTTCCAAGATTTGTGAGTCCCTTATGGCCAATCAAATTAATCAATATCTTTTAACGCATAAGCTCCTGTCACCGCACCAATCCGGATTTCGAACCGGACATAGCTGGGCGACTGCAATGCTGAAAGTTATTGATGATATTCGAACTTCATACGATGAAGGACACCTTACACTTCTTTGTCTATTAGACTTTTCCAAGGCCTTCGAAAGCTTAAACTATTGTTTGGTTTTAATAATAATGCAGTATCCTTACTAGAAAATTATCTTGATGATAAGATGCAGAGGGTTAAGGTTGGGGACCTGTTTTCTGCCTACAAGGCAACTAAAATGGGTGTTCCACAAGGATTGATTCTTGGTCCTCTGTTATTTAGTATTTTTATTAATGCCATTTATTCAGTTTGAAATGACGTAACTATACATGCTTATGCAGATGACACCAATTATATTCCTCTAACCGCATTGGTCTAGTTGAGGATTTCTGTTACAGACTAAATGATGACCTTAGAGCTATATCCAAGTGGGCATTCGATAATGATCTTTGTCTGAATGCTAATAAATCGTATGTTCTCCCAATTTATAAGGATAAAATCGACCACCTAGAAATCCCACCAACATTTTTAAAAGATAATAGTCTACAAATGGCTGTAAAGGTCAAAAACTTGGGATTTTATGTTAATTGTAAGCTTTCCAGCTCTGACCATACTAATAATGTTATAAAACGCGTTTGTTACACACTGAGATGCCTGAGGTTGTCTTCACATTTTGTTCCTACTGAGACAAAAAAAAGACCGCAGTTCAATTAATAGTGCCACTAATAATATATTCTGAGCTTGTCTATAGTAATCTCGACTATCAGTCTGCGCATAAAATTCGGGTTGCTTTCAATAATGTGGCAAGATATGTATTTGGATTGAGACGCTTTGATCACGTTTTAATTAGAAGTAAAGAAATTCTCGGCTGTAGCCCTATCAACTATTTAAACGCAAGAAATTGTTTATTTTTGCATAAATTAATATATAATCGGACTCCACTTACCTCTATAACAAATTACGTTTTTGTGTTTCAAATAGAACGGACATCCTTATAATACCCAAATTTGAAACTTTGCACTCTAAACGGTTGTTTTTCGTCAACGCCATTAAACTATGGCCATTAATCCATCATCAATTCGAATAACTTTTAGCATTCTCTTATGTCCTATTACTCAAACATCTAACTATCACTTACTTTTCCTTTTACACTTCTTATTCTTAATCTCACTTTAATTCTCGCATTTTTTTTTATCATTTTTTTTTTTTTATTTCTTTATGATAGAACCTTGTTTCCTTTATTTGTATTGTTACTCAGATTCTTTTTTTTATTTATAAATTTTTTCTTTTAAGTTCAAAAATATAATGAATATGTAATTTGTTGATTATAATTTTCAATTATCTGTTGTACTCTTAAAAGATTTCATTGATCTTATTGTATTAATATTCTTCAAATAAATGAAATGAAATGAAATGAAATGTTGTTAATAAGCAGTGTACTATAAGTGAAATTGTTGCGTTTCCATTCGAAAGTGAATTACAAAAAAAATGCTTAGGACTGGATATCGCCCACTGTCACAAATTTGTCGACGATTACACGAGTAACATTTTCTGCGAGCCAAAAAAGCAGAATTACCAGCACAAATAGAAATTTTGAAAAAATTATTGATTCTTTAGGAACAACTCTTATAAAGAAATTACGGTATGAAGAATGTTACTTAACACCAAAAAGTCCTAACAACACTGTTATTCTAAGGAATGAAACTGTTATAGAAATCAGTAAGATATATATGCAATCAAAAAGCACTGAAGTTAGAATCGCAGGAAATTCACTGAAAAAAATTTAATCAATTTTTACAAATCCATGTGATTCAAGTTTACGATCAATGTGGAAAGTTTCTAAAAGTAATGCCAAAATTATAGATTGTCTGATTGAAGATATACATCATAAAATGGTGATCCCAGATTTAAGTCATAATAATAGTGAAAATATTTATGTAATACCTTTAATTCATACCTAAAATCTGACAAAATATAGTTACGCCTTTCATGAGTAACTTTTTCGCCCAGAATCGGAAATGGTAACTTTTGAAAAATTTTTAATGCAAATTTGTTCATCAACTGTCAATATTCATGAGTGTAAAAAATTAAAAGGTGAAGTCTTACCTTACAATTTTCGGATCTAAGTCCTTATGCCACCAGCATTTTGGTAACATAAAAAAACACAGTTTCGATAATATCGTAAGTGACTATAGACTATGAATTAATATGTAGACGTATAATTTTTTGTTTGATATATGTGGTGATAAATTTGTTGTTATTTTTTATTTTTATGTTGGTTAAAAATACATGAAATTCAATCTTAAATTGAAATAAATCTATAAATAGAAATAAATATATCGGAAAAATATGAATTGTTTTTCTTTCATTTTGCTATGTTGTGCCTTTTTTAAAGACGTGACAAAATCCAAAGTTAGATATTCGTTTAATTGACAATATAACTGTTATTTTGGCATATATTTTAACGTCGTACTTTGAATATTAAAGGCTGTAGGTATACCCTAAAGTGTTCCGCAAAAACATTAGCATGAGCTTGAAAAATTTTGTGAAAACTACCCCCATACAAAACGCGCTGAAAGGCGGGAGTCTATGTCAAAAAAAAATAAATAAGTACGGAATGAAGAAGGCTACTTGATACCAACCTGATGAGGAAAGAAATGGTATAACCCTAAGTGAATTAAAAAACGGTAATCTGACCACAACCTGAACAGTAGTTAATAAAAATGACATTAGTAAGTATCAGAAAAGTCTATCATGATGCCAATCTGATCGGAATAAAATAAGGTATACCTTACAAAAAAATAAAAGGTTTACTGGTATTAACCTGATCATTCTTTGTTCAGGATTCCTTAAGTAAAGATAGCTTCAGAAAACCCTTTTTTGCACCTGATCAGATATTAATAAGGCTTCTTTAGAAGGGTTACCCATATCATATCCGGATCAAATTCGGACTTAAATAAGGTTTTCCTTAACTGATTTCTACTCGGGTTGATTTTTATATTATGTCGAACTCACTCGCGGGTCTCTTTTCAAGCTTATAACTTTCTTAATATTCAAGATATCTTTATAAAATTTTTTTAAAATACTATTTCGCCCTTCCAAAATTGTTTGAAAACCAACTTTCCGAATCCAACTTTTGCCTCTCATCTGGAAAATCTTTAATGACATTTCACTGAATTTTTTAAATTGAGATTTTTGTGATATTTTAATAAGACAATTTACGACAAAGATTTTTTTCCAGTTTGAGAATTCCAGGGTTGCCAAAATACAATTGTCTTGTCTTAAAGTAAGAAAAAATTATATAAAAATCTATAGTAAGATCTTCTACGATTGATTTTTTTAAGTTTTTAAGTTTAGTTATTATTTTTAAACCTTAAAACAAGAAAATGGTATCTTGGCAACCTTGGAATTCCGAAATAAAAAAATAATCTTTGTTTTAACTTATTTTGCAGTGTTGAACTTATTTTAACTTATTTTGCAAAGTTTCGTAAAAATATTCAAATTCTAAATTTTCGAATTGCATTTTATATTCAATTTAATAAAATCTCAATCTTCTCGATCGGTAACGGACAATCATCAGTGAATGTACCTGTTATATCGATGTAAGTAGCATACGTCTAAGAATTTTTGTTATAAATATTATTACATTGTAAAAATATATACACTAAGGTTCCTCGACCTTCATAGAAAAAAAAGGATGTCAATGCCACCGAGTAGAATAGAGCTGTGGTATATTTCATGACAATTTCTAAAATATTTTGGCTGTCATGATAACCGCCGTTGAGCTAAACTATTTTTAAATAACCTCCAAAAATCATGTTTTTCGTAAAATTTTCGACTGGTGTGGTTGTTAAAAAAAAAACAGACTGCCAAAAATAATAGTTTTAAAAAAGTTTTTCTAAACTGCATCAAAGAATTTAATATTTTTGCCGTTGAACCAAAGATAATGTTGATTTTCATGAATTTTTGGATATTTTTTTATGTTATTTTCACAAAAATTCAAATAACTTCGTTGTTTTATATGGTATCCTTGTTCTGAAGATATCGTTGCAAAGGTTTTGACTGCTTCTATTTATTCCTGGACAGAGTAAATCAATTTAATTACCACTTAAGCTAAAATATTGGAAAAAATCCATTATATTTTGCAACAAACACCAGCGCATATATAATGTAAGGAATGATAAATCATTTCAATTAAATGGAAATTAAATTGATGAACTCTGTCAAGGAATGATTAGAAGCAGTCAAAACCTTTCCAACGATATCTTTAAAACAAGGATAGTATAAAAAATAATTTAGTTATTTGAATTTTATTGAAAATAACATGAAAAAATGTCAATAAAAAAAATTCATGAAAATCAGCATTATCAAAATGGTTTAGCTCACTGGGGGTTATCCTGACAGCCAAAATATTTTGGGAGTCGTCATAAAATATATCAAGGTTCACTTTTAGTCTGTGCTAATCGCAACTTTTTTTTTTGAGGTATCCTAATTGACAGCCATACATGACTATTTTCATTTGCAATTTATACAAAACACAATAACATAATGATGATTGTTCTTACAAAAAAGTTCTTTAGGATTACTGTATATTTCAGAGTCTTGAACTTGAAGATCTTAATAAGAGGGCTGCAAAATTGGCCACTGCCCCGGGCGGGTGAGGCCCACGCTACGCCACTGACTTTGTTGTTGAGCTTTTTCTTAAAGACTAACTTACAATCATTATCTTATATTCTAAATAACCTCTCAGAGCCAGAGATTGAAAGAATATTGTTGAGTAATCAATATTCTTCCATCTCCGTTCTGATAAATAAAAGCAATGATAAAAATTAATATATTGTTTATAAATTTAACAGCGGCAGCTGTATAAACAACAAGGGTGTTTCATTATTTCATTATTTAAAATGAAATTGAATTTAATTTTTAGAATTAAGAACACTTTAATTGTTAGTCTTAAGCTTCCTCTTAATGTCTTCAGCAACCCTTTTTTTTTGTTAAGTTCTCTCTTCGCCTTTTCTGTCCTCAACTTTGTATAAGCCTAAAGCATTGAATTTATTAAAAAACACTTAAAACCAGACACTGCCACGTTTAGTTATTTTTCGTGCCTCAGCTCTTTAATTAAGTGCCTAAATTTTACACAAAACATTGAACAGTAAAATAAAACATTTAGTGTTAAATAATTACAAACAGAAACAAAATAAAAAGTGAGTTTTAATCAATTAATAGAGTTAAAAATTCTTATAAACTCTTAATAATTTTCATGGCACCCGAGCAGGGACTTAATTAATTTATCGTTCTCGTTGCGAGTTGAAGTGTCGCGCGGTTTGTTAAATTTTATTGAAAAGTTGCGCTTGTAAAATTTCGTGCTAAGGTTTTAGAAAGTTTCACGCCCCACTCATACCCCGCGTATTTAGTGCTATCCGTCCACCGCTGAAAGTTCAGTGGCAGCGAAAGCTGTTGTTTCTGCAGCTTCTGCTGCTGCTGCCAACACTTGCTGCAAGCGTCAAAAAGGAAGTTGCAAATTCTGAGGTACTTAAATGCAATTAATTAAAAAAATGTGCGGTTATTTAAATCTGTTTATTAAACAAGGCGTTTAATCGCTAAACTTATCCGGCAAAAAAATAATAAACAGCCGGAAACCTTTTTTAATTCAATAAACAAAACGCATTTTAAATTACAAAGTTCGTTTTGGGCACAATTAATTGCATTTCTTTGTTTACAAGATAAGTGAAACAAGAGCGTTGCGCAGAATATTATCGAAAATTTTATTTAATTTATAGCGCATAACTTTGTTGAAAACTATTCAAGTCACTTTTCATAAAGTCGCCATTATAGTTGCCGAAATAATCCCGAACGTCCCGTCAGTGTCTTGCTTTAATTTGATATTAAAAAGTGCCGTCGATAAAATGGTCTAATTTATTAAATTGAGAGTTCGCGTTTTTATTGAAAAAACCGAACTAACATCTTTCGAGTAATTGAAATTATTTATTAAAAATAACACTAGTCTACAAATTCAGGAAAATTTTTTATCCAGAGACCTCAAATACTTTTCTAGAAGAGATTTTTACGATTATTCTACGTCTGTATTCAGTTTTCCCCTAATAGGTCGAATTTTTGTGTTACAGGGTTATTTGCATTTCTTAGACTTTGATCCAGTTTTCCATTCTAGAAACTAAACTGTTTCATATAAAGCAATCAGTTGTATGCCATCTGACAGATTATTAAATAAGCTATCCACTACTGTATTAACCATATGTATGTCATGTTTTTTCTCTGAGATATTTAAGTCTAAATTTGAAATTTTAAGTTTTTGGTTAAACATTTTGAACTTTGACCCTCTTTTCCATAATGTTTTAGCCTATTTTTCAGAGATGTTTTGATTTGATAATTTTTTTATTTAATTTACTTCATTAATATGCCAATAACAATATGACAGATAGGAAAAAAAATTAAAAAAAAACAAAACAAGTTTCAAAGCCATTTTGCTCAATCAAGTTATAAGAACATTTTGTTTGTAAAGTAAACTCTTAATATTTACTTAAAAAATTTGTTTATTTTTCAAACTAAAAGTTCTTTTTGGTTCCATGTAAATTGATTAAGAAACTTGGCTTTAAAACTTGTTTTCATTTTTTTTCATTTTGTTTTAACTGTGTCTTATTGTTATTGGCATATTGATGAAGGAAATTAAATAAAAAAAATTTTCAAATTAAAGCATCTCTGAAAAATAGCTTAAAACATTATGAAAAAGACGGTCAAAGCTCAAAATTTTAAACCAAAAACTTGAAATTTGAACTTTAGACTTAAATATCTCAGAGAAGAAACATGACATACATATTGTAAATGCAGTATTAGATAGCTTTTTTAATTAACTGTCAGATGACATAAAACGGATTGCTTTATATGAAATAGTTTAGTTTCTAGAGTACAAAAACTGGATCAAAGTCAAAAAAATACAAATTACCCTGTATCTCAAAAATTCGACATATTAAGGGAAAACTGAGCATAGACGTAAAGTCAGCGTAAAAAACTCTTCTAGAAAGTTATTTCAGGTCTCTGGATAAAAAACCTTGTAGACTAGTGTCATTTAACTAATATCAATAGTGCCTATGTGATAAACAAAGTGAGTGCTAATTTTCGTTGACTTTAGTGGACCATTTGGATGTACAAAATAAATACGTACATATATACCACACAAACTAAGCACTCTCTTTGTTTACCTTTTAAATCATATAGAGTAGGACTGCTACACCTAGAAAAAAAGCAATAGGTAAATCACCTAAGTCGACTTAGGTGAAGAGAATTGGGAATATGGGAATTATAAACTTATGCTTATTCTCCTCAACAATTTATTGTTCAATACATCGCTTTGAAAGCACATTCTTCGACAAATTGCCAAAAAAATATTTGATTCACCTAAGCCCAAAAACCAAAAATAAAAAATTAAAAAACACCTAGCATGGATGGCTTAGCATAGTTTGGAGCTATTTTCTGCAAAAAAAACGCAGCTGCGTCATTGGACACACGAGAGAAGGATAGTTATGATAATTTAATGGGGTTGTTTTTGTAATAAAACCACTTAATATTCACATCAGTAAATTTTATTAAATTTCATCAACAAAAAGAAAAGAAAAAAAAAGTCTTTGCCCGCCGTGTGGAATCGAATCTGGAACTTTTGGTGCCAGTTCATCGCTCTACCAACTGATCTAAGCAGCCTTGCTACTGTTTGCTGACATAACTGCAGCTACCTTAATTCACCTGAGCAATTTATTGTTTAATACATTGCTTTGAAAGCACATACTTCGATACCCTACCAAAAAAAAAATTTTGATTCATAGATGTTAACAGATGCTTTATTAACAGATGCAGTATGTTGCAATATTCTGTTGAAAGCTGCAGCATAGCTTCAGCTGTAATTAATATTAAATAAATCACTCCTAGTAACGAAGGAGTTTGGCTCAATGCGTAGCGTAGTGTCTTCATACACAGTGGTATCGGGTTGGTGTGGGTTTGAATCTCAACGGCATGCGAAGGTAAAATTTTTGTATTTGATATTTAATTTAATTTAATTTTATTTAATGTTCTTTTTATAATAGACGTCAATCAGCAAGAAAAGCCGAGAGTCATTAATTTTTAAGAAAAAAACTGTGTTGATAAACGAAAAATTTGTGTTGTTACCGATTTCAGTCAAACAAATCACAGAACGAGAGGGGGAAAAATTTTTTTTATTAAAGTAGTGTATAAAAATTTACCAAATACTTGGTTAATTTATTATCCAATAAAAATTAGCAAGTCAACATGTAAAACTTAGGTATTTTGATAAAGTACTTGGGTGGCTGAAAACTGCCAAAGCCATCTTATAAATTATACTAGGTTTTTTTCAATTTAACATTGAGAATCGTTTACGGGATTTTTTGGTCTCTTTTTCCGGTTTCGTGTACAACGTTGGAAGTTAACAAAATTCATTATAAAACCAAAGATTTAGACTGAAAATAAACTATTTGAACATAATTTATTAATTTCAAAAAACAATTTTCTTTGAATTAATTTCGGCATTAATTTTATTTATTTTTATTTATTATTATTATTTGATATACCAGTGCTAAAAGGTGAAAACCTTATGATTAATGCACTGGCATCATTGATTTGTTTTTTTTTTTTTAATATGACAATAAATTTGATTTTTACAATAAAATTCATTACAAAGAGTAATACAAATTTTAAATGCAATTAAATATTAGTAATATTAAATAGTGAATATAATATAAAAAAAGGAAAAATAAAATAAAAACAATTCCTCTTCCAGCGAGGTAATGACAAAACAGGAAATTTAATTTAATTTTAGTTTGTAACATTTTTAAAACTTTTATGTATATTAATTTTTTAGAAGAAAGAGAAGATGAATTTATCGAAAGAGAAAAAAAAAAATAAAAAAAATGATTAAAAAGATTATTTCAACGATGAAAGATGATTAAATAAAATTTTTTTGAAATGCACGCCGTTTTGTATTGGTCTAATAAAAGTAGGTAAGGAGTTCCAAAGACGAATTGCGTATATATAAAATTGCCTTTCAGATGTTAGATAGAAGTGACGCAATTGTATTAACGTATAGGACCGATTGGAACGTGAAGCAGTGATACGATTGTGCAAGTAAGCTGGTTCACCAGAGTATAGCACTTTATGCAGCAGGAGTAACGTTCGGAATTTAAGAATGTTCTCAAGGGTCATGTTGAAGATTTTTTTTGCGTAATGGGATACATGATCTGTACGTTTTAATCCAAAAACATATCTAGCTATATTGTTAAATACAACATTTAGTTTTTGCTTACTAAATGAGCCACAATTGGCAAAAATTTCGCAAGCATAAAGAAGCGTAGGGAGGATGTATGCTTTAGCGATAAGAAATCTTCTTTTGGGTGGTGTAAAATGTTGTGAAACCCTCAGTACCCTTAGCATTCCGTAGACCTTGCCTATTGTAGTGCCAATGTGTGTATTCCAAGTCAATGTCCTATTAAAGATTACTCCAAGGTTTTTAGTTGACTCAACGAAGTTAATTGAGACGTTATTCAAAATTATTTTAGAAAATTCCGACACATCGACTGGTTTTCTAGAGATAACTATACATTTCGACTTTTTTGGGTTAAGACACAAGCCATTTTGACCTGCCCAAGTTTTTATGCGTGCTAAATCGTTGTTGATGAAAGATATACAATCAGAAATACAGTCAGGCTTACAGCTTAAATACAATTGGACGTCGTCAGCGTACATATGGACTTTGCAATTTTTAAGAACCGTGGGTAAGTCGTTAGCATAGATGGAAAACAGAACAGGCCCAAGAACTGAGCCCTGAGGTACTCCCCTGTTAACCGTTAAGAATTCTGATGTTTTGTTCTTGGCAAATACAGCTTAGGATCTATTAGAGAGATATGACCTGAACAGGTTTACTGCTGTATGAGAAAAGTTAAACATGTTACTTAATTTGGTACAAAGGATGCCATGATCGACTGTATCGAAGGCCGTAGAGTGATCAAGAAGAATTAAAAAGCTAATTTTTTTATCATCTAAGCCTGCTCTAATTTATTCAGATACATCTATTAGCGCTGTAACGCAACTCATCTTTGCCCTAAATCCAGACTGCCTTTCGCTTAGTAACTTTTTATCGGAGATAAATTCACTAACTTGCCGATTTAAAATCACTTCAATTGCCTTAGCCAAGAACGGCAATATGGCAACGGGTCGATATTCATTGCATGTTTTAGGTATTGGAATGATTTTAGCTTGTTTCCAAGATTTCGGAAAGATAGAAGTAGTGAGAATAGTATTAAAGGCGTAAGTTATGTATGGTAACAAGATTGGTAATAGAATTTTCAGAAAGAGTGGGTGAACTTCATCGAAACCAACGGCGTTTGATTTTATTGACAGAAGACTAGACAGTACTTCACTCTGGTCAACGCAACGAAACGAAAAAGCAATATCTGAACCTAAGACAACGGACGAAGAATCATTTCTACTAGCGTAAGCATTCTCATCAACTGTAGGCATGGGCAAGTTTACAAAATTTTTATTAAGGTCATCCACATCGATATTCACATCGACAGCAGACTGATTTTTAACTACTCCAATGTCACGGATTTCTTTCCAAATTTTTTTTGATGCAACTGCATTTCTATATTTTTCACTATAAAATCTTTTCTTTAATGCTGCTATGTCATTATTTACCTTTTTCCTAATTTTTTTAAATTCAGTGTATAACTCAGGTATTTTGAATTGCTTCCAACGATTGTAAGCCGCGTTTCGTTTTGCTATTAGCTTTTTAATATCGCTATTAAACCACGGCTTTTGTTGAGTTTTAACGCTTTTAGTTTTAATTGGTACAAATTGATTAAATAGCTGAATAATGTTTCACTGCAAATAGCTAATCTGGTCTTCAATTGATGGCATGCAATAAATGCCTTGCCAATTTGTCCTTCTGGCTTCTTGATCGAGCTGGTAATGATCAATATGCTTAAAATCGCGAAAACTGAAAGAACATGGCTTTTTTACCATTTGGAAGTCAAAAGCTAGGAAGATAAGGTCTTGTTTCGAAAAATTTGGAACTGATAGCTGATCATAAAGAAGTATTTTTCATAGATCACTTACAAAGATTAGGTCCAGTAGAGTATTAATAGAATTTGAGAAATGAGTTGGGGTCGAAGTGTTCACTGAAAAAAGTCCTAAGTCACGCATATCATTAGTTAAATTATTTTCTATAATAATATTGCTGTTAAAGTCTCCTGCAATGAGAACGTGGGGAAATGATAGAGAAAAATGTTCAATCATGCTTATGAGTGGTGAAGTATCCACCATACGATTTGGACGGTAGACAGTGCCAATAAGCATTTTGTTGGAACCATTCGATACCGATAAGAATACAGATTCAATTGCACTGTCAGGAGCAGATTTATTTATAAGCTTGATGTTATTTCGCACAGATCGCGGCGCCTCCAGCATGTCTCTCTCTGTCTGCTCGAAAAATTTTAAAACCTTTTATCATGAACAGCGCATTTGGCATTTCGGCATTGAACCATGTCTCAGATACACAAATGAGATCCACATCTGAGCCCTCAAAAACATACCTCAACTCATCCATTTTGTTGACCAAGCTTTGTGCATTGATATGGCATACCTTGAGATCACTTCTTTGCTTGCATAATATAAGTATCATATTAAATGTTTTGTCTTTGGAACTATTTTGATTATTTGTAAAAAACATTGTTTAAATTGTGTATGTAATCTGTGTATGTATGTATAGTGCATTAAATTAACAATAAAAAAATCTGTGTGGGGCTTTTTTAAAGAAATAATAGGGTTTTGTTTGCGAATGCACTGCTTTTCTTTGATTCAAATTATTTCCTGAATAATATTGAGAAATTTGAAAACATTAAGTTTAGAATAAGTAATTTTAACAACAACTAATTTAAGTTTGTCGTAAATTTATTGCAAATTGCGTTTGTGTCAAACTAACTGCTTCTCAAATTCGCAAAAATGGCCCCAAAACGCCAAAATTCTCTAATGATGGCACTGATATTTTAATTCAACAGAGAGGGACTGTATTGGCTAGTATTCTTAGAATGAAGAGAGCAATACACGAAAAAACAATTTCTTTAAATCTTCTCGAACTAGAAAGTCGCCTAGACATTCTTAATTCATACATTGAGCAAGCTATGAATTATCAAAGGAAGATAGAATCAATCGATGCCACCGATGACTTCTGCTCAAGTCTTGAAGATGCATGCGTCTCCACAAAATCGTTGTTTTTGCAAATTCTAAGCAAATACAGGAAGTCTAGTATCCCAGAAACCTTGTTTGGATGTAGTCAACATCAATCTAGACATCCCAGCATGCGTCTTCCTAAATTTAGTATAAATATAGTATGCTGATTCTAAGAATTTCATCAACCTTTTTGAAAATCTTGTGGATAACGATCACACTTTGACTGATATCGAAAAATTCAATCATCTTTCATGTCTATGTCATGAAGCCCTGGGTACCATGAAAGCCTTCCAAGTTACAGACAGAAATTATCCGAAGGCTTTAGCTAGTCTGAAAAAAGTTTATGACGACAATTGTCTAATATTTTTGATAGCATTTCGATCTTCCAGAGATTATTAAACCATCTGCTTCTGCCTTACGTACCTTGTTCTTATTCATTTAGTAATGTCGAAAGTTGATCCAATCACGAAATCCAAATGGGAAGAACAGCTAGCCTACGAAAAGCTACCCCTTTGGAGTGATTCTGAAAATGCGTTTAATAAGAGATACCAGCATATTTCTGCAGATGAAGCTTGCACGTCAAGAGCAAGGACAATCACCCAAAACAGGATTATGGGTCAAAAAAGAACGCTTAATCATCATTTGCGTGCAACAAAAACATGTCTCAGGAAGATGGCAAATGCTTATTCTGTAAGTCGAAAGCGTTGCGATAAGTACCTGTCCATCTATCACTTCCTGTCTGTATCGCAAAGCTTTGAGACAGTCAAAGCAATACCAGAATGCATCAATTGCTTGAAGAAAGGACACAGCGTTACAAGATGCAAAGCTCAACGATGTCGAGTGTATAATACATCACACCACACACTGTTGCAAACCTTCCTCAAGCAACTTTAAGTTCTGATTCTGGTCATCCATCAACTTCCCGTGCCTTTTAAACCACAGTTCAGCAAGCGACGACCAAGTCCTTCTAGCTACAGCTGGAGTTAGTATACAAAGCAAATCTGGCGAGTATCAATTAGCTAGAACTTTGCTTTACTCCGGTTCTCAAATCAATTTTATAACCGAGGAACTTGCGCAAAGGTTGCAATTAAGAAAGGAAGAGAGGAATTTAAATTTGATCAGTGTTGGTAAGACAAATTCCACAGTTATGCATAAGTTACATGCTACTGTGAGATCACTTGTTACTCTCATGAGTTTTCAACAAATTTCTGTGTAATGCGATCTATATCCACTTACCAGTCAGAACATCACGTTTCCACACGTAATTGGAACATTCCTTCAAATATTGAACATACAGACCCATATATCTTTAAACCACAAAAGATAGATTTGCTTGGTGCGGAAACGTTCTTTAAGTTACTTTCCGTCGGACAAATAAAACAAAGTCCAGATCTTCTGACACACCAAAAAACCTTACTGGGTTGGATAGTGTCTAGAAAGCATAAGAATACCGAAAGTCCTAAGTCTCAAATTTGTAATATGTTAAGCCTCAGAGAGGAAGAGAGCTGCTAACTAGACTCTTTAGTTCAAAAGTTCTGGAAATTAGAAGAAATTCCCAAGGAGTTGACTTCGAGCGGGTTCAATCCAGAGCAACAGCTCTGTGAAAATAAACTCCTCGATACAGTGCGACGTATACCGTCCGGTCAGTTCAAGGTATCACTTCCTCTCAAGTCTAATCCGGGCTCACTCGGATTGTCATTTGAGACTGAGACAGTGAAAAAACGTTTCCTGTTCTTGGAACGCAAATTGTTAAAGGATTCCAAGCTGCGAGATCTATATACGGACTTTATGAAAGAGTACCGTGATCTAGGTCATATGACCCTGACCAAAAATAACTTCGATACTTCACACTATTTTATACCGCATCAGTGCGTCTTGCGACCACATAGTACTTCTACCAAAAGTCGCATAGTTTTTGAAGCGTCTTGTTGAACATCGTCCCAACTGTTTAACGATATTTTATTAGTTGGTCCAACAATAAGAAGAATTGTATTCAACTTTGATCCGGTTTCGTTTGCATAAATATGCAAATACTGCTGACATCACTAAAACGTACCGTCAAATTGAAATTGTTGAGGCAGACCGGAAATTCCAACTTTTTCTATGAAGAGAGAATTCGTCAGATGAACTACAAGTTTATCAGTTGGATACTGTGACATACAGTACCTCACCTGCACCGGTTTTAGCTATACGCAACCTTGGCTACTTAAGCGACCTGTACAAGGACACGCATGCAGTTGCTTACTGGTGCCCACAGTTTTGAAGATCTCGAAGTTATTCAAATGCAAGTCGCTCAGATTCTCGATTCAGTGGGATTCCAATTGACCAAATGGTTATAAAACCATTCGTCATACAAAGAGTTTTTACAAAAATCGTTGCAATTTAACCTTTATGTGCTCTGTAGTCTAGATTTGTAACAGTTTTGCTGAAAAAGTTGAAAAGAAAAAAAATTACACATCATAAGGGTCCGAAATTTTCAGTAGCTTCCTAAAAATTAATTCTAAGCAGTTTTGGTCACTATCGGCATAAGAAAAATAAACAAAATTTTTCACGGGACCCTACTTTTTAAAATTACTACCTTCTGGCCGGTTGTCTACAAATGTAGACACCATATAAAATGTATGGAAAGTTACATCACTTTTTTACTCAACTCAAAATTTTTTGATTTCAGCTTGTCGAAACATCCCTTTTTGCCAATTTTATTATTCTTTGCTTTTATATGCATGTTTGTATGTGTGTATATGTGTGCTTGTATATATGACTTTATTGAGCAATTCGCAATAGGAAAGAAGGTAAGGGATTTTGATATGGTTTTCCATACAAATAAAAAATGTTTTTTTTTTCACTTTTCAACAGAATTTTCAACAACGATATCTGTCGGAGCAGTGCCGGAATTGGCACGTATATTTGACATATAAGCGCAAGACACTTTGGAAAATAAGTACCAATTATCTTGACAACGCAACATACCGTAGAGAGGGCCAAACCATCACTTTATTGGGATAAGCATTTGGTAATCAAATCATCTCATGAAATGGTCCGGTCAATTGGTTGCCTAGGTTAATTTAATGGGCTCCATTGGAGTTTCTTTGTAGGGATACTTCAAGTCACTCATCTCTGCTAATAAATAAGTTAAA
>OU612045.1:111743118-111842253 GCA_914767935.1 Coremacera marginata
TCTGCGAGAAAATTTGAAATAGTAAATTAAAATTAAATTCAAAAATAATGAAAAGAACATTTCAGGAGATAAAATATATAAAATATTTAAAAATATATTTTGTATACATTTTATATAATAAATTAAAAAAAATATAAAAAACTATATAATATATTTAAATGTAATTATTAATAAGATTAATAAGAATTAACAATTTACCTTAGGTAATTAAATTCGGAAAAAAATATATGTAATTGTTATGTTAATATGTAAAGCAATGAGAATACATTTGTAATTTCATATTTACTGGTTAGCTTAAAACTGAGAATTACCATTAATTTTGGATATAGTGAAATTTGATAATTTTATTCTTCTTATGTTTCTGAACTTGAAGATTGTTCACTATATTTGGTGGCAGCTGATTTAGGAGTTTGGGTATCGTAACCTCGAGAGTGCGTTTTCCGTGATTATTATAAAAATGTGCAATTTTAAGTCTCCCGTCAGTTCGGTGCTGTGTGCTATACTCGTGCTGAATTGGATTTCTAAAGCTTTTATCATCGAAGAACTCACTAAGTAGCTCTTGAAAAGTTCATCAATCGTTAAGACTTGGAGCTGCTTGCAAACTGGAATGCTGCTGTCTTGACTGCGATAATTTTTATTCTTGGCCAATATTTTGAGAATGCCGTTTTGACTTTTTGTAAGTCGGAGCAGTGGGTTGAGGACCCATAAGCGGTGATTCCGTGTCGGATATAAGATTCGCATAGCGCGAAGTAAGCCTGCCTGACTACCGAGTAGTTACATGCGTAGCTTAGGTGGTGCATTATATACGATGTTCTGCGTAGTTTTGCTCGAAGTTGAGTGATGTGAGCGTGCCATTTTAAGTGCGTGTCTGCGACTTTGCCTAGATATTTAAATTCTTCCACTGCTTTGATTTTTGTTTGACAGTTGTCATCTGAAGGGCTTCTAGTTTGTTGATTGTGTAGGCATGATGTACTATGGAATTTTACTTGTATTTGGAAGCGTAGCATGTGTACCGAACGAATGTGCATAATTTTTTGTTTTTGACGCATTTATCGATAAAGCATTATCGTGCGACCATCTTGTAATAACATCAAGCTCATTTTGCATTATTTTTGTTGCGATTACGGGATCTTTATAAGCAACCACGATAGCAGTGGCGTCGGCGTAGGCATAGACTTTGCTGTTTTGGAGTGCTCTCAACATTTCATTCGCATATATTATATAAAGAAGCGGGCCGAGCTTAGAGCCTTGTGGAACGCCGTGCTTAATGTCTACTGGCGCGCTTAGATATTCTTTAATTTTTACTCGGTAAGAGCGAAAAGAGAGATAATTTTCGAGCCATTTAAGGCACTCACCTCGGAGACCGGCGCGTTCGACTGCTTCTAAGAGTTTTTTGTGCGAGAGTGTGTCAAAAGCTTTACTGAAGTCGACGAAGAGTACTAGACTATGATAGTTTTTGCTCAGGTTTTTGTTCAAATTGCTTGCAAAGTTACCGAGAAGCTTGTAAATATGTTTTCCTTTTTGGAAGCCATACTGGTTATTTGAGACTGCTTTGTACTTTTCAATAAAAGATTTGAGCCTGCGGAGCACTATTTTCTCAATTAATTTTTCTAGCACTGGCAATATCGATATTGGTCGATAGTTACCAACATCTGTTTTGTCTCCGATTTTGTATATAGGTCGTATGTTTGAGAGTTTAAGAGAAGAGCTTGCGGCATCTTGTTCTGTTCGATGCTCATGTTAATTAGCCTTGTTATTACTGGCGCCATCACTACTGCATTGCTCTTCAAGTCTTTTGGGCGGATCGCGTCGTGCCCTGGACTTTTCTGAGTATTCAGACCATAGAGTATATTCATAACTTCGATTTCACTCGCGTTTTCCATGTAAATTGAATTGTTTATGTTTAAATTTGTATTTTGTAACGTTTTTTTACAAAACGTCTAACGTTTACAACGTCATTTTTGTTTTTGGAGAATTGATTTTTATAGAAATAATTTTTGAAATAGTTTTACATTCTTTTTCACTTATTTTATCTTTTGGTTTGATAAACATTTTTTTATAAAGTTTATCCATTTTTTCACAACATTTCAGAAGTTTTTCGCTTAACCACGGGCTATTTTTTATTTTCTTAATTCGTTTTGCGTTTATCTGGCAGTTATTAAACATATTTTTTAAAGTTTCTTGTATTTTATTGTAGAACACATCCACATTTTCAAGCGCAAAAGTTTATTTGCGCACGCACCCCACTGTCACTTATTATTTTATTTACACGCGCTTTTTGTTCTCTATCGCTGCTATTGTTGTTGTTGTTGAATGTAATGCCACATAGCAAAGAGTAGTGATCCGAAATTGTTGTTGTAATAACACTCGCGTTAATTTGGCTATTTTTAGCGCGCACATGTATATGATCGATGTTGCTGCTGGTGCCTCTGCTTGGGTCTACTCTCGTGCTCGCGTTGTTTACGCTCCCAATACCGTACGATGGCAGCATCTCTAAATAACGGTTTGTTGTTCTACAGCTGGTTTTGTGGAAATCTATATTCATGTCGCCAACTATGATGATATTTTTTGTGCCGTTTACTTAGGTAATCACTTGCTCTAGTTCATTTATAAAAGTATCAATGTCTTGCGACGGAGGTCTGTAAGCTGCTTGTATAAAAAATAGTAGGTTATTTGCGCAGATATTAATTGTCATTGTTTCAAACGCGACGATTGTAGGGTGTACCATGTGTGTATATGAAGTGCTGTTTTTAATATAGACCGTGATGCCGCCTCCTCTGCGGCTTACACGGTTAAACAATTCTGCGTTATAGCCGTTTATTTGAAAAAGATTTTTCAGCATCAGTTATATTAGTCTCAACTAAAATGATAATATCAACTGATGGAAGTAAATTGTTAGCCGCAGCAAGGAATGATGCAAAATTTGTTCGTAGTGATCGAATATTTAAAGAAATGCATGAAAGGTGATAACTTGTAACTGTTTGCTTTTTATTTGTTGATAAGTAATATATGTGTTTGTTGAAATTGTATTCATTTTGAATTTAATTATCTATTTGATTTTATTTTTTAGTTTTTAATGCAGGTTTTTTATTATTTTTTATCATGGAACAAACTAATTAATTAAATCAATATCGCATTCTGTATAAATTTGAGTTGTTGACGAGGATTCAATTTTTTTTTTTTGCCAGGATGCGTCCTTCGCGTACCCATATAAATTTCCAGTTTGCTGTATTTGCTTTGGTTTTTGCAAGCCAAAGTAGTCGTCGATTCGATGCTGTCAGCTGGTCGTTGAGAAAATTACGTTTAAAATTTAAATTTTGCTCGCCATCTTTTTTTTGCAGTGTACCAATGCGTTTTGCTTTAGTTTGCTGCATAATTGTTTGCTTTGCGCTCAACGAAGAGAATTTGACGATTATAGAGTTGCTTTTGTTGGTGATGTACCAACAATGTCGCACTTCGGTAGGCCTATGTTGTTTTTGTCGGCAATGTTGAGCAGGGATAGTTAGAGAACAAATAAAACGAACAAACGCAGAAAACTCAGCAATGTACCAAGCATCCAAACAGTCGTATTCCGAGGCTCCAAGAAATACGCAGCGGGTGGCATGCTATGGCGACATCATCAAGAGGATAAAGAAGTGGGGAGTAAAATAGACTCACTTGCATTTATAGAGCGAGTAGAGGAGTTCTCGAGTTAGATAGATAGATAGATAGATCGAGACAAAGTTTTCCTTGACCTAACACAAACGCAGATCCGCGCACTGCCTGAAGAGGCTGTAGACAAAGTGTAGACAAGCCCGCTCGTACATTTCTGTTTGGACTGCGGCCGCAAGGATATTCGGACGATTGATTGTTGCCGCCAGACCAAGGGGCCCCTCCACATCGAGGACAGCAGGGTCCAAACTAAGCAAAGCCTCGACACCATTAGATGACCTGCGAGCCGAAGGACGCTGCATTGTCGCCACAGTAACACTCGACGATGTATGGATGCAGGCTTCACTGGATACGGGTGCGACCCGCAGTTTCATTAGCAGGTACTTTGCCAATAAACTACATACTCCCAATAGCCCCGTTTCCATCGCAACCTACGCCTGACTGGCTGACGCAAAAACGCAGAAGGTCACCAAAGCACTAAAGGTGGAAGTCTCCTTGGGAGACATAGAGACATATTTATCAAGACATAATTCTGATCCTTGCAGAAGTAATGGATGACTTAATTCTGGGCATAGATTTTTTTAACTTGATTTACGAAGCACGTTCAAAGAAGATACACAAGTCGAAGTTATTCATCAAATCGCAGCAGCACCTGCGTCACCAACTGCCATCGCAGCAGCAATTGCGTCACCAACTAAAATCGTAGCAGTACCTGCGTCACCAACTGCAATTGTAGCAACACTTGCGCAACCAACTGCCATCACAGCAACAGAGCAACAGGCCACAAAGGGCAACAACAGCGGTGCCATAAAGAAAGCAGACGAAGTTTTTAAGGGCAGCGACATCCGATTTCAAAACTCGTCTTATCCATTTCATGACACGAACTGAGTTGATAATGAGAAATCGTTGTTAATGGTACAGCGTGAGCGCTTCAAATCTGATATATAAAAACTAGCCTTATGTCGAAGTTATATGACGGCAAAAAGTAGCTTCCATTTTAAAACTAGCGGTATCCTCTCATACTGCCAGTTAAAATTTTTTAAAGTTTAAATTTAAAATTCAGATATTTAAAGAATTTAATGAGGCTTACGATTAAGATTTACGGCTTCTTTAATAAAGTTCTTAAACTATACGAGTACTTTCGTATTTTTGACATTGACATGCAAATACAATATGAATTGACAATTCAAAACTTGTCTTATCCGTAGTGACGTAATATAACTTGCATTACCCAAATTATTTTCTATTACATCTAATAATTTTGATTAATAGGTGCTGGCAATAAAACAACAATAGGCAACTTAGTAGATTAAACTTCAATAAATATCACTAATTAATACAAAAAACATTAATATCTTTAAATTAAAATAAAGGGATAAGACAACTTTTGAAAAGAAACGAGTTAATTTTAAGAAAATATTGCTCATTTTTTTCTGAAAAAAAATGTTTGAATCCAGGCTTGCTAAGTTATCAGTCCCTGGTTTTAGGGTAAAGTATGTATTTAAATTTGCACTGCAAAACAAGTTATGACAAAGATTATTTTCTAAATTTTGGAATTCCAGAATTGCCAATAAACAATTTTTTTGCCTTAAAGTAAGAAAAAGTTACAAAAAAATTTTTTATTAAGATCTTCTCCGAATGAATTTGTTAAGCTTTTAAGTTTTTTCATTATTTTTTACCTCTTAGACAATAAAATGGTACCTTGGCAATCCTGGAATTTTGAAACAATAAAATCTTCTTTGTTTGAACTTATTTTGCAGTGTTCAACTTATTTTAGCGTAGCGTACCTAACTATATAATTCCTAAAAAGCCATTAGTCCCAATTTTTTTAAAAACACTTTTTACAATGAATGTGACATAAACAAAAGTCGGAGTATTTATAAAAATGGTATACCAGTGCAGATTTAAAAGTGCCCCTGAAAAAGTCAAGGCGCCTCATATATAGAAAAAAAGATGTCGATGCCTCCGACTAGAAATGAACTTTGGTCTATTTTATGACTATTTCCAAAAATCATATTTTTCGTAAAAATTTCGGCTGGTGTGGTTGCTAAAAAAAAACAAACGGTCAGAAATAATAGTGTTGAGAAAATTCTTCTAAGCTGCATCGAAGAATTTACAATTTTTGCCGTTGGATCAAAGATCACTTAATTAACTAATTTTTTTTTGAGGCGTCTTAATATGACTATTTGAATTTGAAATTTATACAATATACAATAATGATGATTTTTCTTGCCGAAAAGTTCTTTAGGATTACTGTATATTTCAGAGTCTTGAATTTGAATATCTTAATAATGGGCGCCGGAAATGGACTCCACCCCAAGCGGCTGAAACCCATGCTACGCCACTGCCAAGAGGAGCCCCTCAAGGGGCCACTCATAAAGGGTCCGCCATCTTACGTTTTTTTTTTCAACTAGTGCTTATTTCGTGAATGGTAACACTTAGCACATGTCTGATTTGACAGATAATTAGTTTTATCCTTCCGCTAAACTAATATGGTTGTATATAGGCTTGAACAACGCTGGGAAATATTGCCTGCGATCGACTTACAGAAGATGCCGATTTTGCCAAAAAAATCATATTTTCAGAGAAAGCTCATTTTGATCTTGACGGGTATGTAAACAAGCAAAATTGTCGCATTTGGGGCATAGAAAACCCGCACGCATACATTGAAAAGCCGATGCACCCAAAACGAGTCACTGTTTGGTGCGGATTTTGGTCCAGAGGCATAATTTGGCCATTTTTCTTCGAAAATGAGCAAGGAGTGGCCGTTCCAGTCAATGGCCATCGTTATCGGGCCATGTTGAACGAATTTTTGTTCACAAAAATTGAAGAGGAGGATATTGGCAACATTTGGTTTCAATATGACGGCGCTACGTGCCACACAGCCGAAGCTCGATGTTTTGCGCCCTGTTTTTGAAGATCGCATTATCAGCCGCAGAGCTGATGTCTTTTGGCCACCTCGGAGTTGCGATTTGACACCGTTGGACTATTATTTGTGGGGTGCCCTCAAAGATAAGTGTTACGCCGACAAGCCAAAGGCAGTTGACGCTTTAAAGGACAATATTCGTGAAGCCATTGGTGAAATACAGCTGCACACAATCGATAATGTGCTTAAAAATTTGACCGATCGTGTAGGCTACTGCATGGCCAGCCGAGGCAGCCATTTGAATGAAATTATTTTCCATTATTAACCGGAAGGATTGTACATTCAAATAAAAAAAGAAATTTGAGAAAATATTAAGTAGTTTTTTTTTTTTGCATTTTCAAAAAAAAAAAAGTTATTTGGGGGACCCTTTATTTAATATATATATCAACGACCTTCTAGAAGTTTTAAAGAATTGTCATGTTCATATTTATGCAGATGATATCTACCTATACATAAGCGATACCTATACACAAACTCTTGCGTCGCAAAGCTTAATAAAGACTTAGAAAGTGTGCGGATTTGGGCTAAGGAAAATTATCTTTACCTAAATCCCTCAAACTAAAATGTATGCTTATTTACAAGAAGGCGCTTGATCAAGCATATTTACCAAGAGTTATGTTGAGTGGCTCACAGCTTGAGATTTTTAATACTGCTAAAAACCTTGGCGTCATTTTTAATAAAACGTTTACATGGAATGACCACATTTTACGTACAATCGGGAAGACTTATGGCATGTTGCGTTCGCTTTGGGTGACGCAGTATTACACGCCGCAAAAAATACGCATGCTTTTCGCTAAAGCGTATTTGATACCAACACTGCTTTACGAATGTGAAGTGTATGCCAACTGCGACTGTATCTGTAGGCAAGAAATAAATGTACTTTTCGTAAAGCCAAACTCATCTTTGGTATATCTTTTGACCATCCTCTAAGCCTGCATACATTGTCGCAGATGCACAAAATTGTCTACACTAATGAGTCTCATTATCTACATAAGCGTCTTAAATTCACTCGCAAAGGTAAATAAAATCAACCAATTTCGGCATAAATAGTCTATATCGGAACGACAATTTTTCATCTACGCAATTCGCCTTTGGAATTCATTACCTCCTTATTTGCTATCAATCAGTAACGCATATCAATTCAAAACTGCACTTTTCAATCATTTACAACTTAACTTGAAAATCACATATCCAACTAGCTACTGGCGTCAATTGTTGGAGTTTACTTCTTCCGAATCGATTTTATATAGCGAATGAAATCAAGTGTTGAACAAAAACTCAAGCGTTACGTTTTCTGTCATTCGTCTAGTGACATTTGTGGTTCTCGGCTCTTAGCCGCACGACTATGCGCAGCAAAATACCAACAACGAAGAAACACCAACAAAATACACACATAGCAACCTGCTATTGTATAAAATTGAATTGCAAATTTTTGTAAAACTTCAAAAGTACTGGGCCGATTTTTATGAAATAAGTTTTAGAATATTATATTTGTGCTATAGCACATTTTCCTTTCGAAATTTTAAAACGTAAAGATTTGTATGAAATCATCCCCGATGCCACGCATTGCTTGATCGTTTTCTTTTCGCCAACTTGTGCTTGCAAGAGTATCAATAAACTCCATGAGAGCAACTCTGTCTTCTCTTTTTGGCCGACTAAAGTGGCAAAAATTAACCTTTTTTGGATGCCTGCTCCTAAGAGACGACTTTTTCAAAATTTTGTTTATTTGCCACTTTTCGTAACAGAGTGCGGCTTTTTCCCTTTTCCAAAAATACAACACAAAATTCAGTGCTTGCTCGTGATGAGGCGGGTAAAAATTGTATGTTTGTTGGCGTAAAATATGTGTTACAAAAAAAATCATTAGTTTCGACTTTAGGTCCGCATAACTTTTTCAGTTGTGAACTGATATTTCAAAAAACTATTAAATACTTGGTAATTGGAGTAAAACGAAATGACGCCCATGTGTTACACTCCAACCCACACAATTTTGTACTCGCCTCGATGTTATTCGCCAATTCTTGTGCACATTGTGTAATAGAAACGAGTCTTACGTAAAATAACTTATACATTTTTTTTTTCTGAAATCGAGGAGTGTACCTAAGACTCTACCAATTTTTTATTTTTTTTATTTTCTTTATATTCTTTATATTCCTTTTATATTTTTAATTTGAATTTATGTGAATTAAATTTTTTATACATTTACTTATATGTTTGATTTTTTTTTTTTTTTTGTTTGTTCATTATTAACATTGTTAATTTCTTTTTGGGGCGGCCGTGGCGAAGTTGGTAGAGTGTGTAGCTCATACGGCAGAGAACCCAGGCTCGAATCCCTCATCTGACACAGAAAGTTTTTTAAATTTAATTAATTTTTCTGTTCGGACGTCACCTCTCTGCAGACAATGGCAAGCCTCAGAGAGTTAAATAAACTGCCATGAAAAGCTTCTTGAGGACATTCGGAGACGGCATAAAGCTGATAGGTCCAGTTCTCAATCATTTGTGTTCATACATTTCACAACACAATTGATCATAAGAAGCTCAGTCAAGAAACATTTTGTTGTTTAATTCATATTGCCCCTATTATTTTTGAAATCCCCTTTTATTTTGCCACCTTTTAAATTTGTCAACGGTAACACTCACTAGCACAGCACAACAAAAAAATTGTGTGTGTTTTAATATGTGCGCATTCGCATCGTAGCCGTTGCTCATACGAGTAGCTCGTATTAAAGTGCGCTGTTATAATTGGTAATAATATAAAAGCTTGTTTAATTATAGATCCAACTAGTTTTATTTGATTGAAATTAGTTGAAAATTCGTCGAATTATTTATATTTTAAGGATTAATATTTTAAAAACAGCACAAAATCATTGCTGTTTTGCCTAAACTGAGTTTTTCGCAAGTAAGAAAATTCAAAACAAAGTTATTTTGGTGATTTTGTAGTGAAGTAGAAATACTTCAAGTTGAATAACTCGACGAATTTTCAACCGATTTCAATTAAACAAAACTTGCTGGATTTATAATTAGCTAGAATTTTTATTGCTATGACATAACGGGGCATTTAATAAAAAATGTGTTTACAAATTGATCTCAAAAAGAAAAACTATGAAAATTTAAGGAAATTTTTACTTGTTTCATCATACAGATGAGGATTGCGCTTAATACAATTTTTAAAAGAAGAATTTAATTAAGATTTAGTTTCTGGTAGAGCACTGGGAACGACTAGATATGGTACAACCATTGGTGTGATGTTTTCACGATTACCAGAAACTTAATATTGCAGTAGTTAATTATGACGTTACTATTATAGAAATTCATCACTTTACCTCAAAATGAATTTATGTAATATATGTAATAAATATATTTTAAAATATAAAAAGTATACAATTCTCTTAGTATTATAAGAGATGCCTTTATTTACCCCTTTTACCTTTTATATACATCTCAAATCCCAAGGTAATCGATCTAGCGGAGTAAGCTCCAGTCGCGCGTCAGAGCTGACACGCACACTTCTTTTTTTATTATTTTTTATTTTATTCTAACTTTTTGCTTTTGTGTTTTTTAAGATCAGTTTGAAATTATAAGTTATTTGTTGTTCTTAATTTGCAATTGAGAACAATTGCAAATGCAATTAATGCAATTAAATTGCAATTAATGTATGTATGCAATAATGTATGCAATTAAATAAAAAATTTAATTCATCTTTTTCCCAACGTTTCGTTGATGTTTGTCAACATTTTCAGGGAATCTATTTATTAAAACGATGAAACAACAATGTCAAACCTTAATCAGAACACGAATTTAACAATAATAATGAATTTGCAATAATAATTTTAACAATTCGATAAACAAAAATAAATCGATAGTAAAACAAGACTAAATCAATAACTTACATGGTGAATTTAAAATAAAACTTAAAACATTGAGCTTAAAAACACAAAATATTCAATATATTAAAATTAATTAATTTTAGAAAAATTTAATTTAATTTAAAAATCTGTTGTACCACTTGTCAACACTGTTTTATTAGTGTAAAACAATGGCGTAGCTCGCGCTTATATTATCTTTGTCTTCTCGTGAGTTCATCGTCGTTGTTATCTTATGTTGTATTCGTAGGCTCTCTAGAGTGAAACGTTTTCTCGTGTTCTGTTCGATGTCCAGTATTTTCACTCCGTTCAAGACAGCTGTGTGTCCTCTCTCGATCATGTGTTCTGTTAGCGCTGTCGACATACGTTTGTGTCTGATGTCTGCTTGATGCTCAAGAACTCTCGTTCTGAGTGGTCTCTTTGTCGTTCCTATGTTCACTCCTTTGCATTGCTCAGCTGCATTTCCATTACATTTAATCTCATAGACGACGTTTTTCTGTTCTTGCTTCTTTATAGGTGTTTTTGTGTTGGTGAATAATTTTGTGAGGGTGGTGTTAGATTTGTGAGCGAATATAATATTCTCATCATGTGTGATTGTCTTTAGATGTTTGTTGTCCGTTCGTTTGTTAAATTGTATTGCTTTGAAATAAACTACTTATCGTGACTTAAGCTTGTTAAATTTAAGATTTTTTGTATCTTGCAGCTTAAGGATCCTTATTCAATAAATCAATCAATAAATGAAGTATTATATCTGTAACTTTGTAATTTTAATAAATATATTTTCTGTCGCAGCGCAATGTGTCGACGACTTAATGCTTTAAATTACAACAACACACACCAAATTATTTCAGTTGTAAGTGATTAATTGTGGTTAATTGAGCTTTAACCGATCTTTCAGTAATATTAAGAAAAGTAAAAATATATTGTGAGGTGGAGCTTATAGTTAATGCTTTACCTAACCGATTTGATTACAGCTGAAAAATGCTTTTTGTAGATTTATATCGAAAAAGCTAAAAATGCTTATGGTACACGCAGATTTGAAAAAACAGTGGAGTATTAGACAGAAGGAGACTCAAAACTGTTGAAAAAAAGGTTACCAAGAGCTTAAATATTGATGAAGAATACATTTTTTGAAAGAAGAAGTAAATTTAGATATAGTATCTGGTAGAACACTGGGAACGACTAAATATGGTACAACCACTGATGCGATGTTTTCACGTTTTGTAAATCATGTAACTTCCAATGGTCACGTAAAATACTTTAGTTACTACAGACCTATTGTTACAGTACTTACTTATGAATAAAATTTATCAATTTACCTCAAAATTAATTTATGTAATATATGTAAGTAATATATTTTAAAATTTAAAAATTATATAATCCTTTCAGTAATATAAGAGATGCCTTATTCACCTCCTTTGCCTTTTATATATGTACATATGTATATCTCAAATTTCAAGGTAATCGATTTAGAGAAATAAGCTCCAACCGCGCGTCGGAGTTGGCACACACACTTACTTTTTTTTTTTGTTTTTTGTTAGACTACCTCACATTCGATCACACATGAAAATCTAGACTTGTCGTAACAAACAGTAGGATAATGCTAAGCGGCTATATTTTGAATAAATGTTTTGTATTTTCTTTTTTTTACAGACTTTAAATAATTATGCAAAAATAATAAAAAACTTCTTGGAAACCTCAAATCTATCCATCGTTTTAATTATTGATTCAGTGGATAATGTTTTAAATGGAAATTCCTTCGAATGGTTACCAATTAAAATTAATAGTGCTTCAAAGGTTATTTTGACAGTTACAGATCTTGGAAAAGACGAAACAAGCTATACATTAAAGGATTTTCGCAAAAATGGAGTACCTAATGAAAACATAATAAAATTAGGATCGGTACATGTTTCAAATGGAGATTTTCAATTATCCAAAATTTTAAATGGAAATACTCTGTTTTACGCTAAATCTTTATGCTGGTTGGCATGGTCAGAATGTTTTTCTGTTGAAAATACTAGCATATCAGAAATTTTTGAGAATGTGTTTATAACTCTAGAAACAATATTTTCTGAAGAAGATATTGCTTTCTTGCTCCTCACAATTTCGTTAACAAATTGGGGAATGCGTGAAAGCGACTGTATTGGAATTTTTAGGAACTATTCCCAATGTGATGCACCAAAATCTTTCAGAATTTGGTCAAAGTTTTGCTGGATCATGGGACCAATGCTTTTAAGCCTAAATAATATTCGAATAACCGATAATATTTTTCGTGATGCTATACATAGAAGATATCAGCATAAGCAACAATTTGTACATGACTCGATAAGGGATTATTATGAGATGCAACCAAACACATTGACTTTTTCCACCGGATTATCTATACCGTAATTATAACATACATATTTTTTAAAAGCGTTGTAATTTTTCTTTTTTTTTTTAAGATATAACGTTCAAAAGTTATTAAAACTTCCTTACCATTATTTATGTGCATTAGAAGGAACATCAAATGCCAAAAAGTCGGATCAATTTTTCAACTCCTACTTTTTCACAGATTTGCAATGGACTCACTGTAAGGTGATAGCAACTGGATCTATCCCTTTGCTCTGTGATATAATGACAGCAAAGCGTGTTCTTTCAAATTGTGACGTCTCTTACTTTCATATTGATGTTTTAGAAAGATTTCTTAAAAAATATTTTAACGAATTGAACTATGACGGCCATCAATTCCTGACTTTATTCAAATATTTTTTAAAGGGAAAAATAGATGATGCTTTATATAAATTCAATGAAGTGATAATGGCTTGGTATTCTTTTCTAGAGGAAATTAAATCAACATATTTGGAAATCATGTCATGCGAGTTCCAGGATCAAACTTGTACGTCTTTTAGTGGTTATGATATGTTAGTATATCTACCACATAAAGACTTTCATGTTGCCACCCTCAGCACTGAAAGAGAAGAAATATGTATATGGGATATTAAAAAATGTGAACGTGTCAGAGAATTTAGAGGCATACCACAACCTACAGCAATATATCCAGTAGGAAAAGTAGATGCTGCAGTATTGTGTAAACGTGAAATAAAAGTAATTAATTTGGTTGAAGGAAATTTCAAGGTAAATTTTTCTGTACTACTATTATTTAATAGTTACACTCGAAACGATCTCTGTTGAATTTTACGACGATAATCGTCTGTGACGCTTTTCAGCCTGAAAGTGACTAAATTTACACATGCACATTTTTAAAATTTTTTTGTTGAATAATATACAAAAAATGTTTAGCGACTAATACAACTGGTGTGTAAAAGATAAAACGCACTTATGTTTATTTTTCAACAAAAAAAATGTAAAAATATGCATGTGTAAATTTAGATTACCTTAGTTGGAAAAGCGTTGCCGACGATTGGTAGTTAAGTATTATTTATATATTTTTTTCAAATTCCTTCTTTTTTACACAAATCTTCTAAAATTCTATGTCTGTCGTTAAGAATGAGTTTAAAGTTTCCATGTGAAACACTATATTCGAAGTAAGCTGGAGGGATGCCATCATTAGAAAATACCATATTTTTATAATTATAAATTTATATGCCTTATATAAATTATTATTCCCACAAATAAAAGATAAAATTTAAAAAAGTTATTTCTGCATTGCACATCAGAAGAATTTTGAAAGTTTTCAAACCCTGAAGACCACATCGATACCGCCATATTAAATCCATCATTCTGAATTATTAAATTTTGACTTCAAATTCTGAATCAACGACCTTCAAAACTTCCATACATCGGTTTTTAGTTACAAATCATGTAGCCTTATAGTTCTGGTTAAAAATATTGAATATTAGTACGATATGATATCGTTGCTTTCTGGGCCGGCCTGGTCAATTAATTTCAAACTCTCACTAATTTTAATTTAACTAGTATCAAAGTTAAAATAAAAACAATACCGGAAACATAAACTTTTTTGGTTTACTAGCACCGGTTCCTAATTTCACTAATTTATGCTTAAGAAGTGTTCTTTTATAAAATCCCGATCCCGTCCCTGTGGTCGAAGTGGTCAAAAAACCTCAAAAAAGCTTCAAAACATTTATTATTTACAAAAAAATAATTTAAGATCGTATTGGATAAAATGTGGATAGCGTAAAAATCAGCACCATTTAAGAATACTTTTAAAAAGTTTTTAAATATCAGGCGCGCCTTTGCTTCTCTAACGAATGTTGTCTATATACAACGAGCCTTCAAATACTTAGCTTAATTACAAAATCAATGAAACCTGCTGACCAAAATATATGTTAATTTTTTCAATAATTTGTTCATAAATATCCTTTTTTCAGAAAGGTGTTGTCTTATAATTATGACAATATTTTCACGAATTTTCAGAAAAAATTATTGTCTTTAAAAAACTAAATTCATTAATATTTACAAACAATAAATACATTTAATACTAAAGTAAGTATGTGTATCTATTAATACTAATATAATAATGGAGCAAGTCTTGTTCTATATTCTAGTACCTAATATTTAATATAAATATGCATATTAAAAAACTCCGATTAAAAGGTACCTCAGAATAATAAGATCAAAATAATTCATAAAATTCTAGCTAACTATATCAACAACAAGCACAGCTGACTACAACAACAATAACAACAATAACAACAGCAAGAACACAATTTTGAAATTCATAAAATCCTAGCAAGAAGAAAAAATCCTAGCTAACTATACCAACAAAAAATACAGCAGACTACAAATTCAACAACAACACAACTTTAAACTTGACAAAATCCTAGCTTACTATAGAATAGCAACAACAACAAGCAGACAACCTTGTTTTATTGCCGAATTTCAGCATGCAGCATGGCAGAGGAGCAGAGGGTAGGAACGATTCGGCAGAATAAACGATCAAACGCTGCATGCATGTTTTGCTTGCTGCTTGGCCGCCAGAAAACAAAATATGAAAAATGCCTGCAAATTTATTTTATTCACCTGATAGAGCGTTGCTTGTATGTTTTCTAGTTGCTTGGTAGCTAGAAAGCATAATCTGAAAAGCAAACTTTATAAACAAATTTTCACAAGAATCAGTCAACAAGCAGAATATAAAAAATGCATGCAAATTTCTTTCTTTCATTTCAGCTACCCACACACATGCATGCAAACAAAACCAATAACAAACTTTATCAATGAATTTGTCTGCTCTTGTTTGCATCATCGTAGAAAAAAAAAATTTTTTTTTTTAGTGGAAAGGAAATATAGTGGAAGCTGCACCAGCGCGCACTATTCAGATGCTCTTTAATTTCAAGTTCCTCCTTGCTAATAGAAATATGTCATATTTGGCTCAACAATACTCTCAAGATCTAACCGGTTTCTCTGTTTCTATGTATGGGCACTTCCAGCGTAACTCACGCGACATGCGTACGACTTAAAGCTTCGTTTTCGGAAGCTTATGTTATTAATTCTGTAATGTATTAATGTAAAAAAATTTCTTATGTACATATGCCTTAGAAGAAATAGTAATGGTATGATAAAACAAAATTATCGTTCCTGTAACTAATTAAGAATAACAGTGGTAAAAATGGGAGTAACTCACGCGACGAAAAATTAAACTGTGATTTGCAAGCACGTTTTGATTTTAAAAATTCAGCGAATTTTAAAAATTCAGCGAATTTTACCATATAACCTGTTTTTGTTTTTAATTTTTAATTAATGGGAAAACAGTGAAGTTTCATAATAAATCCATTTAACCGATGAACTTTGCTTATTTAAAAATATATTGAGTTCCCAAAAAATATTTGCCGTAACTCACTTATCATAACCAACGCGACAATATTTCCGTTAAGAAAATGTGTAATCAAAGAAGAGAGAAAAGAGCTTAAGAAGAGTAACTAACATCATAGTTCGGCCATGGTCGAAGTTTACTAGGTGTCATGTCCTATATCTTTAGAAGACGAGGGTTTTAATATTAGTTAAGGCATTGAAATTTTCAAAATGTGAAGTTCATATATATCAGTATTTTGCTAGATAAAAAAATTCAATTTCGAAACACAGTACATTTTTTTTTTTTTTTGGTTTACATTTTTGTGGAAATACTCATATACTCATGGTTTTAGTCTTATGGCTAGAATTTAATCTATTATTATATTTTTGTATTACTGTTTGTATGACGCATTAATGTTTATAAATAAATAAATATAACTTTCAACAAACGAACGTGGTGATATAAAAACAAACATTTTGGCGATCGTGACAGGACCAGTAGAGGGTCTACATACGTGCTAAAAGGGCCTTAGCCCCCCACTTGGAGAATTTCTTGTATGGAAAAATAATGAAAATAAGCCTTAAATTCCGTCCAGTCCCCCTCCCCCCCCTTGGGCTTCAAAACTGATAAATACAGTCGCAGCAATAACTTTTCGAACTTCCTTAAACAAATTCAAACATTTAATGTCTATAGCAATCTAAACTGAAATAATACGAAAAACACGTAAGAAAATGTGTGGAGGCTCTTTCAAAAGCTTTCATACTTTAAGTCTATAACACACAGAAGGCATGCATTTATTAAATCATCTGAAGTTTCTGTTACGTAAATTTCAGTTATACCATCAGCTAACGTGTGTTTAACAGAAACGTCAGATGCTTTGATGCATGCATGCCTTCTATGTGCAGGGAACTTTACAGAATTATGGCTAGTGACTTGAACAAACTTGACGCATGTAAATAAATAAGAAATTATGCAGAGGAACGCAGCTTGTGACATTCGTGACAAGTTTTTTAAAAAAAATTAATGAAATTGAAAAACCTTCAGACGATGGCATATTTTGCTTAAATCTTTACTTTTATTTATTTGTATTTGTAAACCTATTGGTGCAATAACCTTTTGTTTGTCGTTTGAATGGTTTAGGAGATAAAAATCGTGATAGTTTGGAAATTCAGTGCAAACTTGTAATTACGTGAAAGCTAATTTCACAAAATTTCGACATGATAAAATTTACAAGAAAAACAGTTTTAAAATTATCATTTAAAATATATCAGCTTTAACTCTCATAGGTGTTAGTTAAATTATGACAAAATTTGTACAGTCATAAATCCCAGTGATTTTTAATAAAAATTTTTCGCTTATTCTTTAAGATATCAACAATTAAAAACAAATTTTATTAAATATCACTGTGAAATTTTTACAAATATGTCAAAACGTCTGATTTGACATGGAATCACTGATATATGTAATTTTGTAATTTTTTAAAATTTTGGTTTTTTTTTTTTGTTATCTTAGTCCCCCCTCTGGTGAATCCTAGATCCGCCTCTGGACAGGCCAATTGTTGTATTGTAAACAACGTCCAGTAAAACTTAAATTTAAATAAAAATAAAGAAATTTAATAAAATTTTTTTGTGTGATGGCAAAGTTTGATGAATTAGTAACCGATCAACTGGAAATCGGCACAAAAATTCAGGATAAATACAGAAATTTCAAGAAAGATGCACCTACAAGAAAAACAAAATCATATTGTTAAGAAAAATTAGTTTTAATTAATGTTTTAAGAGATCTCTTAGAACAAAACCACAAAAACATAGCAGAGCATGCAGAGTTAGACTTAAATCATTAATATTTTCAAAACAATTACTTTGAAAATGTTACAAAAGTAGTTGAAAAATATGAAAAGATACTCGAAGAGTTATTAAAGCAACATTGTCAAAATGAAGCAGCGACTATAGCCATTGAAATTGCATCACCTTCAACATCCAAACAGCAAGAGGTAGCCACAACCACTGCAGCATTGTCACAGCTTGCATTAGATATGGAAAAGAGGTACATGAGTCGAGGCCCACAACAGGCAACGGTGAAGTTTTTCATTATCAATCATCACCTAGCACAAATTTTGTCACTCAAACGGATTCTCAAACAATTCAAGCAGAGCCGGAGAAAAATAGGACTAGTTGAAACAATTCGAGAATATTGGAGAGATGCGGTAAATGCACATAGAGAACTGATGATAAAAAAAAGCAAGTATATTATACAGTGAACATTTATTTCTTGAGCTAGAAGAGAAATACCATTCAGTTTCTTTATCACTCAAGGAAAAGTTTACCACATTAGCAACACTAGTGTCTGACCTGAGTGTAAGTCTCCCGAAAATAACTTTACTAATTTTTGATGGAAGTTATCTGAAATGGAAACCATTTGGAGCCAATGGAGCCTCACAACTTAATCAAGCACTTTCAAGCGACAGACACAAACTACATGGCAGCATGGAACATTTTTACTGAAAGATATTATAATTCAAGACTCTTGCTTGCTTCTCAATTAAATCAGTTGATGATCCAAGTCACGCTTCAATCAGAATCGTATCAAACAATAAAGCGAATGCATCACAATAGCATGAAATCACATACATTGGTGCTGATTGTGGACGGACGTGTTTTTTTATTCTCTCCAACTTAGAACAAAATTAAAACAAAAATTGTGAGGGGGTACAGATAGATATTACTCCAGTAATATTAACAGAAAACAAAGTTTGGCGGATAAAGATGCTAGAACCCGAATCAAATGTTCGTTCTGTGGGAAATTGGGACATACCAGGGATGAGTATCTTACAAGAAAAAACACTCCATATTGTGAGAAATGGCAGGAGTGCGGTCATGAAAGAGGGTGGAAGTGTGCTCAAGAATGCAGACCTAGAAATAGTCAGATGCAAGAAAAGAACTACGTAAATAAGAATAACCAGAGACTCAATACAGGAAACCCATTCAGAAATAATGGGGACAAGTGTTTAGGTAGGGAGCAAAGACCGCTTATGCAATGGAAGTGGTGTAAGAAAATCGGACACACGGGGACTGCTACGCAAAGAGAAATCAGGGTTCAGGCAGGAAAACTTCCAAGGGCCCAGCAAAGGCCATTCAGCTGGGAGTCCCGAGATAAGAGAGTAACACGGCCATTAAAGGCAGTAACAGAGAACTCAACGTCTAACAAGATTGTGAATATCTGTACATCTAAGCCAATAGAGAGAGTGTTGTAACAGAAAATTTAACCTCCGAAGAGATCGTTAATATCTGTACACCTCAGCCAGTTGAGAGTGAAGTGAAGGAAGCTTTAACGCCTGAAGAGATTATAAATGTCTGTATATCGAAGAAAGTAGAAGGTGTAACGAGTATTAGCCAAGAGTTGAAAGAAACAATTGAGCTGTCGAAAACAACAGACAAAAATTTTTTCTTATAACATGATAACAATCATGCAAATTATATTATATGTAATTAATATGGTTTCTTAAGAAGCGTTAAGAAACATAACAGAGACAGTAGAAAATAAGAAAATAAAGGTTACTGGGATATTTGTAATGATAACACGTAAAGTCAAAAGGATATTAATTGATAAAATAAAAATATTTAGTAAAAATAAAGCAAATTGTCATTGGCACAAATATCTGACCGTGCAGGAGAAGAAAAGGGGTGAATGTGTTGGCATCTCCAAAGTGAATGATGTGTTTGTAGAAATTCCTTTGTGCTCATTCTCATGAGCTCATACTCATTCTACTTGTAGACTCCGGGGCAGACACGAGCTTGGTAAAACAAAGTGCATTGCAACAAAGTGCATGCAAACAATTGAAATTAGAAGCAAGGGGAAAAAAATTTAAGTTGAGCGTTTGGGGGCTTCATAAAAACGTTAGGTGCGTTAAAAATTTCATATAGTGGAGTAGAAAATCTACGTTTAAAGTTACACGTGGTGGCGCTAGAACAAGGACTACCTGCAGATGAAATATCAGTAATTACCACTAAGACAAGAGAGGGAAGTAGGAGAGGGAACATCATCCTTAAGGCAAAAAAAAAGGTTAATCAATTACAATGAGGAAATAAGAATTAAAGCATGAACGGCACAAATAGTAAAAATGAAAATAGAAACGAAGATTCCAACGGAATTGGTATATAAGCAGCAAATTGAAAATTTATTTAGGAGAGAGTTTTACCAACGTAAGTAACAATACAGCATATGTGTTAATTTTGAATGCAACTGAAGAGGATGTGATCAGACCTAAGCATTATAAACCAAAATTCTCGAATTTTAGTATGTTAATAATGGAAAATAACGCAATATATGGCGTGAAAGAGTATAAAATAAGGGACAAATTTATAAGTTAACGGAAACAATACAGAAAGACCTTAATTTAAACGCAGAGGAGCGGTCCTCGATAGAAAATTTAATAACTTCATACCATAAGATTTTCCTGCTAGAAGGGGATAAATTGTCATGAGTGTATGTGTTTTGCAACACGAAAATCAGATCCAAGCAGATCAGTCTCCAATAAATCAGAAACAATATAGATGCTTCAGGCCCTTGGGAAGGAAATTCAAAGTCAAGAGTTCAAACCTTGGAACTCGCCAGTACTATTAGTGCCCAAGAACGCGGGGGGTATTGGGAAAAAAGTGGAGGTTAGTCATAGATTTTAGAAAGGTGAATGACACCACCATCGACCAAGTTTTTCCAATTCCAAGAATTGATGAAATATTAGATCATTTGGGACACTGTAGATATTTTTCAACTCTAGATTTGGCTAGTGGGTACTGTACAATTGTACACACGTTAAGAAAATATTTATGAAATAATACCCTCAGTAAACAAACATTCAGCGAAAGAATTCAATATTGCTTATTTCATTTTAATACAAGAATGATTAATTCAGATGTTTCGATTTTAAGTTTATTTATTTTTGCTGAATGTTTGTATGTTGGTTAAGTATTTTTGCTCACTTTGGTTTTTTGCTTCCTTAACTGAATCTTTATTTTGTGCTTATTTAACTTAATATAGTATGTTGGTCAATAATATATTGTTTCTGCTTCCTGCATATTTTAAGCTGTTAATTAGTACATTTTAGTTTACTTACTTACTTACTTCTGTGGCCGTAACAACCCGTGTCCGGGTTTCGGCTGACCTCATCAGCTCTCGCCAGGCGCCTCAGCTTTGCGCGCGCCTAAGTGCGGTTAGGGCTTCCTCAGCCTGGTCCATCCATGGAGGCATGGTCTCCCTCGTCGTCGTTGACCAGCGACCCTCGCGTCGAGCACCTTTTTTGCTGGAGCTTCGTCGTCCATACAATGGACATGACCCAGCCAGTGTAGTCGCTGCACAGTTATACGCCGAACTACGTCAATGTCTTCGTAGAGCTCATACAGCTCGTTGTTCATTCGGATGCGATAGTCATCGCCGACTCGAACAGGACCGAAGATTTTGCGAAGAACTTTTCTCTCGAACACCCCCAGAGCGGCTGCGTCGGTACATTTTAGGTTACGTTGTTATTGAATTAGTATTTAAATTACCGATTTAATTAATAAAATTGATTATAATTTCAACTTAAAACCAACTGGTTGTTTTTATCTTCGTCGATAAAACCTTTGAGTTCAAGTGCTCTAAAGGCGCATCAACCTTCAACAAAACTTCAAGTTAAAGTTCTTAAAGAACCAATTTATTCAAAGGATTCTTAGTTATTCAAAGGATACTTGAGGACAACATATTGCGACGAGGTGCTGCAGGAAGCCATCTACATCATGAAGCTCAATTCAAAGAATAATCACTAATTTAAAAAAACGCCCAGCCGATCGGAAGACAAAGCCGTATTATGAACAAAGACTCCGCGATTTGACTGTTTTTTGGAATCAATTTGACGCCAATGATAAGGAGATTCGAGAAAAAAAGACAATGCTGCTTCCCGATATGAATATTTTACGAAGAACTACTACGATGTGATTCGAGACCTTTTCGAACAGTAAGCGAGATGTTCCAACAACAAATCCACGCATTAAGCAACACACCAACGGCTAACGTACAAAATCATTCGAAGCTTCCAGCCAATTCAGTACAGCAAGCTGAAATTACCAAGTTAATATGGAAACAGCATGCCATATTATATAGTTGTGGGAAGAAATTGAAGCAATTAATTATCATATTTGGGACTTGTGCGATGATCCAAAAGGCAATGGGTACAATGTTGAGGAATACATGTCACTGGAAGAACAGTTCATTCATTAAAAATAAAATTGTCATGTGAACCTTTAATGCAACAAATCTATGACAACGTTGCACGGGAAGAGTTCTTTAGAATACTAGAGGTTCATATTCCTAAATTCGACGGAGACTATCTGTCATGGAAAGAATTCTACGATCTTTTAAATGAAATAATTCACAAAAGACCAATTTCGAATGTGCAAAAAATATGGTAGCTGAAGTCTTCACTGACTGGAGAAGCAGCAACATTAATTCATCATTTCTCTTTGAGTTCAGATAATTATGGAGCTGCTTGGAAAACGCTGCAAGACCGGTACATGAGAGTCTCCTTGCATTAAAAAATTTGGGAATCGACAGTCTAAGCTGAGATCCACTTTTATTGCACATTTTTTAGAACGGCGACTCACCAAAGACCATGAGCTGAGGATTCAATACATTAACTTTATGTGCGAATGTGAAGATTTGGGTCACATGACAAAAATAAATATTCAAAATGTTATGGTTCCAAATTATTTTATCCCCCACCACTGTGTCTTACACCACCGATATTAAAAAAATGTATCGACAAATCAACATGCATAGCGAAGATCGAAAATACCAACTCATATTATGGAGAGAACATTCTTCAGAACCCCTTCAATGCTACCAACTCAACACAGTTTTCTATGGTACGAGAGCAGCACCTTTTTTGGCAACAAAATGCTTACAAACACTTGCAACGATTAACCAAGAAGAACGACCACTAGGAGCAGCTGCATTGAAAACCGACTTCTATGTTGATGATTAGGGCACGGATTTCCATGCACTAAAAACTCACAAATTCAAACTTGAAATTCAAAATCATGCAACAAAAATATTTTAATTTTTATATATTATTTTCAAAAAAAAAGGACAATAAATATTGTAAAAACAATGTGTGAAATTCAAATAACAAAGCATTAATACTAAACAACTTTGAATACAAACAAAAACTGTAAAAAAAACAAAAACATTAAAAAATTACTGCAATTATCGCAATTATGAGATCAACCATGAATTATCGCCCTATTGGCATAAATGACAAAATGTTGTTTGAAGTTTTCGAAAATAAAGGATTCCTGATTGCGCATTAAAAACCTTTTTTAAATTCAATATATATAATTTTAAATTTTAAAGAAACTATCAAAAATGTATGCAATAACAATTGAATGCCGTTTTCAAGAATATTTCATGATTCGCAAACATTATTTAACTATTTCACTTTTAAGATATCCAATAAAAACATGCATTTGCATGGAAATCCGTGCTCTTTTGATGATGGTTTGAGTGGCAACAACAGTTTGATGGAGTCAATCGAAATACAAAGTCAGCACACAAAAATTCTGTATGAAGCAGGATTTCCATTAAGAAAATGGTGCGATTTATTTTAACCAATGATCAAATTGAAGTTAACCCTCCGATGAGTGAGAAGGTCCCTAGGGACCTTTTTGCCTTTTCAAACTTAAATTACTCCTACTTCGGCCACTACAACCCCCCCCCAAAGTTACTCTGTATTCCAAGAGTATTTTGTTGAGCATCTTTTGGAAAAAAAATCAAGCCGATCGGATCATTACTTTAGGAGTTATTGAGGTTTTAGTGAGAATAGTACGTGGACGTGTGAATAGGTCCGTATGGACCTTGTACTGAATTTCACTAATAAAGGCATGTTTTTGGGCATCATTATAATTTTTTTATTGTTTTAACACATAATTTACTTGTTCTGAACACAAAGACCTAAACTCAAAGACATTAGGGATGATGGTAAAAACAATAAATTCGAAGAAAAATTCGAAGACATGAACTTTATTGCTTTCAAGGAAAGGCACAATATTCTAATTTTATACTACTAGCAATAAACCAGTTCTTAGAATTTTTTGTTCTAAGTATTTTGTTCTTAGTATTTTTTGTTCTTAGTATTTTTGTTCTTAGAATGTTTTCTTAGAATTTTTTGTTTTTATCATCATCCCTAATGTCTTTGAGTTTAGGTAGACGTACGAAAGAGTATAAAAGAGGTTGTAGTTTCGTAACAAAAATATAAATATGGCAGATGCAAGTAATTTGGACGTTACTGAAATTATTGTACGCAGTTGTTCCCTTACAGAGGCCGCACCCGCTTCACACAATATATTCCGTCAAAGCCAGCTAAGTATGGTTTGAAAGTATGGTGGTTATGCGACTCACAGTGTTATTATCCTGTGAAGGGAATGGTATATTCTGGAAAACTGCCAAACCAACAACGGGAGATAAACCAAGGGCAGAACGTAGTGCTGGATCTAGTGGAAAAATATTTAGATGCTGGCCGTACTATATACGCGGATAATTTCTTTACCACTCTTGACTTGGCGCGTATTTTGTTGAGGAGGAAGACCGCATATGTTGGTACAGTGCGCTACAACAAAACATTCATTCCACAGGAGTTCAAGAAGAACCCGAAGCGCACCATCAATAGTACATTATTTGGGTTCAACGAAGGGGATATAGCGTTATGCTCATACGTGCCGAAAAAAAATAAAGTGGTGAACGTGCTCTCCACAATGCATTACACCTGCCTCGTTGACGAGCAAGCCGAGAAGCGGAAGCCCTATGCCATATTAGATTACAACGCCAACAAATGCGGCGTTGATACCATGGATCAAATGCTAGGCACTTACAGATGCAAAAGAGTAACACAACGATGGCCTTTGGCCATGTTTTATAATATGCTGGACGTCGCTGCATTTGCTGCTTTTACGATTTACAACGAAATGAAGCCTATAAAAAGGAGTGACAGACGGCGGTAGTTCTTGTTACTGCTAACGAAACAATTGGCCACACCAAATATCGAAGAACGTGCCCTGAACAACCATATAACCTCATATCCAAGGATACGCAATGCGATGGAAGCATTCGATGTCAGGGTAAGAAAAACATCTTCAAATTCAAGAATAGAATATATATTTATTTGTTTTTTATTTTTCTTTTCATTGCAGGTATTACCAAGACCGATGGAAGGCAATGCACCGTCGTTTGCGGCTATGTCAAGTAGACCGTCATGTCGCCTTTGCCGTTCTGAGTACGGGCGGCAGCGGAAAACGCGGGCACACTGCTTCGGCTGCGGCAACGCTGTTTGCGGAGAACATAGCACACTTTTACATCGCTGCAACACTTGCGCACAGGGCGGGGGACAAGAAGTACACGCTTAACAACAATAATTTTTAAACTTTTTTATAATAGTCTTAAGAAAATTCAAGCAAAAAAAAAAAAAAAAAATTAAAAAAATTGAAAAAATTTTTCAGAACTGTCTCAGAATTCAGAACTGTCACTCATCGGAGGGTTAAGTTATTATGCGCAAAGTCTCGTGTTGCTCCAATAAAAAAGACACCACTACACGGTAAGAATTGTGCGCAGCCTTATTGAGAGCTCAGCTAACAACCTGAGTAAAGGAAGATTTGCAATACAGCAGATACAAAACATACTACTGATCAGACTCGCAAATTGTATTGGCTTGGCTAAATTCTGATACGGCTTAATACCAAGTTTTTGTTGCCCACAGAATAATCAAAATACGTGAACTTCGCCTACCAGAACAATGGAGATATGATGGTGTCAAGATGAATACCAGCAAAAGATTTTGCCAAATATATGTTATGGTCCAATATTTTTATACGCAACAGAAGATAAAACAACACCGGCAAAGGTGTTGACTGAAACTGAAGAAGAATGAAAGAAAAGGGCGCTTCCATCAGTTTTAACGGCTCTCGACAATAAAGAATTGATCTATAAAATTAACCATGGGAACTCTTTCAAAACACTTCAACGTGTCGTGGGATATGTTTTTCGTTTAATTAATCACAGCAATGCAACAATTTTTCACGTCAACATGAAATTGTTTTGACGCCAGAAGAATTAGATCGAGCCCGGAAGTCTATAGTTCGTGCCATGCAAGCGTAAGACTTTAGTGATGAAATAAAACAACTGAAATCAGAAAAGGCAGTACACTGATCGGCTTAACACCATTCATTGACGATACTGGAGTTCTACGAGTTGGCGGTCGGTTCAAAAAAATCAACATTAGCATATGATGCCAAACACGAAATACTCTTGCCGTACAATGATGTTATAACCAAACTATAATGCAAATCTTTGAAAAGAATATTATGCTCTGTGGACCCATAACACTTTTAGCGAGAAAGATTGTACAGAATTGCATAATTTGCGCAAAAGCATGACCAAAACTGCTTTCGCAAAAATTGGGAAACCTGCCCGCAATAAGAGTAACTCCCACTCGGCCATTTATTAACACAGGAGTGGATTGTTGTAGACCATTTTGGATTCACTAATTTTCAAATCAAATGCACAAGAAGATATTTTATCAACATGCGGTCAGCGTGGCATACATTTTAAATTCATTCCACCACGTGTCCCACATTTTGGGGGCTTATAGGAAGCGGCAGTTAAGTCCGCATAAACATCTACTACTAAAGAACGTTTCAACAGAATCACTAACATACGAAGAGTTAGAGACGATAACACTGGTCAACAGTGTTTATGTCACACGAACTTTGATAGCTAATGCTGTTTAAACGTTCTTCTCTCATTATGAAAATTAACTTTTTTTTTTAGTTGGCCTCAGATTTTTTGAGATTTCGGTCTTTGTATTTTTACGACTTTGATTCTGGTTTTATGCTCTGGAATCTAAACTACTTAACGCAGAGTAAAAGGAAAAAACAGGTTTTTCAGCGGGGTAGTTTTTATTTTTCTGCCATATTTAGTCTGTGAGATATTCCGGTTCAAAATAAAATTTTTGATTTTTTTGTTAAAAATTTTGACTTTTACAAGTATTTTTTTATATTTAAAGTCATATTTCAAAAAAGTTTAGTTTCATCGAATTTTATATTGAATTCCCTAAATTTTGATACCAAAACATGAACATCCTCCGAGAGGAACAATTAAAATCAATTAAAATAAAGCTTTATTGCGAGTGGAATACTAAGAGTGATAAATGCTTCATATGGCCATATGGCTTGTTATTTGTATTTTTATATTTTTTTATATTTGTTTGTATATTTTAATTTATTTTAATTGTTCCTCTGAGAGAATGTTCATTTTTTGGAATCTATTTATATAAGGGGATTCGATATAGAATACGATAAAATCACATTTTTTTAAATATGACTTTAAATAAAGAAAAAAATACTTGTAAAAGTCCTTTTTAACAAAAAATCAAAAATTGTATTTTTAACCTGAATATCTCACCGACTAAATATGATAAAAAATTAAAAAGTACGCGTTACTCTAAGTATTTTTAATGATATTAAAAACAACATCAAAGTCCTAAATTACAGTGTCCAAAATAACAAAAAATCTGAGGCCAACTAAAAAAAAAAATTGAGTTTCATAACGAGGGAAGAAAGCTTAAGCAGTATTAACTATCAAAGTTCGCGTGGCACGAAAAAGTTGCGAAATTTTTGACCAGTGTAATCATTGAGATTGAAGCAATACTCAATTCAAGACCAATTCACCTCTCAACTCTCTGCAGACAATAGCAAACCTCAGAAGGTAAAAAACTGCAATGAGAAGCTTTTTGAGAACATAAGTCATTCAAAATCAACATAAAGCTGGTAGATCCAGTTCTCGATCATTTGTGTTCAAACATTTCACAGCACACACAACACAATTGATCATAAGAAGCTCGGTCAAAGTCCTTTGAAGGGCTGAAATGGCTATTTCTTTTTTTTTTTTTTTTTAAGTGCGTTAAACATAGCAACAAGTCAATGGAATTTCATTGTATATGAAATGAACCATTAAAGGCAGCATTATCAGCATTATAAAATGGAACTTGTATAGCACAACAGCTATGCGAAGAGCTGCAGCAAAAGATGGATTGCGATGAAACAATACAAAACTTTCAGGTAATCACTCAATCTCTGCGCATCGATGATATGCTTTTAGCATTTTTTGAAGTATTGCTAGGTTCTGAATATGTTCTGCGTAGTCTGTTGTACTGAAGTTAAAGAGTAGTTGTTTTAGTTGCGTCGGTCTAGCAAGTTGTGATGCATTGCCAAAAGTTGCAAGTGCTATTTTTAAGGTGGTTGAAACTGTTCGGTAGCCTGTGATATTGATTGATTCTCCCCTTATAGTACATTCTGGTTCCAGACTTAGCAAGCCAGTTTCTTCGAATGTCATTTGTGAAGACTGTTGAATACATACGGTCGTAAGTCGAGTTGGATTTCGTAGTGCAAATATCCATTGGTTTTTTTTCCAGTTGAGTCCATGTGGAATTTGTCAGAGTATTTTCCAGGATGCAGGTTTGTTGAGGTTCGTTGACCAAAAGAACCAATTCGCAGGCACATGATTCAGAATTTCATTTGTATTTTGCTTGGAGGTTGAAACGAATTCGTTGATCTGGAGTTATAACCATACATTATTGTAGATCACCTTTATTCAATGGTATGTATTGATCCCTGTGACTTCCTATTGCTAATGCTGAGGCGCATGGTTTGATGATAATCATAGAGTCATGTATATAAGTTTAAACAGGAATCATTTTAAAAATCTCGAATTGTTCTAGATTGATGAGAAAGGGTTATCTGAAACAGAGCATTATGAGACCTCCCTTGACTGTCATTAGATTATAAAGTTGTAGAAAATCGTTGCTGTCAACAGGTAACTCTAACAATGGTGGTAAATGTGCTCTAATTGTTTTTAATTCTTCCTTCAATCGATTGGCAGATAATATTAAAGAGTTTATTTCCCATGGTGTGTATGGGCTAGCACATCAGGTTGCCCCCTGAACTCGTTGCATGTTCACCATTAATCACGTAAGTTGAGTTGATGTTGATAGAAACATTTGATGCAGTTTAATTTGAAATTCATTAGTGCTAATATGATTTAGCTCTTCTGCAAGGTTGTTTAACTGTGAGCCTACTTGTTTAAAACGCTTCTTTGCTGTAGTTGCATCAATTTGCAAGAGGTAAAGAGTTGAATCAATTACTGATGTTTGATTATGCAGCAAGTTCACTAGGTGATCCTCATTGTTTCAGATTTCATCAGTTGCCTTCGACATCTTGATTGCATAGTCATTGTCCAAACAGTGATCCAGCCATGTTTCCAACTATACTCATGGCTCCTCTCTTAACCCGTTTGGAAGACAGAAGCATATCATATCAGCAACCCATCTTTTGCTGCAGCTCTTCGCATAGCTGTTGTGCCATACAAGTTCCATTTTATAATGCTGATAATGCTGCCTTTAATAGTTTATTTCATATACAATAAAATTCCATTGAATAGTGCGTTGCTATGTTTAACGCACTTAAAAAAAAAAAAAAAGAAATAGCCATTTCAGCCCTTCAAAGGACTTTGACCGAGCTTCTTATGATTAATTGTGTTGTGTGTGCTGTGAAATGTTTGAACACAAATGATCGAGAACTGAATCTACCAACTTTATGTTGATTTTGAATGACTTATGTTCTCAAAAAGCTTCTCATTGCTGTTTTTTACTCTCTGAGGTTTGCTATTGTCTGCAGAGAGGTGACGGCCGAACAGAAAAATTAGTTCAATTAAAAAAAACTTTTTATGTCAGATGGGGGATTCGAACCTTGGTTCTCTGGAGCTTAACGCACTTATATCTTTAAAATGAATGCCCAAGTGAGGTCTGAATCTGGTTACCTTAATTTTGTCTGCATAGGTCAGTGGCAATAGTAACATAATGATCATGGCTGTAGTAAGGTAACTTGTTACTGAAGTACGGCTTCTTTTTGAACATGTCTTTTCATCAATAATTTTTAATTGGAAGAGGTGGTAGACGGTGGATATTCAATATTCCAGAAGATGTCTGTGCGACTGCAACTCGAATATAACCATCATCTCCCGTGTATGTGTCGATGATTTTTCCTAGCGGCCATTGCTGAACTGGTAAGTTATCTTCTTTTGATAGTACCATAGTGCCTTCCTTGATATTGGCTGATTTATGGTTCCACTTATTTTTGTATTGCAGTGCGTTGAGATATTCTCTTGACCATTGGTTCTAGAATTCATGGTGAAGGTGGGTTATTAATTTCCATCTATCTAGTCTATTCATTTTTATAGGCAGTGCATGTGTGTCAATTTGTGCATTCATTGGATCTCCGATTAATAAATGCCTTGGAGTTAAGGCAGTTAGATCAGTTGGGTCGTCCGACATTGAAGTAATTGGTCTTGAATTAAGTATTGCTTCAATCTCAATGATTACACTGGTCCAAAATTTCGCAACTTTTTCGTGCCACGCGAGCTTTGATAGTTAATACTGCTTAAGCTTTCTTCCCTCGTTATGAAACTCAATTTTTTTTTTTAGTTGGCCTCAGATTTTTTGTTATTTTGGACACTGTTATTTAGGACTTTGATGTTGTTTTTAATATCATTAAAAATACTTAGATTAACGCGTACTTTTTAGATATTCAGATATTCAGGTTTAGATATTCAGGTTAAAAATAAAATTTTTGATTTTTTGTTAAAAAGGACTTTTACAAGTATTTTTTTCTTTATTTAAAGTCATATTTAAAAAAAAGTGATTTTATCGTATTCTATATCGAATCCCCTTATATAAATAGATTCCAAAAAATGAACATTCTCTCAGAGGAACAATTAAAATAAATTAAAATATACAAACAAATATAAAAAAATATACAAATAACAAGCCATATGGCCATATGAAGCATTTATCACTCTTAGTATTCCACTCGCAATAAAGCTTTATTTTAATTTATTTTAATTGTCCTCTCGGAGGATGTTCATGTTTTGGTATCAAAATTTAGGGAATTCAATATAAAATTCGATGAAACTAAACTTTTTTGAAATATGACTTTAAATATAAAAAAATACTTGTAAAAGTCAAAATTTTTAACAAAAAAATCAAAAATTTTATTTTGAACCGGAATATCTCACAGACTAAATATGGCAGAAAAATAAAAACTACCCCGCTGAAAAACCTGTTTTTTCCTTTTGCTCTGCGTTAAGTAGTTTGGATTCCAGAGCATAAGACCAGAATCAAAGTCGTAAAAATACAAAGACCGAAATCTCAAAAAATCTGAGGCCACCTAAAAAAAAAAGTTAATTTTCATAATGAGAGAAGAACGTTTAAACAGCATTAGCTAACAAAGTTCGTCTGACATAAACACTGTTGACCAGTGTTATCGTTTCCAACTCTTCGTATGTAAGTAATTCTGTTGAAACGTTCTTTAGTAGTAGATGTTTATGCGGACTTAACTGCCGCTTCCCATAAGCCCCAAAATGTGGGGCACGTGGTGGAATGAATTTAAAATGTATGCCACGCTGACCGCATGTTGATAAAATATCTTCTTGTGCATTTGATTTGAAAATTAGTGAATCCAAAATGGTCCACAACAATCCACTCCTGTGTTAATAAATGGCCGAGTGGGAGTTACTCTTATTGCGGGCAGGTTTCCCATTATTTGCTAAAGCAGTTTTGGTCATGCTTTTCCGCAAATTATGCAATTCTGTACAATAGATCATGCTATTGATTTGCCTATGCTGGGCCAAAATCTTTGTCGCTAAAAGTGTTATGGGTCCACAGAGCATAATATTCTTTTCAAAGATTTGCATTATAGTTTGGTTATAACATCATTGTACGGCAAGAGTATTTCGTGTTTGGCATCATATGCTAATGTTGATTTTTTTGAACCGACCGCCAACTCGTAGAACTCCAGTATCGTCAATGAATGGTGTTAAGCCGATCAGTGTACTGCCTTTTCTGATTTCAGTTGTTTTATTTCATCACTAAAGTCTTACGCTTGCATGGCACGAACTATAGACTTCCGGGCTCGATCTAATTCTTCTGGCGTCAAAACAATTTCATGTTGACGTGAAAAATTGTTGCATTGCTGTGATTAATTAAACGAAAAACATATCCCAAGACACGTTGAAGTGTTTTGAAAGAGTTCCCATGGTTAATTTTATAGATCAGTGCCTGCCAAAAATGCAAATAAGGGTGTGTTGGTGAGAAAAAAAAGTTAGCACTGAAAAAAAGTTCATTCAAATCCAAGTATTTCAAACTTAATTATAAAAACGTAAATATTATGCAAATGTTTATTTTTTGTAACTTAGTCAAAATAGTTTCAAGTTTTATTTTAAAATCGTTTAAGTTTGCACGGAAAAAAAAATCCATTCAGATTAAAGCATTTTATATGAAAAATGTAAATAAAATATATAAACTCATTGACTCTTGTCGTACACAATTGTGTACATCTCTTTGATTGGCCCGCTGAGTCAAATTTCTTTTATCGATTTATTCGATTTTCTTATCTTCTTAGTTAGAGTCTTATCAATCTCTAGTAATTTTTTATTAAAAAGTTTCAAAATATGGTACATTTTTTCATATGTTGCGAGGGATCAACAAGATTTTTTAAATATTGGAAACAAATTTCCCTTATTTGTTTTCTGTTTTAATTTTGTTTATGATTTAAAATATATTTGAAATAAAAAATCCATTTAAATTCAAGCATTTCAAAATAAATTGAAAAATGTATATTTCATGCAAATATTTTTAATATTATATATTTTTATAATATATTTTTTAATAAATAATTGATTGGAGAAATTTCTTCGAAATCTTTAAATCTATATTCAAAATTCCATATTAAGGTTTCCAAAATTTCAGCGTGTTCATGTACTTTGACATTTTTTCCTTCGATGTTAATAAGTGAAGTTTTTGGAACGTTGGAGTAATCACCTGATCGAACATCTGATAATAGTAAAAAGAGTACTGTCTTAAAATCAAAAACGTGTTTTATTAAATTAGGCAAAGTTTTTTTCTTTCCTTGAAGTTCTAAATTTAATTTGTTTAAGTAATTTGTTATATCACTTAAAAAAGCTATGTCTAAAATAAAATCTCTGCTCTCTAAAGCTTCTACTAAGACTTCAGAATTATCTAATTTTTCAATTCTCAAAAATTGTAGCACTTCATCTCTTATATCAAACAACCTGTTAAGACAATCACCACGACTAAGCCAACGAACCTCAGTGAACATTTTTAGATCATTATACTTAGCCTGGGAATTTTTTAAAAAATGAACGAATTTCCTGTGCGTAAGTGAGTGATGTCCCCCTCTTATTTTATTAATGATCTGCTCCGCGATTTTCATAGCGCAATGGTTATTTAAAAATTTTGAAACAAGTGAAACTTGGTGAATTATGCAATGGAAAGAATATACTTCAAATCCATGTTTTTTCAACTGACCCACAAATCCCTCCTTTCTTCTTATCAATACGTTTGCACCATCTGTGCATAAACCAGCGAACTTGTTAACATCTACAATTGATAGCAGCTTTTCATTAATGATATCGTACATAACTTTACCTGTAACATTTGAATTGAAGGTTTCCATTGAGAACATAGACTCAAAAACATTATAGTTTCCGTCTATACACCGAATGCAAACAACCAATTGACAAAGGTCATTTATGTCCGTGCTTTCGTCCATGCATATGGAAAAAATCTGCAATCATTTAATTTGTTTTTGATTTCGGAATCAATATATTGGACAATTTGTACAGTGCGACGGACAATAGTATGGTGGGATAAAGGTAACTCTGCTATAGTAATGGCTGCTTCGCTATTAAGTTTTTGAAAAATTTTAACGCAAATATCTTTTATAAATGCTCCATCTGAAAAAGGCCTGCCTTTTTTACAATTTCATAACTAACTAATTTAGTTAATGATGTTTTCAATTCGTTTCGAATGTTTTTGGTATTCTTTTCAATCGAGTTTTCTTCCATTTCAGATATCCAATTCTTTATTTTATGCAAAAGAAATTGAGTTTTTTCCTTATAAAGTCTTTGCTTTTCTACAACATCTAATTCCTGAATATCTTTATGAGACGATGTAAAATGCCTTTTCATATTACTTTTCTTATTTCCTTGGAACGAAACATGACATAATACGCACTGCGTTCCTTCAAAAGCGTTTGAAATCATAAAATAATTTTCATACATATTTTCACTCGCCATTTTCATAACTTAAATTTTCTCGCTGTGGAGTTGCATAAAAAGCGCTCTCAACCGAAATAATGCTGCTTCGCTATTGGTTGCTTGTTGAATAAGCAAAAGAGCGTAAGAATACGTGTGAAACGAGAGAGCTCATAGGAGCACAGGCTGGCAGCCACTGTTATAGATCAATTCTTTATTGTCGAGAGCCGTTAAAACTGATGGAAGCGCCCTTTTCTTTCATTCTTCTTCAGTTTCAGTCAACACCTTTGCCGGTGTTGTTTTATCTTCTGTTACGTATAAAAATATTGGTCCATAACATACATTTGGCAAAATCTTTTGCTGGTATTCATCTTGACACCTAATCAGCTGGATTGTGACGTGCGTTTACATATCTCCATTGTTCTGGTAGGCTAAGTTCACGTATTTTTATTATTCTGTGGGCAACAAAAACTTGGTATTAAGCCGTATCAGAATTTAGCCAAGCCAATACAATTTGCGAGTCTGATCAGTAGTATGTTTTGTATCTGCTGTATTGCAAATCTTCCTTTACTCAGGTTGTTAGCTGAGCTCCCAATAAGGCTGCGCACAATTCTAACCGTGGTATTGTTGTCTTTTTTATTGGAGTAATACGAGATTTTGCGCATAATAACTTAACTTTAATTTGATCATTGGTTAAAATAAATCGCACCATTTTCTTAATGAAAATCCTGCTTCATACAGAATTTTTGTGTGCTGACTTTGTATTTCGATTGACTCCATCAAACTATTGTTGCCACTCAAACCATCATCAATAGAGCACGGATTTCCATGCAAATGCATGTTTTTATTGGATATCTTAAAAGTGAAATAGTTAAATAATGTTTGCGAATCATGAAATATTCTTGAAAATGGCATTCAATTGTTATTGCATACATTTTGGATAGTTTCTTTAAAATTTAAAATTATATATATTGAATTTAAAAAAGGTTTTTAATGCGCAATCAGGAATCCTTTATTTTCGAAAACTTCAAACAAAATTTTGTCATTTATGCCAATAGGGCGATAATTCATGGTTGATATCATAATTGCGATAATTGCAGTAATTTTTTAATGTTTTTCTTTTTTTCTACAGTTTTTGTTTGTATTTAAAGTTGTTTAGTATTAATGCTTTGTTATTTGAATTTCACACATTGTTTTTACAATATTTATTGTCCTTTTTTTTTTGAAAATAATATATAAAAATTAAAATATTTTTATTGCATATTCTAGTGGCGGTAGTATATTTTTGTTGCATGATTTTGAATTTCAAGTTTGAATTTGTGAGTTTTTAGTGCATGGAAATCCGTGCCCTAATCATCAACATAGAAGTCGGTTTTCAATGCAGCTGCTCCTAGTGGTCGTTCTTCTTGGTTAATCGTTGCAAGTGTTTGTAAGCATTTTGTTGCCAAAAAAGGTGCTGCTCTCGTACCATAGAAAACTGTGTTGAGTTGGTAGCATTGAAGGGGTTCTGAAGAATGTTCTCTCCATAATATGAGTTGGTATTTTCGATCTTCGCTATGCATGTTGATTTGTCGATACATTTTTTTAATATCGGTGGTTTAAGACACAGTGGTGGGGGATAAAATAGTTTGGAACCATAACATTTTGAATATTTATTTTTGTCATGTGACCCAAATCTTCACATTCGCACATAAAGTTAATGTATTGAATCCTCAGCTCATGGTCTTTGGTGAGTCGCCGTTCTAAAAAATGTGCAATAAAAGTGGATCTCAGCTTAGACTGTCGATTCCCAAATTTTTTAATGCAAGGAGACTCTCATGAGGAACGTCATGCAATGCCTTTATATTGTTGGCGATTGGTATGTCAGCAGAATGAGTTGGATGACTGAGGATTTTCTGAATAAGTATTGATGTTAGTAGACGTATGTTATGTACCGGTCTTGCAGCGTTTTCCAAGCAGCTCCATAATTATCTGAACTCAAAGAGAAATGATGAATTAATGTTACTGCTTCTCCAGTCAGTGAAGACTTCAGCTACCATATTTTTTGCACATTCGAAATTGGTCTTTTGTGAATTATTTCATTTAAAAGATCGTAGAATTCTTTCCATGACAGATAGTCTCCGTCGAATTTAGGAATATGAACCTCTAGTATTCTAAAGAACTCTTCCCGTGCAACGTTGTCATAGATTTGTTGCATTAAAGGTTCACATGACAATTTTATTTTTAATGAATGAACTGTTTCTTCCAGTGACATGTATTCCTCAACATTGTACCCATTGCCTTTTGGATCATCGCACAAGTCCCAAATATGATAATTAATTGCTTCAATTTCTTCCCACAACTATATAATATGGCATGCTGTTTCCATATTAACTTGGTAATTTCAGCTTGCTGTACTGAATTGGCTGGAAGCTTCGAATGATTTTGTACGTTAGCCGTTGGTGTGTTGCTTAATGCGTGGATTTGTTGTTGGAACATCTCGCTTACTGTTCGAAAAGGTCTCGAATCACATCGTAGTAGTTCTTCGTAAAATATTCATATCGGGAAGCAGCATTGTCTTTTTTTCTCGAATCTCCTTATCATTGGCGTCAAATTGATTCCAAAAAACAGTCAAATCGCGGAGTCTTTGTTCATAATACGGCTTTGTCTTCCGATCGGCTGGGCGTTTTTTTAAATTAGTGATTATTCTTTGAATTGAGCTTCATGATGTAGATGGCTTCCTGCAGCACCTCGTCGCAATATGTTGTCCTCAAGTATCCTTTGAATAACTAAGAATCCTTTGAATAAATTGGTTCTTTAAGAACTTTAACTTGAAGTTTTGTTGAAGGTTGATGCGCCTTTAGAGCACTTGAACTCAAAGGTTTTATCGACGAAGATAAAAACAATCAGTTGGTTTGAAGTTGAAATAATAATCAATTTTATTAATTAAATTGGTAATTTAAATACTAATTTAATAACAACGTAACCTAAAATGTACGGACGCAGCCGCTCTGGGGGTGTTCGAGAGAAAAGTTCTTCGCAAAATCTTCGGTCCTGTTCGAGTCGGCGATGACTATCGCATCCGAATGAACCACGAGCTGTATGAGATGTACGAAGACATTGACGAAGTTCGGCGTATAACTGTGCAGCGACTACGCTGGCTGGGTCATGTCCATTGTATGGAATACGAAGCTCCAGCAAAAAAGGTGCTCGACGCGAGGGTCGCTGGTCAACGACGACGAGGGAGACCATGCCTCTGATGGATGGATCAGGCTGAGGAAGCCCTAACCGCACTTAGGCGCGCGCAAAGCAGAGGTGCCTGGCGAGAGCTGATGAGGTCAGCCGAAACCCGGACACGGGTTGTTACGGCCACATAAGTAAGTAAGTAAGTAAACTAAAATGTGCTAATTAACAGCTTAAAATATGCAGGAAGCAGAAACAATATATTATTGACCAACATACTATATTAAGTCAAATAAGCACAAAATAAAGATTCAGTTAAGGAAGCAAAAAACCAAAGTGAGCAAAAATACTTAACCAACATACAAACATTCAGCAAAAATAAATAAACTTAAAATCGAAACATCTGAACTAATCATTCTTGTATTAAAATGAAATAAGCAATATTGAAATCTTTCGCTGAATGTTTGTTTACTCTCAGTAAATATTTTCTAAACGTTTGTTTACTATTTCATAAATATTTTCTTAACGTGTGTACAATTGTACAGTACCCACTAGCCAAATCTAGAGTTGAAAAATATCTACAGTGTCCCAAATGATCTAATATTTCATCAATTCTTGGAATTGGAAAAACTTGGTTGATGGTGGCGTCATTTACCTTTCTAAAATCTATGACTAACCTCTACTTTTTTCCCAATATCCCCCGCGTTCTTGGGCACTAATAGTAATGGCGAGTTCCAAGGTTTGAACTCTTGACTTTGAATTTCCTTCCTATGGGCCTGAGGCATCTATATTGTTTCTGATTTATTGGAGACTGATCTGCTTGGATCTGAATTTTGTGTTTCAAAACATATACACTCATGACAATTTATCCCCTTCTAACAGAAAAATCTCATGGTATGAAGTTGTTAAATTTTCTATCGAGGACCGCTCCTCTGCGTTTAAATTAAGGTCTTTCTGTATTGTTTCCGTTAACTTATAAATTTGTCCCTTATTTTATACTCTTTCACGCCATATATTGCGTTATTTTCCATTATTAACATACTAAAATTCGAGAATTTTGGCTTATAATGCTTAGGTCTGATCACATCCTCTTCAGTTGCATTCAAAATTAACACATATGCTGTATTGTTACTTACGTTGGTAAAACTCTCTCCTAAATAAATTTTCAATTTGCTGCTTATATTCCACTTCCGTTGGAATCTTCGTTTCTATTTTCATTTTTACTATTTGTGCCGTTCATGCTTTAATTCTTATTTCCTCATTGTAATTGATTAACCTTTCTTTTTGCCTTAAGGATGATGTTCCCTCTCCTACTTCCCTCTCTTGTCTTAGTGGTAATTACTGATATTTCATCTGCAGGTAGTCCTTGTTCTAGCGCCACCACGTGTAACTTTAAACGTAGATTTTCTACTCCACTATATGAAATTTTTAACGCACCTAACGTTTTTATGAAGCCCCCAAACGCTCAACTTAAATTTTTTTTTCTTTGCTTCTAATTTCAATTGTTTTCAATGCACTTTGTTTTACCAAGCTCGTGTCTGCCCCGGAGTCTACAAGTAGAATGAGTCGACCATTTATAGCACAAAAGAATTTCTACAAACACATCATTCACTTTGGAGATGCCAAAACATTCACCCCTTTTCTTCTCCTGCACGGTCAGATATTTGTGCCAATGACAATTTGCTTTATTTTTACTAAATATTTTTATTTTATCAATTAATATCCTTTTGACTTTACGTGTTATCATTACAAATATCCCAGTAACCTTTATTTTCTTATTTTCTACTGTCTCTGTTATGTTTCTTAACGCTTCTTAAGAAACCATATTAATTACATATAATATAATTTGCATGATTGTTATCATGTTATAAGAAAAAATTTTTGTCTGTTGTTTTCGACAGCTCAATTGTTTCTTTCAACTCTTGGCTAATACTCGTTACACCTTCTACTTTCTTTGATATACAGACATTTAAAATCTCTTCAGGCGTTAAAGCTTCCTTCACTTCACTCTCAACTGGCTGAGGTGCACAGATAGTAACGATCTCTTCGGAGGTTAAATTTTCTGTTACTACACTCTCTCTATTGGCTTAGATGTACAGATATTCACAATTTTTTCGTAACCCTGATTTCTCTTTGCGTAGTAATCCCGGTGTGTCCGATTTTCTTACACCACTTCCATTGCATAAGCGGTCTTTGCTCCCTACCAAAACACTTGTCCCCATTATTTCTGAATGGGTTTCCTGTAGTGAGTCTCTGGTTATTCTTATTTTCGTAGTTCTTTTCTTGCATCTGACTATTTCTAGGCCTGCATTCTTGAGCACACTTCCACCCTCTTTCATGACCGCACTCCTGCCATTTCTCACAATAAGGAGTGTTTTTTCTTGTAAGATACTCATCCCTGGTATGTCCCAATTTCCCACAGAACGAACATTTGATTCGAGTTCTAGCATCTTTATCCGCCAAACTTTGTTTCCTGTTACTATTACTGGAGTAATATCTATCTTTACCCCCTAGATCTTGCCTAGCCTATCTGTCAACCTCCCTTGTCTCTTCCACTACCGCATACACCTGCTTATGCGGTGTGACCCTGGATCCAGATTGACTAGCGCTCCTCAACATAGTGTTTATTTCGGCCGCCTTAGTTACTAGTTCGGCTAAATTTTTGCCATCCACAGTCAACACTATGGGCTTTAGGATTGAATTGTATGTTGTTTCCCACAGGTTATTAGATTTAATTAAGAGGTAAAATTCCTCAATATTGGTAAACTGCCTTCCCCTGCATAAATCAAAGTCATCCCCGTGTAATCTCAACTTAACACAGTCTATAATTCGTTGTAACTCATTAGCATTGAACATATAAACCTTTGTTGGTGAGTCGGTTCCCGAGGATAACGGGACCAGGTTATTTACGGTCTTAGCTATTTCGTTTAGATTTATTGTGCTATCTTTTATTATATTCTCGTATATATTTTCTCCTTCTTCTGTCTCTAAGTCTGTTGTCTCCTTATGATGCAACGAATTTTCTGTTGCCAATTTCAATTCTTTCTGCAAATGCCTATTTTGTACCTGTAAGTCTCTAATTCTAGCATTTGTCTGTTCAACTGTCTCAAAATCCACTTTAGCTTGTTGGACAATTAATTTTTCTACTAACTCTGTCGAGACGTCTTTTCTTTACAATACATCTCGCAATCTATCGTTTTCGATATCTAGCTCTTCTACTCTACCTTTGTCTCCTATTTTTAGTTGTTGCACCTCACTTAACTTTGTTCTTAGAGCTTCAAAATCTCTTTTATGTTCCTCAAATTTCATTTCCTGAGCCGTTTTCCTGTGCTCGTGATATTTATCTATGAAATCAAACACTACGTCTGCCTCTTCTACCTTTGTCAAATTTTTTCCAACTGTAGTTGACTGCTGCAAAGCGAAATTGTCTTTGTTCGATATAACCACTTTTGCTCGGACCCACAATTTGTTAAGGCATATTTTTTTATTAACAGTATTTTATTTTTTTTTATAGCATAACACAATTATACTTTATGAATTCTTTTTAGAAAGAAAATTTTTGATTAACAAAATTTTAATATCTAAATTTTGAAATACAGTACAAATACAGACAATGAACAAGTATAACAATATACAATTAAAACAAGTATTTACATGGACCAAATGTCTTACATTATTTAATATATACATTTTAGGTCCTCTACATATACTCTCCCTCCAGTGAAACGGTTGAAATCAATTTGATATAATTTTTGAAGCGAAGCTTTTTACGCCCCGTTCTGTGATTTGCTTGGAGTGAAATCTGAATCTGACAGATTTTTTCTTAGAATTTTATTTGGTTTCTTTGTTTCTGTGTTTTTTACAACAAGACAATTTAATATAACAAACATAAAAAAACATTTCCTCGCCTGCCGTGGGGATTCGAACCCGTAAAACTTTAATTGGAAGTTCTATACTCCACCCATTGAGCCAAACACCTCCTTATTACTGAACCATTGATTCAGTTTTAACTACAACTGAAGCTATGTTGCAGTACATACAATAATCTATTAATGTATTTGTGTGGTTTGGGTAGCTGCTTAGCCACTTGCTACAAGAGTTGATTAATAGATTTTTATGCTTTGGGTAGCTGCTAAACCACTTGCTACAAGAATCATCAGTATTGCCACCTTTCCACAATTGTGGTAAATCTAGCACTTTTATAGTTTCTACCACTTTTATCACCCACTATTTGCATTTTTCCAAAATCTATATATTTATATAAAAATTATTGCATTATAATTAAAATTTTAGAAATTTTATTGCATATATTTTATTTTTATTGAAATTTTATTGCATATAGTTTATTTATTAATACATTTAATATTTTATTTTAAAACTGTTCTTAAAAATGTTCTTAACATTATATGAGAATTATTTGCAATAAAACTAATTCAGCGTGAAAAAACTTACTTTATGGTATACTTCTTATGATTTGTTTTGCTGTAGGACTGCAGCCGAATTTTCCTTAAGAAGAAAAATATATTCCAAAGTTTTTTAAAATTCACCACTCATTTTAGACTCAACCTACCACTATTTTAAATTTGCAAGTGACAACAGTGGTCATCATCCTCAGTTTGCTAGTGCCATCTGTTAGCGCCATCAACTGTTAACATAGCTGCAGTTATATATTTAATATTAAATCAACATCAAAATTTAACATAGCTGTTTGATCGGTGGAAACAGTGCCGACTTATTAATCAGTGGGTCATGGGACCGATCCTGACGGAGGGCAAAGTAGTACTTTTTTTTTTGTGATGTGAATGCGTTTTTGTTGGTACATGCTTTTGTTTTGTTTTTGCATAGTGCGAATAAAATTAGCAATTGCCCACAAGTGCGTTGAAATAACAATGACAGTAACATAAAAAGCTTCGCTTCTCTCGTGCGTCCAACGACGCACCTGGGTTTTTTTTTATTAATGTTGTGTGGGTATTGTTTGGGGTGATGGTGTATTATGTTAGCTGGTTTTAAATTGTCGATTGCTATTGATTTAGTGGTATTTCCGTGTCGAATTGTAAATGTTTTATCATGATTTTCTATTACTTTAAAAGGTCCTTCAAAAGGTGGTTGCAATTTCTATGCTCGATTCACTTGGATACATATTCAAAACATTTTAATGGTTTTGCTATTAAAATGAATTTTTATTCTGATGGTTTATGTTCGAACGTGTTTCGAAAAAATGTTTTTTGGTTTTTGTAGAGTATCAGTAGAGTTGTTATTATCATTATTCTCGTTAGAGACAATTAACTCTCCAGGTACTCTAAGTGTTTGACCATAGACTAGTTCAGCTGAAGAACATTTGAGGCCTTCTTTAATGGCAGTTCGTAAACCAAGCAGAATCCATGGTAATTGTTCTGACCAATGTATCGGGTCATTTGAAGAACCAATTGACGATGAAAACGTTCTATCATCCCGTTGGCTTATGGGTGATATGGAGAAGTATGTATTTTATGTGAACCAAGTATTTTTGTTAATTCAGTGAAAAGGTATGATGTAAATTGTGTACCTTGATGATCAACAGTGATTTTCAATGGAGTGCCAAAACGAGGAATGTAGCTGTTTATGAAGGTGTGTATTATTGTATGAGTGGAAATGTCTTTAAGTAGATAAACTTCGGGCCAGCATGTATGTCTATCAATTATAGTTTAAAAGAATCGGTAATTGTTCGAAACTGGTAGTGAACAGATCCATATGGATGTGTTCAAATCTCCCTATAGGAATATCGATTTTCTGGACAGGTGATTTTGTATAAACGTAATTCTGGATTTTTGACATTTAATGCAACTGGATGTCCATTCGTTGATGTCTTTTTGCATGTTAGGCCAAAAGTATTTTGTTTAAATTAACCTTCTTGTCCTTCGAACTCCAGGATGTGAAAGTGAATGAAGTTTGTCGAATATACAATAGTTTTTCTCATTGAATTTCGAACATATGGTCGAGGAGAATGACCAGAAATGTCGCACCAAATTTTTGAATTAAGAATTGGAATGCGTATTTGAAGTTGTATTTGGAGCTTGGAGTTGAAATCAAGGATTTAAGTATTATGTCTGATTGTTGTTCTTTGTATAGTGTTGAAAAATGTATGTCTTGTTTGAATCAATAGAATCAATTTCAGGAATTCGTGATAGTGTATCTGCGACAATGTTTTGTTTTTCTGTAATGTATTGAATATCGTTTGTGAATTGCGTTATGTATTCTAAGTGTCTTGTTTGCTAAAAGATCTATCTGTTTTTGAGTTTAAAGCGTATGTTAGTAGTTTGTGGTCGGTGAAAATGGTAAAAATTCTTCCTTCTAGGAAGTGTTTAAAGTGTTTTACTGCTTGATGCATGGCTAAAATTTCTCGGTCAAATGTTGAATATTTGGTTTCTGTTATACTTAGTTTTTTTGAAAAATATGCGAGAGGTATCCAGCCCTTGTGTGTGGATTGTTGTAACACGGCTCCTATTGCAAGGTATCAAAATGAGTAAGTAGAGTTTTTTGAGCGAAAAGTGATCGTAGTTTTTCGAATGCAGATGTAGATTTGTCGGTCAAAATTAACTGTATAGTTTTGCTTTTGTTTACAGATGTAAGCATGTAATGCAGTGGGTTAAGTTCTGTTGCTAACATCGGAATGTATCTATGATAATAATTTATCATTCCTAAAAATTTTTGTAGTTTTTTTGATTGAAGTAGGTTTTTCAAAATTTGTGTTGGTTTCAATTCTGTCTTTTAAAGGTTGTATGCCTTTTGAAGAGATTTCATAGCTTAAAAAATCAAGTGAAGGTACGCCGAATGTACATTTTGTTGGTTTCAAATTTAATCCGCATTGATCGAGTCGTATAAAAATTATTTTTAAATGTTCTAAGTGTTCTTTTTCGTTGTTGCTTGCGACTTAAATATCATCAACATATGTAAGTACAAAGTCTAAGCCAAAGAATACTTCATTGATAAACCTTTGAAAGGTTTCGCCACTGTTTCGTAAGCCGAATGGCATGCACATAAATTCCAACATACCAAAAGGTGTTGTGATTACTGTTTTGTGCACATCTTCTTCTGCCATTGGAATTTGGTGATATGTACGAACTAAGTCAATTTTAGAAAAAATATTTTTATCTTTGAGTTCGATACTGAGATCGTGAATGTGTGGTATTGGATAACGTTCTGGAATGGTGATTAAGATTTCTACAGTAAAGTCTTCTGTAATCGCCACATGGTCTCCAGTCATTTAGCTCTTTTTTGGGAACCAGGTGAAGAGGAGATGAGCTAGAAGAACTTGAAGGTCTGCAAACACCGATTTTGACAAGGCATTCAAATTCTGGTCGAGCAATTCTGAGTTTGATTGGATCTAAACGACGTGGTCGTAAGAATGGTAAAATGCCTTTGGTTTCGATTCTATGTACAGAGTGATGTTTTACTATGTTGTTGTAATTTGGTTCTCTGTAAATTTGTTTTCTGTGATTGGTATTTTTAATGAATGAATATCACAAAACCAGATGAACCAAATGTTTTTAATTTTGTAGTTGAATTAATTAATAATTTGTTATTAACATGAACTATTAAATTAAATTTTTCTAAATAATTTACTCCTATGATTGGTATTGAAATATTTGCTAATAAAAATGGAATTTCGAAATCACGTCTTAAGTTCAGATCAGAGAACTCCAAAACTCACTTTTTGCTTGATTAAATCATTCACAGGAGTTCTTACTCAACTCAACTCATTCAATAAAGTTCAGCGTTGAATAAAATCAGCACAATACTGGCGAACGCGTTTTTTGTGTCAGTTTGAGTTTGAGTGATCGAACTCACATGTTTCAGTGAACGAGTGTTGACGTTGAATAAAATAAAATGATGCTGCTGAAGGCGTCGTTTGTGTGAGCTGATTGACGGACTGCATTCACATGTTTGAGTATTGGCGTTGAAGTGTATACGGATATGTTTCGTCAATGAGAAATTAAAGAAATAGTTTAATTTAGTTGTATGCAGTCAATCGTAATAAAAACTTCACCCTTCTTCTTGTTGTCCTCTCTTTCTCTCTCTCTCTCTCTCTCTGTCTGCACATGAAAAAACTCATATGTGTAGATTTTTGCTTTTTGCGTTTCATTCTTGACGAAAATAATCGTTGTTGAGCCCAACGAACAAGCATGAAATATGTATCCGAAGACAACCGTTGATTAAAATCACAGAGCCAACACGAAGCATGGTTTGAATGAATTTAAATCAACAGCGAGTGTGTGCATTCGAGCAAGTCTGATCGATTGAACGCAGCGACATGATTTTAACATAGTTGATTACGTATGAATATTTCTATGTGAGTTTTGCAGTTCTCTGGTTCAGATCAATTTTGAGATGTTTTGATCCGAATGTTTCTATTTCAAAGCCATTTGCTGCTGTCAAATGAATATCAGAATTTCTTTTGAAACTTTTCAATTTAGAAGAAGGTATTACTGAAACGGCTGCTCCGGTATCAATTAGAAATTTGAGTCTATTAATTTTGTCGTAAATAAAGAGACAGTGAGCAGGTTTAATAGTAATTCCATTACAGGTGACATGTATCACCGTCATGATGGAACGATTTAATTTAAATTATTTGAATTGGGATTATTGAAATTTTTATTGATATTTTGAAAATTACATGGTTGTACACATTTACACGCTTTATTTTTAAATTTTCTATAATACCAGCAAATGTCTGTTGGATTTGTATTTCTTTGTTTGGAGAATCGTGTGTAGTTGGAATGACTCCGTTCTTGATATCTTGCTCTTGTTTTGATTTCTGTGATATCCAGTGTTAGTTTGTTGATATTTTGGCAAAGTGCTGCTGTAATTTGCGTTAAATTTTGTATACATTGTTCCATTGAATTATTATTGATGTTGGAAATTGTTGAATTTGAGAAATTGAGATTTGTTTGGAACTTCGTGGATTTTATCGGCTAACAAAACATTTTCTTCGACACTTTTGTTACTGGAAGTAGTCAGATGCACTTGTAAATGTTGTGGCAATTTACGAAGCCATAACTGAAAAAGTAATTAGCGCCCGATAATGAAATTAGAACCCACTAGAGCTTTCATATCTCTAAAGAATTCTGACGACTTACGAACTCCAAATAAGGAATTGGAAAAGATTTGTTCTAACATGCAATAACAATAGAGTTCAGCTACTACAGCTATATCGCACTTCCTCAGCATTAACCCATCTAAAGCCACTACCCAGTAATCATTGAAAATATCAATGTTATGGATACCCGTGACCACAAACAAGTTAATGTGGGAAAAATTTACCCACCAATGAATGGGTTGGGCTCAGGGACAACACAAGACGTAACAACTAACCATGCGTATACATAGATCTATTTACACAACTAATTTTAATCTACTTTTGAGTTGACCTTTTGACAAATTAACATCAAAAACGCTACAATTGTTAACAAAGGAACTAATGCGACTTAAAGGAGCAGTAGCCATATAATTTGTTCTACTAAATGGCAAATAAATTAAGTTGTTAGCGTTTCTACTGCTTCTACGGTTAGTGTTAAAATTTATGTGAGAAAGAAGTTCTGGAGAATCGAATACACCTGTTATGAGCTGGTGTAAATATACGATATCTACCGATTTCCTTCGATCACCTAAAGACTGCATTTTTAATAGTTTTAAACGATCCGCATAAGGAGGAAGGTCTAATATGTCAGTTCCACTTAAGCCCCTTAGAGCAAACTGAACAAAACGTTTTTGGATTCTTTCTATTCGATCAACATGCACATTGTAACTTGGGGACCACACTTGACTTGCATACTCTAAGTGAGGACGCACGATTGCATAATACAACGTTGTAGTTGTAATCATGCTATTAAATTCTTTGGCCCAGCGTTTTACAAAACCAAGCATTGAAGATGCTTTTTTACAAATATTATCAATATGAATGCTAAACGATAGCTTAGAATCCATGCATATACCTAGGTCTTTGACGGTGTCTACACGACTTAAGGCAGTATCTTTAATCTTATAATCAAAAATATAATTATTCCTTTTTCGCGAAAAGGTCATAGTTTGGCATTTATCTGGATTTAAAAACATATTATTTTTAGAACACCAAACTTCAAAGGATTTTAGATCAGACTGGAGTAGATCTGAATTATCTCTAGAATTAATCGTTCTGTATATTTTCATATCATCGGCATAAATAAGCAGATGAGAGTGTTCAATGACGTGAGTTACATCATTGATAGCTAAAATAAACAGAAGAGGACCAAGGTGACTACCCTGAGGAACACCTGATCCAGCAATAAATTCAGAAGACAATGCGCCTCGGAAACGTATTTGATAAGATCGCTCCACCAAATACGATTTAATCCAGTTCACAAAATATTGTGGAAATCCCATTAACTCAAGTTTAAATAAGATTAGATTGTGTGGTAGCTTATCAAATGCCTTACTAAAGTCAGTGTAAACACAATCGACCTGGTTACCAGAATCAATAGAATTTAAGCAGAATGTTGTAAAATCGAGAAGATTAGACACAGTGGATCTGCCATTCACAAAACCATGCTGACGAGTTGTTATGACTTCCCCACAGTGAATTTTCACCCGATCATACACCATCAGCTCAAAAAGTTTTGGAATCGATGAGAGCTTAGCGATAGGCCTATAGTTACTAACATCGTTCCTGCAACCCTTTTTAAAAATAGGACTTATAAATGATTTTTTCCAAAAAAGTGGAAAATAACTTTCGTTAATAGATTTATTGAATAATAAAGAAAGTGGTTGACTCAAAACGGAACCGCATTGTGTTAACACTGCGGCAGGAACACCGTCAGGTCCAGCACCAAACTCCTCATCGATCGATCTAATATACATTAAAATATCCTCTGGAGTGAAGGATATATGTTCCAAAGATACTCTGGGTTCGGAATTCATATATTCAAAGTACTCTCCATCAGGAGTAAAAGAATCTGAACAGAATGATTCTTTAAAAAGATTGGCGAATAGGCCACAAATTTTGACGGGATTGTCAGTAAATCCCTCAGGAGTTCTAAATGAAGAAGGAAATCCATCAGATTTCTTCTTTGTGTTTACGAATCCCCAAAATTTCTTTGGATCTGTCAATATTCTCAGCTTAACATTATCTAAATATTCGTGATATAATGTAGCTGAGCGATTTTCAAATTCCAGAAACAAACGTTTGTAAGTTTCTAGGTCGTTTGAGCCTAAGCTACAGACGTATTTCTTCCATGCCCTATTCCTGTTGTTGCGAAGAGTCTTTAAATCCTTTGTGTACCACGGGTACGCAGAATTCCTCGCAAATTTGAGACTATAAGGTACTGATTGAGAAAACACAGCAAAGAGTTCCATATAAAAAAAATGTATGGAGTCATCAAGGCAATTTCCATTTATATATTCTAAAATTGCATTAAGTTTGCCATTAAGCAACTGATTCAACTTCAAAAAGTCAGCTTTTTTAAAATTGAATTCATAAAGCTTATCTGCTGAATTAGAATTTACTGTATTTGGTCTGTCGGATTCGTACCAAATACTCAATGGTGGATGATATTCATCAACAGTAGTTAGAGCATGAAAGGCCCTCTTAACAACAACATTGTTACTGTCTGTAGTTAAGACCAGGTCAAGAAGTCTTTCAAGACTATTATAAATACAACTCACTTGTTGTAAGTCTGAACATATATTATCAACAAATATATGTTCTTGGCGGGTCTTCGAATTAGATGCACAATAGTACGTATCATCGTCAGAAGAATGCCATTTTAAATCAGGTAGATTAAAATCGCCCAATAATAAAATGTCGTCATTGACGTCAAGTAAATCAATTATGTAATCTATGCACTCCGCAAGGCTTGCATAGACCTCTACACTACTCTTAGGAGGAACATACGCATTAATAACATATACATTAGAGTTACAATGTATAACTTTAACGCAAATTAGTTCAATATTAGAAGAGCAGGGAATGTCAACAATAAAACTGACAAAGCAGTTCCTTACAGCCAAAAGGACACCACCACCGACAGAAGAAATATTGTCAGTGTATCTGTCTTTTCTAAAAACTTGAAAACTATTGTCAAACAATTCCAAATCAGTAATGCTTCCGTTCAGCCACGTTTCTGTTAACGCGATAATATCCTCAGAGCAATTTTGAGTTGATAGAAATAAGCTCTGCGTCTTAGAACGTAGTTCCCTTACATTTTGATAGTAAAGGGACAGCCTATTTAGTTTTTTTGAGCCTGCCGGGCGGCTTGAGTCACCCTTTTAGGCTTATTTTTTGGCTTGAACTCAGTAACAAGAATATTATCGGCCCACAAATTAGAGTTAAGAACAGTTGTAAAATCATCGGCTGCAACTGTTAAAATGAAAGAAGCATGGGAAGGCTTATTACCAATTTTTTTGCATGAACAGAATGCATTTGAGTTCACTAACTTGGATTGCCTGACAAACGTCAATATATTCTAACGTCAATATATTCTTCTATGTTCTAACCTGTTCTCTTCGCTAAGAAACAATTTTTCACATATTGAATATTTAATATGATTGTATTTGTTTGTGTTTGGAGGTAGATGAATAATATCTCATATTTTTGTGATAACATTTTGTGGTAACGCGATTAAAACGTTTTGAAATTTAATGTTATCATCGTTGATGCTGTGAAAGTTAAATAATATTTCAACATGTAAGGATAACGCGCCATGCGAATCGATTCAAAATGTTGGTAGTTTGATTGAATTATGTGTGATTTGTATATGAGGGGTGTGTGTGTTTTGATTTTGAAAATTTGTGTGTTCTCCATAATTGGATTTGGTGAGCTGAGTAGTGATGTTGATGGGTTGGAAGGAGGTGTTTGGAAGGTATCGTCGTCGGTAGTGCTTGAATTTGTGTTAATTTATAGTGAGTTGTTTTTAGTGGAAGATCTTGTCAATACCATTTATGAAGTATTTAAAATATTGAATGAGAGTTTCAAATGGAGAGAGATTTACAATAGGAAAAATATTAAAATTAAATTAATTATTATTAAGTTCGATTAAGTAAGTTAAGTTTAGTAATGTGTTGATTAGAAAGAGTAAAGATAAATTTAATAAAGTTTAAAATTTACACTTAAGTTATATTCTTAATATAGTAATGACTAATTGACGAAAAAATAGTATAATGATAATCGTAATAATAATAAAGGGTGGTTATATTTTAAGGGCCGATGTTGATTTTGAATAAAACACAAATCATTTATGAAATTATTGTCATTTCTTTTTATTATGATAATATTGGTATGGTTCAATTATGTATGGAATAAAATATCGGCCAAATGACCGCCACGACCTCGGCGGAACACCTCCATCCGATGGTCCAAATTTTCGATGACGCTGAGGCATAAGTGAGGTTCTATGCCGTTAATGTGGCGAATTATCTCATTCTTTAGCTCTTGAATTGTTGCTGGCTTATCGACGTACACCTTTTCTTTCAAATAACCCCAAAGAAAGAAGTCCAACGGTATCTTTGTGTTGATGTTGTTGTCGCTGCTGTTTATTTGGTTGTTGTTGTTAAATTGTAGTTGTTAGTTGTTGAGGTATGATGGTGTAGTTGATGTTGCCTGAATGTAGTTGTAGCAAAAGTTGTAGGTGGCGTCAGATGTAATTGCTGATTATTTTGCTGTTGCTGCTGCAGTATTGAAATCTTTATTTTATACTTGTGGCTGTTGTTTTTCTTTCTTCCTCAGCGTAGAAACGCTCGTGCAGTCTAGTGTTGCGTTCATTAATTAATTGATTGCATTCAGGCGTGTGCGGGTGAGATAACAAGTCTATGTGTATTTTTTTTTTTTATTTCCAAAGATTTGTTTTAATCGCCAGGATAGTATCAATATCCAATTTTTTTTTTATTTTTTTTTTTGTAGCATAACAAAATTATATCTTATAAGAATTCTTTTAAGAAAGAAAATTTTTGATTAACACAATTTTAATGTCTAAGTTTTTAAATACAATAAAAATACAGTAAAATTAACAAGTATAACAATATGCAATTAAAGCAAGTACTTTCATGGACCAAATGTCTTACATTATTTAATACATACATTTTAGGTCCTCTACACACGATCTTTCCAAAAACCTTTCCAATTCTGCTATAAGTTCTTGATACCTTCTCTATACATCACTAGTGTGATCCATTTAAAGAAAAGTAACCAAATCTCCCGCGTTATCTGCTAATGCACCCAGCCCGAAGTTAATTTTCCCATAAAATCAGTTAATATCTTGTTCATTACCTTTCATTATAAATTCTTTATATAAAGGGTGGTTACATTTTTAGGGCCGATGTTGATTTTGAATTAAACACAAATTATTTAGGAATTAATGTCATTTCTTTTTCCTATGATAATATTGGTATGGTTCAATTATGTATGGAACAATTTATGTTACATGGCGATCCTGCGGACAACGATCCTGTGAGATTTAAAAAGCAAGACGATCTTTCAAAAAATTAAACTCCTAATCCTGTATACTGCGAGTTTCGATCCTGCGCAACGGTTCCTGCCCGTTGCAATCCTAACAATTACAATCCTGTCAGTTATGATCCTGCACGCCTCGATCCTGAACAACTAACTCGATCATCCTAATAAATCTAGAAATCCTGTCGAAACTGATACCAATCCTGTAATCAATCAAAATCCTGCACCCTGCATCCATACGCATGGACGAAAAAAAAAAATTTCAACGAATTATTCGATAAAACCCTGCGAGACGCAGCAAAATTCTTTGAGTATAAACCAGAACCGTTAAAAATACAAGACGCAGCCCCAATATACGTGCCAACACCAAAGACGGCTGGACCGAAAGCGATTACGATCGAAGAATACAAAATGAAACAGAGCCACCACAAAGAACAAGTGAAAAGTTATTACACCCAGCACGCGCCAATTCAACCAGAAAAGAGGCGGAAAAAGGGTAAAAGCGAGACAGGAAGTGGCAGAACTTTACAGAATTGCAGCACTTACAACCGGCGAAAAAAAAAACTCCTCCAAAAAATTGCTTATAAGAAGACAAACTACGGGAGACAAACGTAGAAAAAATGGGATGGTTCGGAACCAAAGAAACGGTAACAATAACAACAACAACAACAGTAGCAGCAGTAGCAGCGAGGCAAACACTATAATAAGTTTAATTTCAATTTTTTTCATAATAATAGTACTAATATATTGGATAAATCATCATTATAAAAATTATGTTAGAAAACAGCTTGTTAGGAGCATAAATTTAAATAACAATGTATAATAAATAAATATCTTCAATATATGTAAAGAACAAATTTTTTTTTTTATTACTAAAATGTTACAATTTGGAACCATTTGCAAATACCAAGGATGCTATGGTATTCTTTTTAAAAAGCATTGCCTAGTATGTCAAAATAAAATAATTGACATAGGTAAGGTTATGTATATATCCTACAAAGAAAAAAATTGGCATCGCGAATGTTTTCGATGTAGTATTTGTAAAGTAAACATTGCAAAAGTAGGATTTATAGAGAAGAAATCTCAATTAGTATGCCAACGTTGCATCTAGACATGTTAATTACAATAAGAGATAATTACATAATTATATAATTGTTGAATAATCCTAGTAAAAGTCTTAATAAATAAATATATGGAATTAAAAGAGTTAGAAACACTCTATGCAAAATTAAAAAAAGCACCTAATAGGGAATACTCGGAAGAATATGTAAAAGAACATTTGGCAAAAATTAAGACACTAAAAAACTTGCTAAGCAAGAATGAAGAAAACAAAGATTTCAAAGAAACATTTGATAGATTTAGTGATATAGAAATCAGAATAACAAAACTACTTAAAGAAAAAACTTCTGTAAAAACTAACGAACTAGACAAAAAAAGCAATATGGCAACTTTTAATCTAGAAATTGCTTTAAAGGTAATACCAATTTTCAATGGTACTTACAATGAATTAGAGTCATTCATAAAAATTGTTGAGCTACTACATAATTCATATACTGAGGAAGCTAAGAAAATTCTTTTAGACTTCGTAAGCAGTGTAAAATTAAGTGCAAATTACAGTTAGAACACATATCCTTCAATGCCCTGACACATATCTTTTACATGGAGATACACCTCCATCCGATGGTCCAAATTTTCGATGACGCTGAGGCATAAGTGAGGTTCTATGCCGTTAATGTGCCGAATTATCTCATCCTTTAGCTCTTGAATTGTTGCTGGCTTATCGACGTACACCTTTTCTTTCAAATAGCCCCAAAGAAAGAAGTTGAACAGTGTCAAATCACATGATCTTGGCGGCCAATTGACATCGCCACCACGTGAGATAACACGGCCATTGAATTTGTCGCGCAAAAGAGCCATTGTTTCGTTAGCTGTGGGGCAAGTGAAACCACATATCGTCCACATTCATATCTTCCAATTCGGGCCATAAAAAGTTCGTTATCAGCTAACGATAGCGAACACTATTCAGAGTAACTGCCTGACCAGCCTCATTTGGGAAAATGATGCCGCCAGCCCATAAACCGCACCAAACAGTCACTCTTTGTAGATGCATTGGTTTTTCGATAATCACTTTTGGATTATCATTCGCCCAAATGCGGCAATTCTGCTTATTGACGATTCCACTGAGGTAAAAATGTGCCTCATCACTGAAGATGATTTTCCTCGAAAATTGATCATCCACTGTTGCCATTTCTTGCCACCATTCTGACCATTGACGACGCTTGAAATGGTCAAGAGGCTTTAGTTCTTGATTCAATTGCACCTTGTAAGCGCGTAAATGCAAGTCTTTATGCATAATGTTCATCAACGACGAGCGTGAGAGGTGCAATTGTTGGGCACGACGACGAGTTGAGGTGGAGGGCTCTTCAGCCACACTATCACGAACAGCAGCAATATTTTCTGCAGTACGAGCTGTACGAGCATGCACTGGTGTTTTCACATCTCCTACAGACCTGAAATGCAGAAAAAAACTTGACGTTTAGGTGTGGTTCACATTCAACATCGGCCCTTAAAATTTAACCACCCTTTATAAAATGCACACAATTTATTCTTCCTTTATTTATACCTTTATTTGATATTTATTCGATAAAAAAAATCATATTTATATTATAACACATATATTTCATATTATTTATCACATTTATCTTAAATAAACAAAAATTTAGGCAGCTTTGGATCTCCTTGGTGCTGACTTGTCCTCTTCTTTGTTAACATCTTCCCACGGAGAAATATTAGCGATATATTGTTATATTCTTTTTCTCGAGAAACATTTGCTTCCAAGTCGCTAGGTAAAGTTTCCAAGCTATACTATAAAATCAAACAAAAATTGTTAAACGACTCAAAAGCTGTTAAACGATACTTAGCCCTTTATATTAACAAAACTTACTCCCTGCCATTCTCTTTCCACAGATATGTTGGGAGATGGATCCACCATCAATAATTTGTTGCAGGACCCACGTGGACCCTACTGACAGAATTCCAATTCCGAAAAATTTTTAGCCCCAATTAATCCTGAGATAGACTCAACTCGCTTGTTTAAACAAACTAAACTCCCAAAAAGGAATTCATAAAAATATTTTGGCGTTAGCTTCCAACCCGAAGTATTTCCAAACTCCACAAAAAGATTTTTGCACGTTTACAATTCGAAAAAATCCAACCCAAAACTCAACCTTTATAGGGTTTACATTAATTGAAGAATTAAAAGAGTGACAAAAACAAACATAATTCCTTTTGAAATTATTTTTTTCAAAACATCCTTTATGTTCACGTGGACAAAAAGAATCCTACCGATTAATAACTATATAACTTTTTTTCAAAATATCCTTGATGTTACCGTAAACAACAAGGATCCTACTGGCTGTGCCATTTTGTTGGAATCATCTCCCTGAGGATACCAGTAGGTTCTTTTACAAAGGATCTGTGTGTATTTGTTCGTGTGCCAATCCTACCTATTCGGTTGTACCAGCTCTTAAAAAAGCCGCTTGGTAAGAGAAATGGGTTACCTGAGATTTTGGGAGCTGAAGAGGACCCGTGTGAGTGAGTGTCGTGCATACTTACTCTTTGTTAGACGCGTATCCTTCACTGTCGTTACTTCCCAGTTAGTCCGGGGGGAAGGGGCGGGGAACCTTGATTATGCTCGAGTAGTTAACTTACAAAAAATAAAAACACTCACAAATTTGTGTGGTTTGTTCATTCAAAACTACTGATAACTACTCTTTATTACTGAACACTTTATTTAGTAGAGACCCGATATTTATAACGTACCTGGGCTCGCTTCTTCTTCTTAATTTTATTACATACTTAATTTTAGCTTAGCATATGCACAAAGTTTTCACAATACCGAATTGTTAATTTAACATTTCCTTATTCTCTGGCCGAGATTATATCGGGCTCACCCGGAAAACATTCTTGTGATTAACAAATGCAAACATTATGCTCGTATGCTCGTATTGCATTTTGTTTGCCATACATTCTGTTGCTTACTTCGAAAGGTAGCAAAAAATGCTATAAACGTATTTTTATTTGCATGTAATTAATAAAATATTATTAATTTAAAGTGCTGTCAATGCATTTCGTTCCCGGTTCAGAAGGCACAACGGTGTCAGTTTATTACAACATACTAGCGGCATTGTTATTTAAGCTGCTCGCTTGTTAATTGGGCACCGCTTAAATTAAGGCACACGTCATAGCAACGATTTTGTACATTAATGCTTACACTGCATTTTTATGTAGTTGTGCTTGGACTTGGCAATGAACTTGAATTCAGAAATTCAAGGCTGTTGTATGACACAAAAGGTAGTGCCTACAAGTATGCATTAACTTCTTTGACGTTGTGATTGATTCACAACAACAGACAGCTGGGGACATATGCTTCTTCATACTTTAGTTCAAAAACTAGATAGGGAAACTAGGCGACTTCATAAGCAATCTTTAACTTCTCTAAGAAATATGCAATCTCTTGAAGAATTTTTTAAGTTTTTAGAGTGCAGATTTTACACTCTAGAAACTTTTTATCCCAAGGATGACAAAGGGAAACAAGCAGCTCTATGTTCATCTACACCTATCTCTAGGTGTTCTATGGCTCTAGGTGTTGCCTAGAGTATTACTGGCAACAGCCATAGTAAAAGTTTATACAAATTCAGGAAATTTCTTCCAGCTAGGGTTTTATTAGAAACAGGGTCACAATTACATTTCATTTCAGCTAGCTTCGCACAACAATTAGGAGTGTATTGGCAAAAAATTCGCACTCCAATAATAGGCATCGGGAACTGTGAAACAAAGGCAGACTAAATGGCATCAGTTACTTCGTCATCAAAGGTAACACCATTCTCAGCTGACCTTCAAGCAGTGAACCTCAAAAAAACTAGTGACTATCAGCCAAACTGTTCTTTCAACATATTGGATTGGAAATTAGCCCACGACATTCAATTGGCTGACCCCCAATTTAAAAAAAAAATTAACAAAATTTATTGATTCTAGGTGCCGAGCTGTGTAATTAATTGTACGAAGATGGAAAAATTTCTTTATCACCACATCTTCCCATTTTGGAAAACACCAAGTTAGCCTGGATCGTTGTAGGTAGGACTAAAACTTTGACAACGATGCTCACTCAGCATTGTCATGTTGCTACAATCTTCCCCGTCTATCGCTACTCTGGAAAAACAGGTAAAACGTTTCTGGGAAGCTGAACAATATGAATCCCCAACAAAGCGAATGACTCAAGAGGAATTCATGTGTCAGCAGCATTTCTCAAAAACTGTAACGCGAACTTAAAATCGATCCTTAATGGTTCGATTCAAAGAGGAGCCATCTGTGCTAGGGTCCTCAAAGGCTTTTAAACGACTGCAGAAGATGGAGAAAAAACTTTCAAAGAATCAATCACTTAAATCACAATATGATGAATTTCTACAACATTTCTGATCAAAGCACCAAATATCCCATCAGACACTTATGTTCTCCCTCAGCACGCAGTTGACAGATCAGAGAGTACTACCACTAAATTGCGTGTTGTGTTTGATGGCTCTGCAAAAACAACCAGTCAAATCTTAATAGCACCAGAAGACAGAAAATATCAAAGTATACTTTGGAGACCACCAAATGTTGAGATAGCGCAAGCCTTTCAGCTGAAAACTGTAACATACTCTGTAGCATAAACTGTAACACAAGCGGCCAACATTCTAAGCCGTGACATGTATGTAGATGATTGTTTGTCCGAAGCTGAAACAGATGATGAAGATGAAAAATTGTTTTGCGAGTTATAAGTATTATTAAAATTGGGTAACTTTGAATTAAGAAAATTTTGTTCCAATCTTTTATCTATTCTTAGAAAATTTCCGGAAGAACATCGAGAAAAAACATTAATTTTTCAACAGACTGAAGCGGTGTAGACATTAGGGCTTATATGGCTCCCGCAGGAAGATATATTCAAATTTTTATTTCTTGGTAATAGCCCACGAAAAAATGACTAAACGTACAATTTTATTGGATCTGCCAAAAATTTTTTGATCCAAAGGGGATTTTTGGAACTTCCATTGTATTAGGAAAACTGTTTCTTCAAGATACCTGGAAACTTCAAATCGACTGGGACAGCGTCATACCACATGAGCTAGAAAACCGATGGAAAACATTGATAAATCAGTTTGTTGATTTAAATCACTGTTCCATTCCACGGTGCGTTTTTCTACCAGCTCCAACGTCAATTGAATTGCATTCATTCTCAGATAGCAGTGAAGTGGCATTCGGAGCATGTTGTTATTTGCGCTCAACCGATTCGCTTGGTCAAGTAAAGGTCAGCTTGGTATGCTCCAAATCCCGAAGTGCGCCATTCAAATTCAAAACAATTACAAAATTAAGGTTGTGTGACGATCTGCTAATGGCCAAGCTGGTAGAAAGGTTGCTCCGGACGCTTACTACCAATATAGAAAAGTTATTTCATTACACGGATTCCAGTACAGTCCTATCATGGTTAAAATCACCATCCTACACCTGAAACACCTACGTGGCCAATCGCGTTGGTAGAATTTAGGAGTTTACGAGAGTTCAGAATTGGAGGCACATTTCTGGAGTGCATAATCCAGCAGATATGCTTTCACGAGGAACCTTAATAAAAAATATCATAAGCTCAAGGGTCTGGTTCGATGGACCTGAGTTTTTGCATTGCTCAACAATAACTATTCCAAGCTCTTATGAGTAACTAGCAGCAGAAGAAGTACCAGAAAGACAGTCGGCAAGGGTGACCCTTACCTCCACAACACGAAGACAAAAAGTTCTAAGTCTGATTGATACTATCAATCATAAAAACTCCTTTATTTTCACACAAAAAATAATTGCTTACATTTTCAGGTATAAATGCATCAGGTGCTTTAAAGCAAAGCCTCGCAGTATTCATCAAATAATGGGTCAGTTACCAGCAGACAGAGTCACCCCATCACGATGATTCTCAATTGTCGGCGTGTACAATTGTGGTCCAATACTTATTCTTCATACAATTCGAGGAGCAAAGGTAATAAAAGCATATATTGTAGTGTTTGTCTGTTTTAGCACCCGAGCAATCCATTTGGAGGTGGTATGAGATTTGACCACAAAAGCTTTTATAAATGTATTGAAAAGATTTATTGGCCGTCCACGAGTATGCAAAAGGAGTAACAGTGACAACGCGACTAATGTTGTAGGAGCAAAGTCATAACTCATAGAGTTAAGACGACTTCATCAAACAAAGCAATTTCAGCAAGATATCACAAAATTTTGTCAACAAGAAAACATTGAGTGGCACCATAGAAGAGCTGCAAGCAATTATAGTATAAATAGAAGCTATACTCAACTCGAGACCGATAACACCAATGTCGCCCAACTCAAACGATCTGGAAGCTTTGACACCTGGTCACTTTCTTATTGGAGCTCCCCTCACTTGTTTACCAGAGCCAATACTAGACGATACAAATATGACTCGACTGACAAAATTTAGACAAATACAATCCATACATCAACAATTTTGGAAGCGATGGTCTAAAGAATATTTATATTTACTGCAGTCAAATGCTAAATGGCGAAAGGAACACTAACAAATTCAAGAAGGAGATCTTGTACTTGTCAAGTATACAAATCTACCACCTAATTTCAACACAAATCTACCACCTTTAAAATGGAAAACCGGAAGATTGATATCTGCATTAAAAGGCAATTACAACCTTATACGAGAGACTTCAATAAAAACAGAAAATGGACTACTTACTAGAGTATTGCCCATTGCCCATTCATTACTTGTGCCCATTCCCAAAAGAAGAAATGAGTGAGGCACCCGACACTTATAAAAAGATTGGTACTTGACAAAGAAAGGCTCTTCGCAGTGGCAAAAATCACAATTTACTCTCAACATATTACCGACCAAAATTTTGGGAGAAATGTTAATTTAACAGAGCTTGACAACAACATGGGTATATATTTTGAAAACATCGAGTATATTAAAACCGTGACCAGTAGCTGGAACGGTATCATTTTTTATAATCCATCAAAATTCCGGCAAGAGCTAGAAGGTTTGAAAAAATCAAGTGAAACTTACTGTCAACCCTTCATTCGGGAAATTAACCATCGTGTCAAAATGATTGAACACAACAATCACTTACTTCACAAGTTAAATGATCTACATCATTACCGAGTAAAGCGATCGCCTTTCGACATTGTAGGGACGATCACCAATAGTCTATTTGGTATTTTAGACCATAATTATGCAAAAGAGTTGGCGGGTGAAATAGAACAAGTCCACCCCAATGAACAATATCTTATAAGTCTCTCTGACAGCACACTCAATATATTTAAAAAGACAACTTTGGAAATCAACAAGCAATTCAAATTGCTCAATCACGATCTACTTGCATCGGAAAATGTGATCAAAGAAGAATCAGCGGAAAATCGTGCCGGCAATCTTTTAAATTATTTGTTTTCTTACGTTATTTTAATTATAACAAATTATGAGAACACCCAAAAAAATATACTGCACGTAGTTCTAGATCTACACTTTCAACGAATCAATCCTCAGCTGATTATCCCTGATCAACTACAGTCTCAGATCTCAAAAATCCAAACCAACATTCCACCTACACTATTATTGCCAGCAAAGAAATTGGTACACCTTTATAAGCCTATTTCATTAAAAACACAAATAACTGAAACAGCACATAGTTCTAGTTCCAATTGAAAAGGACAATACTGCCTACATGGTGAAATCAACTTCAAAGAACTTGTCAATTACGTCTTTAAGGAATAAATATTACCCAATGCAAGAAAACGAACTGAACAGTAGTACGGTGATCGAATCAAACAGTTATCTTTGCAGGACAATTCATCCTGTCTTCAGCCAGGGCGCAAACATAAGCAAATGTGAACTCTCCCTGCTAAATCACAAAAGAGAGGCGCTAACAGAATATGAACTTCAACAATACAATACCATGATTACTTGGATAAAATTAGCCAATTCAAATTCTTGGATTTTTTTCTTTTATGGACCGGCGTGAGCACACTGCCAACCTTTTTTGCGAAGAACTTGTCAGCCCATTAACGCTCAAGGGGAATGGTTTGCTAGACCTTGATGCATCGTGCAAACTAAAACTTGATGCGATGACGTTACACAAAGAAGCAGTACAAAACATAGTCGGCTATAGCACTTAATTCATACCATCCGCGTCATACCATAAATACGTCACAAACAACTGAAAGAAATTGCCCTTCCAACTCAAGAGTCATTTCAAGTACCAACATGAGAGGCAACTATTCTGTCACAACGAATTCAGGAATTGATAAGGGCTATATATATATATCCTATATAAGGGATATAGGATAAAATGCACGATATTCATCACTACAGCATAAGCTACTTCATCATCATCGCGATTCTCATATTGCTCATATATTGATGACAAGCCCGACGACGAAAACCAATTCCTCCCCTACGTTCAACCCAATCCAGATTTAGTGTCCCCGGATCTCCATAATTGAGAGACTCAAGCTATTCAGACTATTGGCCACTGGCTTAACCTTCTTTGCTTAAAATCTCCCTGTATGGCTTGAGGTCCTCAAGGGGGGGAATATGTTTAATTCTTACACACACACGCACAGAACGGTTATTATTGCTTGTTCGTTCCTAGGTGCGAAGGGTCATCACTACATGTTATGTGCACAATATCATTGTTCAATTTTATGGCGAGCTAGCAATTCTTTTTTAATATAAATTTTAATTTTTTTAAGTTCCTAACGTCATTGATAGATGCATATTCTCAAATGTAGAGGTGATCAGTCATCATCAGTTGATGGGTTCCCATATTCTTCATTATGCTCACAATATCGGTAATTTTTATATCATTCGCATTCTCCTCTTTTATATTCTATTTCGTCGTTCTATTTCGTCTTTTTATAGCTAAAATATCTTTCTCTCTGCTTGTAGAAATCATATTTTTCAAATTTTCGCTATCATATTTTATCCTGGACAACGCATCAGCGTTTGTGTTTATCTTACCTTGTTTGTACACAATTTCGAAATTATAATCTGACAGGTCTACTCGAATTCTGGTCATTTTCGACGATGGGTTTCTGTGAGAAAATAACGATACCAGAGGTCTATGGTCAGTGACTACTATTAATTTTCTTCCAAACAAGTATGGTCTGAAGAAATTTATTTCATATCCATTGGGTTATTATGATGAGTTACTTGACGCTAATATTTTAATAGTTTTTTCTTAAATTATTTTGCTACACTAAATTCTATGGAAATTTCAAAACCAAATAGAAATACTTATTTATAAATACGTCACTTAAAATTTTAATTTAACCTTTTCTTCATTCCTTTACTCCTTTACCATTTGATTAATTATTCAACTGCATATAAATTCACATCCTTGTTGTTGTTTTCATTCAACTAATTTCTATTTATTAATATTTGTGATATTATTATTTTTTTTTTGTGTTATAGTTGATGTATGCACTCAACTATAATTTTATTCTAAAAAAAAGAAGTTTTAACTTAAACTAGAGTTTGCAAAAATTTAATTAATTTTTTAAAATAAAAGTAATTGGAAAAATTTATTGAAAAGTGAAACAAATTCTGTAATTACAACGAAACTAAATTAGTTGATAATATTTTAAACATCTTATAGATTTATATATTTTGTAGTTTTTATTTTCACAATATTTGCATAACTCAACAATGTTATAATTTATAAAGTCAACATAACTTATAATACTTGCAATTAATGAAATAAATATGATTAAAATACTAATAAAAGTAAAGATTATTGATTCTTTTTAATTTTTTTTTTTTCATCGTTGTTATTATGATGCCGGAATACTTGTTTCCTCGTTCAGGAGTTCTGTTGAGTAGCGCAGCATATTAAGCAGTGGTTCTACTTCGATTAGTGAATGTGCCTGTAGCACGCAAACGTAGCAATAAGATATTCATTATATCAGAGGTATGATTCAATTTCCGTTAGCGTCAATTGTAATATCTTGGTTGCGTCTTAAAGGATGCACATGACCTTATAGCATAACCAGGCCGATTATGACTAGCAGTTGTATTATTTCGTCTTCGATTTTTTTTGAAGTAATTTAGTATTTTGTAGCATGCTTATACACTTCTTCGTCTTCATGCCCAGTGTAATATTTGTATAAAAAAATTGATATTCTGCTGGTTAAGTTGGTAATCCCTTTCTCTAACTTCCTTCTACGTCACCATCGGTTCGCAGGATCTTCAGAATTATAGGCAGAGCTTACTGTACTGCAAGATTGGCAGGATTCAAAATTGGCAGGATCGTTGAAGGATCAAGTTGGCAGGATCTAATTTTGGCAGGAAAAGAAAATGACAGGATCGTTGCAAGATCAAGTTGGCAGGATCAAAAGACAGGGTGGTTTGCAGTATCAGAAGGTGGCAGGTTCGTTGGACAGGTTCACCATGTGGTGAATTTAAAATTAAAAGTTCTATTGCAATTTCAAAGTCCTAACTGTTCCTACATGCCGATCTAGTTGACTTTTTCTAATTATGGCTTTACGCCGCACATTGGGAAAACATAGCAAATACCCTCGCATCACCTGTTTTTGACGCTAGAATCTATATTATTAATGCTTAGATACTTCAATTGGATATTGCTTACAAAATTCTTCATGGAAGAGACTGACATAACACTTCTTTGTTTTTTTTTTACCAGTGCCTGATACCCTACATCCGGAAGTTATGACTTTTACAGAACTGCGCTGCATGAAGTCAAAGAAAAATATCAAAGTTCTGGTAATGAATTTGGAAAGCTGGGCAAAAATAATAATACCCGTGTTTCAGCGTTTTCAAAGATGAGGCATAAAAACGGTTTTTATGAACTTTAAAATCGGTACTTGTGGAAAATATTTTATAAAATTATATGGAAATAGTTTGTTTTTCATTGAAAATACTTAAACTTTTTTTTTTGTTATTGTACGTAATACGTAATTCGTAATAATAGATCCCAAGTTGCTCTTTATTTATTTATTTATTTATATATTGCAGCAAGTTGCTGCTGCAATATCTAAACCCTGTCCCTGCTACCACTGAAAATACTGCTACATGTGCAGAAAATGTTAGTGCTCGCGAGACTTCTGAAGTCCCGCAACTTGCCACAGTGGAAATGCAAATGATAAACTCAAATTTAACTTCTATCCGAGACATAATGGTTCAACCATGCTCATCTGATATGCAAACTTCAATACCGGACATACCACCCGAAGATGCAGCACCCTTAGTCAACCTGGTGGTCATTCAACGTACGCAGGAGAAGGCAATCTTTTTATCAAGACTTGCTGTCGACACGTCTGAGGAAACTATTCTGTCATACATAAGGCAGAGAATATCTTCATCAACAACATCTTTATTTAAATGCAAGAAATTCAGTTTTACATCACCGCGGGAAATTGCATAATTTAGGCTATCTGTTCCAACTGAAAAATACCTAGAGATTCTTTCTAAGAACTTTTGGCCAAGTGGTGTAATAATTCATGAATATGTGTCTAGAATACAAAATCACTCACTTAACATACAACCTACTGGGTTGCCACTTCAGCCAAAAAACCAATAAGCAATGCCTCATCTGTATGCCTACCATCATTTGAACATCATCACTTACACTTTTAACATCATCATCTACACATTCTCTTTCACCGTCAACTGCCCTACCGAAAACAGAGCTATCCTTAACAGGCTCGGCATCATTTTCATTGTCAACATCTTCATCACTTTTAATTTCTACCACAACACAAATATCAACAGTTAAATCATCATTAAATGCAACCACAACAGGATCCTCACAATCATCTTTATCAACAATTAAATTATCAGCCACGTCATCATCTTCTTCAACAACAATTCTACCGCCATCACTGACCCCAACTTCATCATCATCGGTTTTTTCAACCTTACTATCAACAGCTATGTCAACAATGTCTTCATCATCTTCGACAATAACAACATCAGCAACGTCACTAAAAGCAACTCTAGCTCCATCACTACCTCAAAAAACTGCTTCATCAACCTTAACTTCTTCGGCGCCTATACTAGGTTCTGCAATTTCTACTTCTGCCTACTCTGTTTTTAAAGCTGCCACTGCCTCACATCCCGAAGTAATGGCTAGTCTTCATCGCCCAATGGATACGGTTGGCATGCATCGGCGAAACTGCGCTCTTTATTTTCATAACGTTCGCGGACTTCGTACAAAGACCGGTCAACTTTACAATGCTTCGTCTTCTCACGATAACGATATCATCGCTTGTAGAAACTTGGCTGACTGCGCACTTCTTTTCTAATGAATTGTTTGACAAACACTATGTTGTATACCGTAAGGAGAGAATGCTTGGATCTACCGTAACCAGAGGAGGCGGTGTTAGTAGGGAGATACTCCTTTCACGTAATGACGGCAACATTGAGCAAGTATGTGTTGTATCTTTTGGCAATAATCTAGTGTATAGTATTAATGACGATGTCTTAATTCTTAGCTATATTCCACCTGGAAGTAGCATTAATGTCTTTAATGTTCACTTGTTTAATATCAATCATGTTTTGAATTCCTTAAGCCCTAAGCAAACGCCATGTGTATTTGGTGACTTCAATCTAAGTAATACTGAATGGAAGTTCTGCTCAGACGAAAATGTTCTTATGCCTTTCAATACAATGAGTGCTATTGAATTCCTTTTATGTGATTCTTTATACTCGCAAAGTCTCTTTCAGATAAATAACGTAAAGAACGATATCAATAGAATTGTAGATCTTATCTTCATTAGTAACGATTTCAAATACGAACTATTTAAATGTGTTATGCCGCTCACGAATGACTCCGTTCACAATGCACTCATTTTGGATTTTTATTTTAATACTTTTGATTATGACTTGGAAGTTAATCAACCTTCTTTTTATAATTTTAATAAAGCTAACTATGCGGCTCTTAATAGTTATTTCCATTCTATCAATTGGAATTCTTTAAATGATTCAAGTGACTTATTTCACATGTATGCAGCATTTAAGACGGTTATTAATAATGGGCTTCGTCAATATGTGCCAACTATAGACAGCAAGCGTAAAAACAAGCATCCCTAGTATAATGAGCGTTTAACTCATCTCAAGAACCTACGCAATAAATCACATCAAAAGTTTAAAAAACGGGACTATTACGGATAAAGACAATATTTGTCTTGCGAAGGAAGAAGTATGAATTCCTCTCAAAATTTTTATACAATAAATTATCATGTCGGTGGAGCAAAATATAAAATCAAATCCGAAGTCATTCCGGATATATGGTGAATTCAATCTAGAATGAAGAAATGCAAGTACATGACTCGAAAAATCATTCACTCGAAAATCTCCTGTCACATTTATCTATAAAATTTGTGACCATACATTAGAGTCTTCAGATATCTTTCATGATCTTGGAGTAACTATGGATACTAAACTTCGCTTTCATATTCATATTAATAAAATTATAAATCGAGCAAATAGTACTTTAGGTTTATAAGATGGGCAAAAGAGCTTAATGATCCCTATATAACAAAAACCTTATTCACCTCCCTAGTGCGACCTATTTTAGAATATGTTTCAATTGTTTGGTGCCCTCGATATAGTTGTTACATTGACGACATAGAATTAGTTCAGAAAAAGTTTCTTTTGTTCTGGTTAAGCCATCTTTACTGCAATTTTAATTATCACCTACCACCTTATGAATATCGTCTGCAACTTTTAAATCTTACTACTTTAAGCAATCGGAGAATTATGCTAAATGCTACTTTTACATGGATATGTAGACAGTCAATATTTACTGAGGAAAATTTACTTTAATATTCCTCTCCGACCTAGAAGATCTTTTGAGTTACTTTACATTAACTTTTGTAGAACTAATTACTTGCAAAACGAACGACAAAGAAGCGCTTGTGAGGACTTTAATTTTGTTTCAGATGCAATTTCTTTGAATAAATCCGTTTACACAATTAAATTTAATATTTTAGATTATCTACAGTACTGCCACTAATCTGGATAATGCTTTCCGAGGATACTTAATATTTTCCTGTGAAGTTTGGTTACAACTTATACAATCTAGCTGTGTAGTTCAATATGATTATCCAGAGCGAGACCACGTCTCGCCTGGCATATGCCGGTTTGAGCTTTGCATGTGTGAGCTGTGCTATAATCCATATTTATTTAGATATACACGCTATAGATATTTTTTGATGACCTCGTCTGTCTTGCCTAGCACATGTATGAGCTCGACCTCGTCCGTCTAGCCTGGCATATGAGAGCACCGCTCTAATCAATCATTCTATTTAGAAGCTAACCGGGTTGCAACTGTATATACCTGAAAGCCTGACAACTTTACATTTTTATAAAAATTTAATTGTACATATTAGAGCTTCTAGTTTCACGTGCTACACGTGTCTTTTAAAAAAATCAAGTGAAAACACTACACGTGTATTTTATTCACGAACTACACGTGCAGTTCGTATTCACGTGATTTTTGCATTCACTTGTTTTAGGAAAGAGCCGAAATTTCAAAAGATCTTTTGTGCTTCTGAGAACAAAAAATGACAATGTTATGTAGAAGGCTTCTTAATGCATCTCTGGCTTTTATGGCTTTTATTGCTTTATGGCTTCTGTGGATCCCAAGTACAGGATTTAGCCAGTTTCTGGGTGAGTCACTTGAACTTTTTAGGGTTCTGTGGGTTCCTAGGACAGAATCCACAGGAATGAATGTTCTTGTGGATAAGGAATTCAACTGGGATTTGGAAAGTTCCTGGATGCGTCATTTGGGCTTTTAAGATTTCTATGGGTTCCTAGAACAGGAACGAGGGTTTCTGTGTACAAGGGCTTCAAGTGGGACATGGACAGTTCCTGGATGCGTCATTTGGCATTTTTGAGGGTTCTGTTGGTTCCTAGGAGTGGAATGAATGTTTCTGTGGACAAGGGATTCAACTGAGATTTGGACAGTTCCTAGGTGCGTTATTTAGACTTTTAAGATTTCTGTGAGTTCCTAGAAGAGGAATGAAGGTTTTTGTGGACAAGGGATTCAACTGGGATTTGACATCGTTTAAATGCAATTTAAGCAGCGAAATGTCATCCTACGCTTAAAAGAATTTAAAGGATTGAAATTGGATCAATGAAAAAACCAATGATCATACAAATGTCCTCAAATAAATAATATTTGATTAGAATTGGTGCCAATGAAAGAGTACAGTTTTCTATGATTCTTTAATAAAGCTTATATGTTTTTTGTGCAGGCAAAAAATTTGTATTAAAAATATTCGCGATTCAGGAATGAACACCGCAAGCGATTTTTTATAAAAATTTTCCATGTATTGTTAAATGCATAAGTAATGAGCAAAAAATTGTTGATATCAATAAATCATAAATTGTTGATATCAGAAAAAATGAGATCAATTTTTTTAAGTCATAAAGCCGCTCTTACAATTCTACAAATTTTGTCAAAATTGAACTTCAACATAGTTAAACCTGTTTTATTTTTCACTATAATTTAAAAGTGTTTTTCCTTGTTAATCATGGTGAAGTTTTGTGAAATTATCTTGCACGCACTTAAACATTTGCACTGAATTTTCAAAATTTCACGATTTTTATCTCCTAAACAATTTAAGATTGACAAAATTGTATTGCACTAATAGGTAAGGGAGGCCGATATACATTTAAGAAGATTGTGAGGACGAAAGTCGCTACCCTCGTTTTCGCCTAACATCTTTAGTCACTGTTCATTTTGCGTTAATATTTCGCGTGTGACTTCTAAATCCCTGCATCAATTTTTCTTAATCACCTGTGAATTATTATTCTATAATAATATTACCTCATTATTATTTAAAGGCACAGGCTTGCACATCACACTTTCCCATCTTTTATTTATTAGTTAGTCATTTGAAATTACAGTTAGTAGCATGTTAATCAAATTAGTCGCATAAACATCATTTACTTTTCATCAAACATTAATCCCACCATTAAACTAAAGCTTCATGTAAACATCAACTTAGTAAGCTCATGTCACCCGGTTAACATCACTAGGCCGTGGTGAAAAATAAATGCAGGCAAAAAGACGAACAGCTGAGACAAAAACCCACCACGAGTCTGCTGTGCTGCTAAGCTAAGGCAATTAGACAAAGATCAGAAAATTAAAATTTCTTCTTGCGGCGGCAGCCAACTCGGTAAGTCATAATAAATTTCTTAGCTCCTGAAGTCTTTTCATAGCATTGTGCCGTAGTGACCAGTGCTATACTCGAGTATATTTTCTAAGTCTTTTCCGACGTTGCATCGCAGTGCTCAGCTTGATATTTTTTTTCTAAGTCTTTTCATAGCATTGTGCCGTAGTGACCAGTGCTATATTCGCGTATATTTTTCTAAGTCTGTTTCGACGTTGCATCGCAGTGCTCAGCTTGATATTTTTTAAGTCTTTTCGACGTTGCTTCGCAGTGTTCAGCTTGATATTTTTCTAAGTCTTTTCATATCATTGTGCCGTAGTGACCAGTGCTATACTCGCGTATATTTTCTAAGTCTTTTCGACGTTGCTTCGCAGTGCTCAGCTAGATATTTTTCTAAGTCTTTTCATAGCATTGTGCCGTAGTGACCAGTGCTACAGCTACAGTACTCAGCTTGATATTTTTTAAGTCTTTTCGACGTTGCTTCGCAGTGTTCAGATTGATATTTTTCTAAGTCTTTTCATATCATTGTGCCGTAGTGACCAGTGCTATAATCGCGTATATTTTCTAAGTCTTTTCGACGTTGCTTCGCAGTGCTCAGCTAGATATTTTTCTAAGTCTTTTTCGACGTTGCATCGCAGTACTTGTCAGCCTGATATTTTCTAAGTCTTTTCATAGCACTGTGCCGTAGTGACCAGTGCTATACTCGCGTATATTTCCTAAGTCTTTTCGACGTTGCATCGCAGTGCTCAGCTTGGTATTCTTCTAAGTCTTTTCATAGCATTGTGCCGTAGTGACCAGTGCTATATTCGCGTATATTTTTTTCTAAGTCTTTTCCGACGTTGCATCGCAGTGCTCAGCTAGATATTTTTCTAAGTCTTTTTCGACGTTGCATCGCAGTACTTGTCAGCCTGATATTTTCTAAGTCTTTTCATAGCACTGTACCGTAGTGACCAGTGCTATACTCGCGTATATTTCCTAAGTCTTTTCGACGTTGCATCGCAGTGCTCAGCTTGGTATTCTTCTAAGTCTTTTCATAGCATTGTGCCGTAGTGACCAGTGCTATATTCGCGTATATTTTTTTTTAAGTCTTTTCCGACGTTGCATCGCAGTGCTCAGCTTGATATTTTTTTCTAAGTCTTTTCATAGCATTGTGCCGTAGTGACCAGTGATATATTCGCGTATATTTTTCTTAGTCTGTTTCGACGTTGCATCGCAGTGCTCAGCTTGATATTTTCTAAGTCTTTTCGACGTTGCTTCGCAGTGTTCAGCTAGATATTTTTCTAAGTCTTTTCATAGCATTGTGCCGTAGTGCCCAGTGCTATACCCGCGTATATTTTCTAAGTCTTTTCAACGTTGCATCGCAGTGCTCAGCTTGATATTTTTCTAAGTCTTTTCATAGCATTGTGCCGTAGTGACCAGTGCTATACTTGCGTATATTTTCTAAGTCTTTTCGACGTTGCTTCGCAGTGCTCAGCTAGATATTTTTCTAAGTATTTTCATAGCATTGTGCCATAGTGATCAGTGCTATACTCGCGTATATTTTCTAAGTCTTTTCGACGTTGCTTCGCAGTGCTCAGCTAGATATTTTTTTAAGTCTTTTCATAGCATTGTGCCGTAGTGACCAGTGATATATTCGCGTATATTTTTCTTAGTCTGTTTCGACGTTGCATCGCAGTGCTCAGCTTGATATTTTCTAAGTCTTTTCGACGTTGCTTCGCAGTGTTCAGCTAGATATTTTTCTAAGTCTTTTCATAGCATTGTGCCGTAGTGCCCAGTGCTATACCCGCGTATATTTTCTAAGTCTTTTCAACGTTGCATCGCAGTGCTCAGCTTGATATTTTTCTAAGTCTTTTCATAGCATTGTGCCGTAGTGACCAGTGCTATACTTGCGTATATTTTCTAAGTCTTTTCGACGTTGCTTCGCAGTGCTCAGCTAGATATTTTTCTAAGTATTTTCATAGCATTGTGCCATAGTGATCAGTGCTATACTCGCGTATATTTTCTAAGTCTTTTCGACGTTGCTTCGCAGTGCTCAGCTAGATTTTTTTTTAAGTCTTTTCATAGCATTGTGCCGTAGTGACCAGGGCTATACTCGCATATATTTTTCTAAGTGTTTTTCGACGTTGCATCGCAGTGCTCAGCTTAATATTTTCTAAGTCTTTTCGACGTTGCATCGCAGTGCTCAGCTTGAGATTTTTCTAAGTCTTTTCATAGCATTGTGCCATACTCGCATATATTTTTCTAAGTCTTTTTCGACGTTGCATCGCAGTACTTGTCAGCTTGATATTTTCTAAGTCTCTTCATAGCATTGTGCCGTAGTGACCAGTGCTATACTTGCGTATATTTTTCTAAGTCTTTTTTTTCGACGTTGCATCGCAGTACTTCTCAGCTTGATATTTTCTAAGTCTTTTCATAGCACTGTGCCGTAGTGACCAGTGCTATACTAGCGTATATTTTCTAAGTCTTTCCGACGTTGCATCGCAGTGCCCAACTTTATATTTTCTAAGTCTTTTCGACGTTGAAGTGAGAATTGATACTAAAAAAGCGTCTCTTTTACATGCCGACTGGACGTTCGCAGTACGTCGGGAAAAGAAACGATTACTACGCAGGACAGTGGACACCATATAATAAGTTTATCTTTTCTTTTTTCCATTTGTTTAAATTAATAATACAGGGTCATGAAGACCATAAAATTAGTGTAAGTGTAAATTAAGGAAAAAACTGAAATAAAATAAAGGAACTGAAACAACGGAAAGTGTAATTAATTCACACTTTGTATAATAAAATTTTGTAGACGAACCCTGGACACCGGCGAGTGATACCTCGGCCTAAGAAGGTTCGTTACAATGGCACCCGAGCAGGGACTACGTGTCTAAAAAAAAAAAAAAAGTTTACAATGTCATACGCAGCGTACGGGAAATAAATCTTAGATAAAAGTGATTCAATAACCCAGGACTAAGAGACTTTTGTATAACAAAAAAAAAAAAAAATGTATAAGGTCATACGCCGCGTACGGAAACTAAAAATTCAATTAGTGACTAAATAAACTCAGTGACTAACTTTTTTGTCTAGGACAAAAGTGTTCAACTAATCAATAAAGACATTCGCCGCGCACGGAATATTTTAGATGTAAAAATTAAACAGTGCTCGGAATAAAAAAAAAATGATGAAAAGAAATCTATCCATATTAACTTAAAGAATAGAAATTGATTCGTCCGTCGCGATAGGATTAATCAATCGAAGTGTATAAAAAAAAAAAAAAAAAAAAATATATTTTTTTTCTGTTACAAGAAAACTGTTACAAGCATTTTTTTTTAGAAGAAAAAAAAGATTTATTTTTAGAAGAAAGAAAAAAAACAACCGCTAATAGATAAACAATTTTTGTGAAATCGTAACCAAACTCGATAGTTGACAATCTCAGTGTTCGCAATCGAAACTCTTGGCAACACGATGTTGACCACAACATGGGTGTATTGTTTGAAGAAGGAGGACCTTGTGACCTACGCACTTGAATTTAACTTCGATCCCACAGGTACAGTAGAGGAGCTCCGAAAACGCTTCAGTGGGTTCATCAACAACAAGGAGTACAAGGACGAACAAGGGCAAAGGCTGTTGGATCTGCAAACCAAGCACCGCCGCGCAGTGTCACCAGCACCACCGGCTGTGGATCCGATCGAGAAATTCACACCCCCAACTACTGTAATGTTCGACGTCCCAGCCACTGCAGATGCCACTCCATTACCGCCACTTCAGATGTCTGGACCAACGCACCTCACTACAGCCCTACGGTCGGAAGACACCTATCTAGCAGTGATAGAACGGATTCGAAAGTGGTCAGTGAAATTTGACGGGAAAAGAGGCCCACTAGCTTTCATAGAGAGAGTGGAAGAATTGGCCGAGGTCTACCAGATCAGCAAGGCCTATCTACCTCGCACGATGCCTCAACTCCTTACCGACCGCGCTCTTATATGGTACCGCAACAAAAACGAACACTGGACTACCTGGGTATTATTTAAAAATGCATTTTTAAAATTTTTCCTACCTCCTTGATATTTGGAACGAATCGACGACGAGATAAGAACCAGATTTCAAAAGCCACGAGAGCCTTTCAAGAATTTTGTGCTAGACCTCCAAAATCTGATGCGCCACGCCGGCTACAGCGAGGAGCAGAAACTCGAGCGAATCTTTAGAAATGCGCATCCGGACTACCAATGGTACATCCGGAGAAAGGACTTTTCGACACTAGAGGAACTGGTCAACATGGCAGATGATCTAGAAACTATACAGACCCACGAGCCCGACCGCATGCAGAAAGGTAACATGCGAACAGAACATCACCGTATGTTGTAACAACGAGGCCGACGCGATGACGCACCAGCCATTCCTCCTCCGGTAGATGGACCGAGAGGTCAAGGAATGGAGATCAATCCACGGGTGGCATGCCGAAATTGCGGTGAAGAGGGACACTTGCGACAAACATGTAGAAACCCCCAGAGGCTGTTCTGCTGGGTGTGTGGACGTCGTAATACTATGACAATTCAGTGCTGTAGAAGACCGTCGGGAAACGCCGGCGAGGATCGTCCGGACCGAGGAGGGGCGAATCCTCCAGGAGAAAATCCTCGATCAACCCAGTAAAACAACTTCACCATAACAACAATCATATTTCCGCCTCTGTTACCATCGACACATTACCAGCCTTAGCCACGTTAGACACTGGAGCCAAGCGCAGCTTTCTTAGCCAACTCTTTGTCGATAAGATCCAGCACGGTTGCAGGTTCATACCAGCCGATGCGGTAGTCACGCTCGCCGATGGATCAGTGAAACTCTTGCGCCACGCCGTAGAAGTGAATATTCAATTGGGTAACATCGACCGCAAATTCACGTTTTTAGTTATGCCAGACGCTTCGGACGAGGTCATCCTCGGGATGGACTTTCTTGCAGAAACGAGATCAACCTTCAGCTGTGGCGGAGAAACCATAACATTGGGTAAGTCAACTCTCACCAATGTATTTCCACATCGTTGTAGGCAAATCGCAGGTTGCAACTCTGAGGAGACCGAACAGGTCTCAAATTTCTTGAAGGAGGAGCTCCAAAAGTTCGAAAACTTGCGGGGAGTAACGAACATCACCGAGCACCGGATCGTTATGGTCGACGAGAGACCATTAAAACAACGATATTTCCCCAGAAACCCTGCCATGCAGGCCATCATCGATGAAGAAGTTAACAAGCTGTTAGACAAAGGGTGCATCGAGCCATCGCACAGCCCGCACAGCGCACCTATTGTCCTGGTTAAGAAGAAAACGGGTGCTTGGCGGCTGTGTGTGGACTATCGAGCTCTTAACAGTCAGTCGGTTCCCGACGCCTACCCACTACCACGCATCACCCACATCTTAGATAGGCTACGCGACGCCAAGTACATCAGTAGCCTCGACCTTAAAGATGGCTACTGGCAAATTCCGATGGAGGCTAAAAGTCGGAAATACACAGCCTTTACTGTACCCGGACGAGGATTGTTTCAGTGGCGAGTCATGTCGTTTGGCCTCCACTCCGCTCCCGCGACGTTTCAGCGCGCCCTCGACCGAGTTATAGGACCTGATCTTGAGCCTTTCGCTTTCGCCTATTTAGATGACATAGTGGTCACAGGCAGGACTTTCGACGAACACATGTCGAACATGTGACGAACACACAATCTCAAAGAGGTCTTTCACCGGCTTCAAGCGGCAAATCTTCGAATAAACGCGGAAAAATGCGAGTTATTTAAAAGGAAAATAAAATACTTAGGGCACGTGGTCAGCTCCGAAGGAATTACGAGATCTCGAACCTCCTCAAAATGTCCGAGGAGTGCGACGCTTTCTCGGCATAGCCTCCTGGTACCGGCGGTTTATCACTGACTTCGCAGCTGTCGTACAACCGTTGACCTCTCTTCTGAAAAAAGGCAAGCACTAGAAATGGGGCGAATCACAACAAAAGGCTTTCCAAGATCTTAAGTATAAACTAACGGAAGCTCCAGTTTTAACATATCCTGACTTCGAGCAGACATTTATTCTTCAGACAGATGCTAGCGACGTGGGCCTTGGGGCGGTTTTGACACAAAACATCGAGGGCTCCGAACGGGTAATAGCCTACGCAAGCCGACATTTAAACGACGCAGAGAAAAACTATTCGCCCACAGAAAAGGAGTGCTTGGCAATCATATGGGGAATTCATAAAATGCGGCCCTACTTAGAAGGTTACAAATTCGTTGTAATCACTGACCACTTATCACTTAAATGGCTTAATTCTATTGAGAGTCCTTCTGGACGGATCGCTAGATGGGCGCTGAAACTCCAGCAATTTAATTTCACTGTACAATACTGTAAGGGCAAACACAACGTGGTAGCGGACGCACTGTCACGGCAACCAAAGGAAGCTCTCCAACGGATTACTTTGAATACAAACAATTTGCCAGAGTGCGCGTGGCTAAGGAAGAAGTTTGAGGAAGTCACCCAGGAACCAAACAAGTACCCGGATTTCATCATCATTGATGGTCAATTATTTCGACATCTCCCACGAAATGCGAGCGACGAAGACTGCGCTCCCTGGAAACTGTGCGTAGCCAAATCCCAGCGAGACCGCGTTTTACATGAAAATCACGATAGTCCCAGTGCTGGCCATCTAGGGATCCGGAAGACCATCGCTCGAATCGCAAATCGATATTATTGGCCTGGAATGTTCCGGGACATTAGTCGTTACGTCCAAAAATGCCAGTCCTGTCAACAGTACAAAGCTAGCCAGCAGCCACCGGCCGGAGAAATGTTAACCAGAATCCCTGACGAACCATGGTCCATCTTGTGTTCCGACTTCGTTGGTCCACTACCTCGCTCCAAACATGGGAATAGTATATTGCTGGTATTTTTCGACAAATTTTCGAAGTGGACGGAGTTAGTGCCACTGCGAAAAGCTACATCAGAGGGTTTACTGAAGGCATTTCGAGAGAGGATTCTAGCGCGTTGCGGAGTACCGAGAATTCTCATCACCGACAACGGGACTCAGTTCAAAAGCAGGTCTTTCCAGCGGTATTTAAAAGAAATTGTATACTCCTCAGGAGAATCCGACAGAGCGAGCGAACCGGACAGTCAAGACTATGATCGCCCAATTTGCAAAAGACCAGCATAAGGTATGGGACAAAAAATTACCGGAGATCTCACTTGCAATCAACACCAGCGTATCAGAAACCACGGGTTACAGTCCAGCATTTTTAACACAAGGCCAAAAGCCACGTCTCCCACGAGCACTCTACGACGAAGCAGTTTGCGGTACAGGAACCCGAGATAAAGAACCATCTGACCGAGCCACGCAGCTACAGGAGGTTTTCACAATTGTACGCCATAACCTGACAAAAGCATCTAAGGATCAGGCTCGCCACTACAATCTACACCGGAGGCATTGGAAACCCACAATCGGGCAGAAGGTTATGGTTCGTCAACACCCATTATCGAAAGCAATCAATGACTTCAACGCGAAGCTTGCCCCAAAATACGACGGGCCGTTTATCGTCACCGGGTTCACGTCAGGAGTTATTGCACGAGTTAAAAAGGACGGGAAGACGACCGAACGAACAGTCCATTTAAGCGAACTTAAACCGTTCTACTCTTAACTTTTTTATTATAATCTTATAATTCAGCCAGACATTACTAGTTATACTAATAACAGCTTTATTTTCCCTTTCTTTTTGTTTACTTTTCTTTTTCTGTTCTCTTTCTGTTCACTAGCACCAAGAGAACTCGAGGAAATTCTTAAAACAAAAGGCAAATTCTTCCAACGGATGCTGAGCATCACCGAGCAAACCCGGCACACGCAATTATTGGACTCAAATTTCCTGGAGGTCCCTTCAAAGACGGGACGCATACGGGTATTTGCCCCGGGAGTCAGTCCAGGGCATTATCGGCCTCACCCATCTGATGAAACCAACCATCTAACCGATACACACAGAGGAGGTACCAAAGCAGCAGCGCTGAGAAACATCCGAGGGGTAAGGAAGTTAAAGTCACCACAACCCCGACCGGAAGATCTTGCTTCCAGGGCGGTCCCAAAATCGACCACTATCCATGCCGTCCTCGAACGCTCGGGCTTAGTGTCCAGCCCCGCAGCCATAAGCTCGCGAATACTGCTGAGACGGATAAGTGCCGAGTTAATGGCGGGCGCGACGTCGACGGAATGCCGACCAGCGTCCGATCACATGTTAGCAATAACACCACCAGACGGGCCCGTAGATAATCCGACTATCTCTGCACAGACGATTGACCCAATTTGGAAAATGAAGCCAGAACAGTCAATGGGGACAGGTGAGGTTGGCAGTAATAAAGAGGCCACCTTACCCGACAAGCTACGTAGTCGAAGGTCGGGATCATCATCTGACAAGATGGGGACACGCGACAGTAGCAGTCACAGCGATACGAGCAACAGTAGTAGCAACAGTGGTCGCTCCACCAGTAGTAGCGAAAGTTCCTACCAAGCAAACCACGGCCCACGCCGTGCAAGAAAGAACCCCCGACTGACGCTCGACAGCGCGCCGCAGAGGGCGAGCCCGAGTCTCAACAAAGCCGAAGTGGAAGATATCCTACAAAATCTTCGACAACACCCGCAGCGAAGAGCCAACAGAGGTTCGTTCATAAGAACGATAGAGGGGCAGCGGATACGATTTTCCTGGAATGGCGGAGGGAGGATCTGGACGAACTATCCTCCTCCCCATCCGAAGTAGAGGGGAAATGTGAGGACGAAAGTCGCTATCCTCGTTTTCGCCTAACATCTTTAGTCACTGTTCATTTTGCGTTAATATTTCGCGTGTGACTTCTAAATCCCTGCATCAATTTTTCTTAATCACCTGTGAATTATTATTCTATAATAATATTACTTCATTATTATTTAAAGGCACAGGCTTGCACATCACACTTTCCCATCTTTTATTTATTAGTTAGTCATTTGAAATTACAGTTAGTAGCATGTTAATCAAATTAGTCGCATAAACATCATTTACTTTTCATCAAACATTAATCCCACCATTAAACTAAAGCTTCATGTAAACATCAACTTAGTAAGCTCATGTCACCCGGTTAACATCACTAGGCCGTGGTGAAAAATAAATGCAGGCAAAAAGACGAACAGCTGAGACAAAAACCCACCACGAGTCTGCTGTGCTGCTAAGCTAAGGTAATTAGACAAAGATCAGAAAATTAAAATTTCTTCTTGCGGCGGCAGCCAACTCGGTAAGTCATAATAAATTTCTTAGCTCCTGAAGTCTTTTCATAGCATTGTGCCGTAGTGACCAGTGCTATATTCGCGTATATTTTTCTAAGTCTGTTTCGACGTTGCATCGCAGTGCTCAGCTTGATATTTTTTAAGTCTTTTCGACGTTGCTTCGCAGTGTTCAGCTTGATATTTTTCTAAGTCTTTTCATATCATTGTGCCGTAGTGACCAGTGCTATACTCGCGTATATTTTCTAAGTCTTTTCGACGTTGCTTCGCAGTGCTCAGCTAGATATTTTTCTAAGTCTTTTCATAGCATTGTGCCGTAGTGACCAGTGCTACAGCTACAGTACTCAGCTTGATATTTTTTAAGTCTTTTCGACGTTGCTTCGCAGTGTTCAGCTTGATATTTTTCTAAGTCTTTTCATATCATTGTGCCGTAGTGACCAGTGCTATAATCGCGTATATTTTCTAAGTCTTTTCGACGTTGCTTCGCAGTGCTCAGCTAGATATTTTTCTAAGTCTTTTTCGACGTTGCATCGCAGTACTTGTCAGCCTGATATTTTCTAAGTCTTTTCATAGCACTGTGCCGTAGTGACCAGTGCTATACTCGCGTATATTTCCTAAGTCTTTTCGACGTTGCATCGCAGTGCTCAGCTTGGTATTCTTCTAAGTCTTTTCATAGCATTGTGCCGTAGTGACCAGTGCTATATTCGCGTATATTTTTTTCTAAGTCTTTTCCGACGTTGCATCGCAGTGCTCAGCTAGATATTTTTCTAAGTCTTTTTCGACGTTGCATCGCAGTACTTGTCAGCCTGATATTTTCTAAGTCTTTTCATAGCACTGTGCCGTAGTGACCAGTGCTATACTCGCGTATATTTCCTAAGTCTTTTCGACGTTGCATCGCAGTGCTCAGCTTGGTATTCTTCTAAGTCTTTTCATAGCATTGTGCCGTAGTGACCAGTGCTATATTCGCGTATATTTTTTTCTAAGTCTTTTCCGACGTTGCATCGCAGTGCTCAGCTTGATATTTTTTTCTAAGTCTTTTCATAGCATTGTGCCGTAGTGACCAGTGATATATTCGCGTATATTTTTCTTAGTCTGTTTCGACGTTGCATCGCAGTGCTCAGCTTGATATTTTCTAAGTCTTTTCGACGTTGCTTCGCAGTGTTCAGCTAGATATTTTTCTAAGTCTTTTCATAGCATTGTGCCGTAGTGCCCAGTGCTATACCCGCGTATATTTTCTAAGTCTTTTCAACGTTGCATCGCAGTGCTCAGCTTGATATTTTTCTAAGTCTTTTCATAGCATTGTGCCGTAGTGACCAGTGCTATACTTGCGTATATTTTCTAAGTCTTTTCGACGTTGCTTCGCAGTGCTCAGCTAGATATTTTTCTAAGTATTTTCATAGCATTGTGCCATAGTGATCAGTGCTATACTCGCGTATATTTTCTAAGTCTTTTCGACGTTGCTTCGCAGTGCTCAGCTAGATATTTTTTTAAGTCTTTTCATAGCATTGTGCCGTAGTGACCAGGGCTATACTCGCATATATTTTTCTAAGTGTTTTTCGACGTTGCATCGCAGTGCTCAGCTTAATATTTTCTAAGTCTTTTCGACGTTGCATCGCAGTGCTCAGCTTGAGATTTTTCTAAGTCTTTTCATAGCATTGTGCCATACTCGCATATATTTTTCTAAGTCTTTTTCGACGTTGCATCGCAGTACTTGTCAGCTTGATATTTTCTAAGTCTCTTCATAGCATTGTGCCGTAGTGACCAGTGCTATACTTGCGTATATTTTTCTAAGTCTTTTTTTTCGACGTTGCATCGCAGTACTTCTCAGCTTGATATTTTCTAAGTCTTTTCATAGCACTGTGCCGTAGTGACCAGTGCTATACTAGCGTATATTTTCTAAGTCTTTCCGACGTTGCATCGCAGTGCCCAACTTTATATTTTCTAAGTCTTTTCGACGTTGAAGTGAGAATTGATACTAAAAAAGCGTCTCTCTTACATGCCGACTGGACGTTCGCAGTACGTCGGGAAAAGAAACGATTACTACGCAGGACAGTGGACACCATATAATAAGTTTATTTTTTCTTTTTTCCATTTGTTTAAATTAATAATACAGGGTCATGAAGACCATAAAATTAGTGTAAGTGTAAATTAAGGAAAAAACTGAAATAAAATAAAGGAACTGAAACAACGGAAAGTGTAATTAATTCACACTTTGTATAATAAAATTTTGTAGACGAACCCTGGACACCGGCGAGTGATACCTCGGCCTAAGAAGGTTCGTTACAATGGCACCCGAGCAGGGACTACGTGTCTAAAAAAAAAAAAAAAGTTTACAATGTCATACGCAGCGTACGGGAAATAAATCTTAGATAAAAGTGATTCAATAACCCAGGACTAAGAGACTTTTGTATAACAAAAAAAAAAAAAAATGTATAAGGTCATACGCCGCGTACGGAAACTAAAAATTCAATTAGTGACTAAATAAACTCAGTGACTAACTTTTTTGTCTAGGACAAAAGTGTTCAACTAATCAATAAAGACATTCGCCGCGCACGGAATATTTTAGATGTAAAAATTAAACAGTGCTCGGAATAAAAAAAAAATGATGAAAAGAAATCTATCCATATTAACTTAAAGAATAGAAATTGATTCGTCCGTCGCGATAGGATTAATCAATCGAAGTGTATAAAAAAAAAAAAAAAAAAAATATATTTTTTTTCTGTTACAAGAAATCTGTTACAAGCATTTTTTTTTAGAAGAAAAAAAAGATTTATTTTTAGAAGAAAGAAAAAAAACAACCGCTAATAGATAAACAATTTTTGTGAAATCGTAACCAAACTCGATAGTTGACAATCTCAGTGTTCGCAATCGAAACTCTTGGCAACACGATGTTGACCACAACATGGGTGTATTGTTTGAAGAAGGAGGACCTTGTGACCTACGCACTTGAATTTAACTTCGATCCCACAGGTACAGTAGAGGAGCTCCGAAAACGCTTCAGTGGGTTCATCAACAACAAGGAGTACAAGGACGAACAAGGGCAAAGGCTGTTGGATCTGCAAACCAAGCACCGCCGCGCAGTGTCACCAGCACCACCGGCTGTGGATCCGATCGAGAAATTCACACCCCCAACTACTGTAATGTTCGACGTCCCAGCCACTGCAGATGCCACTCCATTACCGCCACTTCAGATGTCTGGACCAACGCACCTCACTACAGCCCTACGGTCGGAAGACACCTATCTAGCAGTGATAGAACGGATTCGAAAGTGGTCAGTGAAATTTGACGGGAAAAGAGGCCCACTAGCTTTCATAGAGAGAGTGGAAGAATTGGCCGAGGTCTACCAGATCAGCAAGGCCTATCTACCTCGCACGATGCCTCAACTCCTTACCGACCGCGCTCTTATATGGTACCGCAACAAAAACGAACACTGGACTACCTGGGTATTATTTAAAAATGCATTTTTAAAATTTTTCCTACCTCCTTGATATTTGGAACGAATCGACGACGAGATAAGAACCAGATTTCAAAAGCCACGAAAGCCTTTCAAGAATTTTGTGCTAGACCTCCAAAATCTGATGCGCCACGCCGGCTACAGCGAGGAGCAGAAACTCGAGCGAATCTTTAGAAATGCGCATCCGGACTACCAATGGTACATCCGGAGAAAGGACTTTTCGACACTAGAGGAACTGGTCAACATGGCAGATGATCTAGAAACTATACAGACCCACGAGCCCGACCGCATGCAGAAAGGTAACATGCGAACAGAACATCACCGTATGTTGTAACAACGAGGCCGACGCGATGACGCACCAGCCATTCCTCCTCCGGTAGATGGACCGAGAGGTCAAGGAATGGAGATCAATCCACGGGTGGCATGCCGAAATTGCGGTGAAGAGGGACACTTGCGACAAACATGTAGAAACCCCCAGAGGCTGTTCTGCTGGGTGTGTGGACGTCGTAATACTATGACAATTCAGTGCTGTAGAAGACCGTCGGGAAACGCCGGCGAGGATCGTCCGGACCGAGGAGGGGCGAATCCTCCAGGAGAAAATCCTCGATCAACCCAGTAAAACAACTTCACCATAACAACAATCATATTTCCGCCTCTGTTACCATCGACACATTACCAGCCTTAGCCACGTTAGACACTGGAGCCAAGCGCAGCTTTCTTAGCCAACTCTTTGTCGATAAGATCCAGCACGGTTGCAGGTTCATACCAGCCGATGCGGTAGTCACGCTCGCCGATGGATCAGTGAAACTCTTGCGCCACGCCGTAGAAGTGAATATTCAATTGGGTAACATCGACCGCAAATTCACGTTTTTAGTTATGCCAGACGCTTCGGACGAGGTCATCCTCGGGATGGACTTTCTTGCAGAAACGAGATCAACCTTCAGCTGTGGCGGAGAAACCATAACATTGGGTAAGTCAACTCTCACCAATGTATTTCCACATCGTTGTAGGCAAATCGCAGGTTGCAACTCTGAGGAGACCGAACAGGTCTCAAATTTCTTGAAGGAGGAGCTCCAAAAGTTCGAAAACTTGCGGGGAGTAACGAACATCACCGAGCACCGGATCGTTATGGTCGACGAGAGACCATTAAAACAACGATATTTCCCCAGAAACCCTGCCATGCAGGCCATCATCGATGAAGAAGTTAACAAGCTGTTAGACAAAGGGTGCATCGAGCCATCGCACAGCCCGCACAGCGCACCTATTGTCCTGGTTAAGAAGAAAACGGGTGCTTGGCGGCTGTGTGTGGACTATCGAGCTCTTAACAGTCAGTCGGTTCCCGACGCCTACCCACTACCACGCATCACCCACATCTTAGATAGGCTACGCGACGCCAAGTACATCAGTAGCCTCGACCTTAAAGATGGCTACTGGCAAATTCCGATGGAGGCTAAAAGTCGGAAATACACAGCCTTTACTGTACCCGGACGAGGATTGTTTCAGTGGCGAGTCATGTCGTTTGGCCTCCACTCCGCTCCCGCGACGTTTCAGCGCGCCCTCGACCGAGTTATAGGACCTGATCTTGAGCCTTTCGCTTTCGCCTATTTAGATGACATAGTGGTCACAGGCAGGACTTTCGACGAACACATGTCGAACATGTGACGAACACACAATCTCAAAGAGGTCTTTCACCGGCTTCAAGCGGCAAATCTTCGAATAAACGCGGAAAAATGCGAGTTATTTAAAAGGAAAATAAAATACTTAGGGCACGTGGTCAGCTCCGAAGGAATTACGAGATCTCGAACCTCCTCAAAATGTCCGAGGAGTGCGACGCTTTCTCGGCATAGCCTCCTGGTACCGGCGGTTTATCACTGACTTCGCAGCTGTCGTACAACCGTTGACCTCTCTTCTGAAAAAAGGCAAGCACTAGAAATGGGGCGAATCACAACAAAAGGCTTTCCAAGATCTTAAGTATAAACTAACGGAAGCTCCAGTTTTAACATATCCTGACTTCGAGCAGACATTTATTCTTCAGACAGATGCTAGCGACGTGGGCCTTGGGGCGGTTTTGACACAAAACATCGAGGGCTCCGAACGGGTAATAGCCTACGCAAGCCGACATTTAAACGACGCAGAGAAAAACTATTCGCCCACAGAAAAGGAGTGCTTGGCAATCATATGGGGAATTCATAAAATGCGGCCCTACTTAGAAGGTTACAAATTCGTTGTAATCACTGACCACTTATCACTTAAATGGCTTAATTCTATTGAGAGTCCTTCTGGACGGATCGCTAGATGGGCGCTGAAACTCCAGCAATTTAATTTCACTGTACAATACTGTAAGGGCAAACACAACGTGGTAGCGGACGCACTGTCACGGCAACCAAAGGAAGCTCTCCAACGGATTACTTTGAATACAAACAATTTGCCAGAGTGCGCGTGGCTAAGGAAGAAGTTTGAGGAAGTCACCCAGGAACCAAACAAGTACCCGGATTTCATCATCATTGATGGTCAATTATTTCGACATCTCCCACGAAATGCGAGCGACGAAGACTGCGCTCCCTGGAAACTGTGCGTAGCCAAATCCCAGCGAGACCGCGTTTTACATGAAAATCACGATAGTCCCAGTGCTGGCCATCTAGGGATCCGGAAGACCATCGCTCGAATCGCAAATCGATATTATTGGCCTGGAATGTTCCGGGACATTAGTCGTTACGTCCAAAAATGCCAGTCCTGTCAACAGTACAAAGCTAGCCAGCAGCCACCGGCCGGAGAAATGTTAACCAGAATCCCTGACGAACCATGGTCCATCTTGTGTTCCGACTTCGTTGGTCCACTACCTCGCTCCAAACATGGGAATAGTATATTGCTGGTATTTTTCGACAAATTTTCGAAGTGGACGGAGTTAGTGCCACTGCGAAAAGCTACATCAGAGGGTTTACTGAAGGCATTTCGAGAGAGGATTCTAGCGCGTTGCGGAGTACCGAGAATTCTCATCACCGACAACGGGACTCAGTTCAAAAGCAGGTCTTTCCAGCGGTATTTAAAAGAAATTGTATACTCCTCAGGAGAATCCGATAGAGCGAGCGAACCGGACAGTCAAGACTATGATCGCCCAATTTGCAAAAGACCAGCATAAGGTATGGGACAAAAAATTACCGGAGATCTCACTTGCAATCAACACCAGCGTATCAGAAACCACGGGTTACAGTCCAGCATTTTTAACACAAGGCCAAAAGCCACGTCTCCCACGAGCACTCTACGACGAAGCAGTTTGCGGTACAGGAACCCGAGATAAAGAACCATCTGACCGAGCCACGCAGCTACAGGAGGTTTTCACAATTGTACGCCATAACCTGACAAAAGCATCTAAGGATCAGGCTCGCCACTACAATCTACACCGGAGGCATTGGAAACCCACAATCGGGCAGAAGGTTATGGTTCGTCAACACCCATTATCGAAAGCAATCAATGACTTCAACGCGAAGCTTGCCCCAAAATACGACGGGCCGTTTATCGTCACCGGGTTCACGTCAGGAGTTATTGCACGAGTTAAAAAGGACGGGAAGACGACCGAACGAACAGTCCATTTAAGCGAACTTAAACCGTTCTACTCTTAACTTTTTTATTATAATCTTATAATTCAGCCAGACATTACTAGTTATACTAATAACAGCTTTGTTTTCCCTTTCTTTTTTTTTACTTTTCTTTTTCTGTTCTCTTTCTGTTTACTAGCACCAAGAGAACTCGAGGAAATTCTTAAAACAAAAGGCAAATTCTTCCAACGGATGCTGAGCATCACCGAGCAAACCCGGCACACGCAATTATTGGACTCAAATTTCCTGGAGGTCCCTTCAAAGACGGGACGCATACGGGTATTTGCCCCGGGAGTCAGTCCAGGGCATTATCGGCCTCACCCATCTGATGAAACCAACCATCTAACCGATACACACAGAGGAGGTACCAAAGCAGCAGCGCTGAGAAACATCCGAGGGGTAAGGAAGTTAAAGTCACCACAACCCCGACCGGAAGATCTTGCTTCCAGGGCGGTCCCAAAATCGACCACTATCCATGCCGTCCTCGAACGCTCGGGCTTAGTGTCCAGCCCCGCAGCCATAAGCTCGCGAATACTGCTGAGACGGATAAGTGCCGAGTTAATGGCGGGCGCGACGTCGACGGAATGCCGACCAGCGTCCGATCACATGTTAGCAATAACACCACCAGACGGGCCCGTAGATAATCCGACTATCTCTGCACAGACGATTGACCCAATTTGGAAAATGAAGCCAGAACAGTCAATGGGGACAGGTGAGGTTGGCAGTAATAAAGAGGCCACCTTACCCGACAAGCTACGTAGTCGAAGGTCGGGATCATCATCTGACAAGATGGGGACACGCGACAGTAGCAGTCACAGCGATACGAGCAACAGTAGTAGCAACAGTGGTCGCTCCACCAGTAGTAGCGAAAATTCCTACCAAGCAAACCACGGCCCACGCCGTGCAAGAAAGAACCCCCGACTGACGCTCGACAGCGCGCCGCAGAGGGCGAGCCCGAGTCTCAACAAAGCCGAAGTGGAAGATATCCTACAAAATCTTCGACAACACTCGCAGCGAAGAGCCAACAGAGGTTCGTTCATAAGAACGATAGAGGGGCAGCGGATACGATTTTCCTGGAATGGCGGAGGGAGGATCTGGACGAACTATCCTCCTCCCCATCCGAAGTAGAGGGGAAATGTGAGGACGAAAGTCGCTATCCTCGTTTTCGCCTAACATCTTTAGTCACTGTTCATTTTGCGTTAATATTTCGCGTGTGACTTCTAAATCCCTGCATCAATTTTTCTTAATCACCTGTGAATTATTATTCTATAATAATATTACTTCATTATTATTTAAAGGCACAGGCTTGCACATCACACTTTCCCATCTTTTATTTATTAGTTAGTCATTTGAAATTACAGTTAGTAGCATGTTAATCAAATTAGTCGCATAAACATCATTTACTTTTCAAACATCCTTTTCAAACATCAAACATTAATCCCACCATTAAACTAAAGCTTCATGTAAACATCAACTTAGTAAGCTCATGTCACCCGGATAACATCACTAGGCCGTGGTGAAAAATAAATGCAGGCAAAAAGACGAACAGCTGAGACAAAAACCCACCACGAGTCTGCTGTGCTGCTAAGCTAAGGTAATTAGACAAAGATCAGAAAATTAAAATTTCTTCTTGCGGCGGCAGCCAACTCGGTAAGTCATAATAAATTTCTTAGCTCCTGAAGTCTTTTCATAGCATTGTGCCGTAGTGACCAGTGCTATACTCGAGTATATTTTCTAAGTCTTTTCGACGTTGCTTCGCAGTGCTCAGCTAGATATTTTTCTAAGTCTTTTCATAGCATTGTGCCGTAGTGACCAGTGCTATACTCGCGTATATTTTCTAAGTCTTTTGGACGTTGCATCGCAGTGCTCAGCTTGGTATTCTTCTAAGTCTTTTCATAGCATTGTGCCGTAGTGACCAGTGCTATATTTGCGTATATTTTTTTTGTAAGTCTTTTCCGACGTTGCATCGCAGTGCTCAGCTTGATATTTTTTTTCTAAGTCTTTTCATAGCATTGTGCCGTAGTGACCAGTGCTATATTCGAGTATATTTTTCTAAGTCTGTTTCGACGTTGCATCGCAGTGCTCAGCTTGATATTTTCTAAGTCTTTTCGACGTTGCTTCGCAGTATTCAGCTAGATATTTTTCTAAGTCTTTTCATATCATTGTGCCGTAGTGACCAGTGCTATACTCGAGTATATTTTCTAAGTCTTTTCGACGTTGCTTCGCAGTGCTCAGCTAGATATTTTTCTAAGTCTTTTCATAGCATTGTGCCGTAGTGACCAGTGCTATACTCGCGTATATTTTCTAAGTCTTTTCGACGTTGCATCGCAGTGCTCAGCTTGGTATTCTTCTAAGTCTTTTCATAGCATTGTGCCGTAGTGACCAGTGCTATATTCGCGTATATTTTTTTCTAAGTCTTTTCCGACGTTGCATCGCAGTGCTCAGCTTGATATTTTTTTCTAAGTCTTTTCATAGCATTGTGCCGTAGTGACCAGTGCTATACTCGCGTATATTTTCTAAGTCTTTTCGACGTTGCTTCGCAGTGTTCAGCTAGATATTTTTCTAAGTCTTTTCATATCATTGTACCGTAGTGATCAGTGCAATACTCGAGTATATTTTCTAAGGCTTTTCGACGTTGCTTCGCAGTGCTCAGCTAGATATTTTTCTAAGTCTTTTCATAGCATTGTGCCGTAGTGACCAGTGCTATACTCGCGTATATTTTCTAAGTCTTTTCGACGTTGCATCGCAGTGCTCAGCTTGGTATTCTTCTAAGTCTTTTCATAGCATTGTGCCGTAGTGACCAGTGCTATATTCGCGTATATTTTTTTTCTAAGTCTTTTCCGACGTTGCATCGCAGTGCTCAGCTTGATATTTTTTTTCTAAGTCTTTTCATAGCATTGTGCCGTAGTGCCCAGTGCTATACCCGCGTATATTTTCTAAGTCTTTTCAACGTTGCATCGCAGTGCTCAGCTTGATATTTTTCTAAGTCTTTTCATAGCATTGTGCCGTAGTGACCAGTGCTATACTCGCGTATATTTTCTAAGTCTTTTCGACGTTGCTTCGCAGGGCTCAGCTAGATATTTTTCTAAGTCTTTTCATAGCATTGTGCTGTAGTGACCAGTGCTATACTCGCGTATATTTTCTAAGTCTTTTCGACGTGTCTTCGCAGTGCTCAGCTAGATATTTTTCTAAGTCTTTTCATAGCATTGTGCCGTAGTGACCAGTGCTATACTCGCATATATTTTTCTAAGTCTTTTTCGACGTTGCATCGCAGTGCTCAGCTTAATATTTTCTAAGTCTTTTCGACGTTGCATCGCAGTGCTCAGCTTGAGATTTTTCTAAGTCTTTTCATAGCATTGTGCCGTAGTGACCAGTGCTATGCTCGCGTATATTTTTCTAAGTCTTTTTCGACGTTGCATCGCAGTACTTGTCAGCTTGATATTTTCTATGTCTCTTCATAGCATTGTGCCGTAGTGACACAGTGCTATACTTGCGTATATTTTTCTAAGTCTTTTTTTTTCGACGTTGCATCGCAGTACTTGTCAGCTTGATATTTTCTAAGTCTTTTCATAGCACTGTGCCGTAGTGACCAGTGCTATTCTCGCGTATATTTTCTAAGTCTTTCCGACGTTGCATCGCAGTGCCCAACTTTATATTTTCTAAGTCTTTTCGACGTTGAAGTGAGAATTGATACTAACAAAGCGTCTCTTTTACATGCCGACTGGACGTTCGCAGTACGTCGGGAAAAGAAACGAGGACTACGGAGGCCAGTGGACACCATATAATAAGTTTCTTTTCTTTTTTCCATTTGTTTAAATTAATAATACAGGGTCATGAAGACCATAAAATTAGTGTAAGTGTAAATTAAGGAAAAAACTGAAATAAAATAAATGAACTGAAATAACGGAAAGTGTAATTAATTCATACTTGGTATAATAAAATTTTGTAGACGAACCCTGGACACCGGCGAGTGATACCTCGGCCTAAGAAGGTTCGTTACAAGAGTAAGAACAAAATTATTTTAGCGTGGGCGCTAAAGTAGAATTTTTCCCTCTCTTATTTTTGTTGTTTGTTTACAATTCGGAAAAAGCATTATAAAAAACACATTTGTTAATGATTTTCCTTGCACGGAATGGTGGTAACAGCATTTATTTGCTTATTTGGTTTTGTATTTGGTGATTTTGTGTTAGGGATTTTGTTTTTGGTGATTTTGTGTTTGGGATTTTTGTTTGGGGATTTTGAGACTGAGGATAATGTTTTTGGGGCTTTATTAAAATGCGGGGGAAATGGTGTTTGGGGAAATCAAAATCCCCAAGATCAAAATCCCGTGCTGAAAATCCCCAAATAATCTCTAACTGTAAGGATTTTGTGTAAAAAATTTTGTATTAATTGCTTTTGAGAATGAAAAAATTAATTTTTCCTTGCGCGAAGTGGTAAGATAACAATGTTGGTGATTACAACATTCCGCACAATGCTAAATCATTAAAAAATAAAGAAATCCATACAAAAAAATTGATTTTCTTATACACGGAATGGTGATAACAGCATTTAATCGTTTGTTTCCTTCTGTATTTGGAGATTTTACGTTTGGCGATTTTTTGGTGGGATTCTGAGATTGGGGATAATGTTTTTGGGACTTTATTAAAATGTGGAGCAAAAAAACGGAACCCACAGAACTTTTGTAATTTCAAATGACGCACCCAGGAACTGGCTAAATTCCAGTTGAATCCCTTGTCCACAGAAACCGTAATTCCTGTCCTAAAAACCCACAGAACCCAAATAAGTCCAAATGACGCACCCAGGAACTGGCCAAATCCCAGTTGAGTCCCTTAACAACAGAAACCTTCATTCCTGTCCTTGGAACCCACAAAACCCTAAAAAGTCCAAATGACGCACCCAGGAACTGGCCAAATCCCAGTTGAATCCCTTGTCCACAGAAACCTTCATGCCTGTCCTAGGAATCCACAGTACCCTTAAAAGTCTAACTGACGAACCCAGGAACTGGCCAAATCCCAGTTGAGTCCCTTGTCCACAGAAACCTTCATTCCTGTCCTAGGAACCCACAGAACCCTAAAAAGTTTAAGTGACGCACCCAGAAACTGACAAAATAATGTACTTAGAATCCACAGAATCTATAAAAATCATAGAGATGCAGCAAGAAGTCTTCTAAATAACATAGTCATTTTTTGTTCTCAGAAACACAAAAGAACTTTTGGAAGTTCGACTCATGCCTTAAATACGTGAATACTATTTACGTGTGTGCAGAACTCACGTAAATGCGAACTGCACGTGTAGTTCGTGAATGAAATTCGAAGTTCGTGTTTCAAAAAGCGATCTACACGGAGTTCAAACTTCCATGAACACGTGTAGTTCGAAACACGTGCTTGAGCTGAAGCTCTAGTACATATATAAATTGTATTAATTTTGTCTAATATTAATTGCTATAAAGCCATATGTGCTTAGCATTCAAATAAATAATAATAATAATAATAATATTTTAATTCTAAGAGAAAACCATCAGGGTTCCCTAATTCTATGGAATTCAATGACTCTCGTGCGGAAGGCCCAAAAGCAATAAGCAATTTATTTGCAGATTTCTTTGGCTCTGTTTATAAATCCGATTCTCAGCCAATAGATCCGATCGTTTTTTGTAATATTTCCCAACTTTTTAATATAGGTATACTGAAGATACACGATAAGCTCATTTTGGATACACTGATCAATCTTGATAGCAGAAAAGGTGCTGGATTTGCTTTCCTCCCACCTTTATTTTTAAAAAAATGTGCCTTGTCATTGCATTCCACCCTAAGCCTCATATATAATAAGTCACTTTCAACAGGCATTTTTTTAAAAGAATGGAAAACGGCCTATATAAAACCTTTTTATAAATCTGGCCAGAAATATCTTGTTGAAAACTATCGCTCCATTGTAAAACTTGGATTCAGTTTTCCCAAACTCATTGACTCATTATTCCCAAAGTATTGAACAAAATAGTAGAAAAGCTTTTGTTTGCCGAAGTTCAGAGCTGTATATCTCCGCATCAGCATGGTTTCTTTGCTGGTAGATCTACTACTTCGAACCTTGCCATCTTCTCCAAATTTTGCTCCAACGTTGTCGAGGGTGGCTCACAAGTTGACATATTGTATACAGACTTCTCTAAAGCTTTTGATAGCATTCTGCATCAAATACTCCTTCTGAAGCTGGAAAAATTAGGTGTACACTCACAAATACTAAGATGGTTGGAATCGTATCTTCGCGACAGAGTCCTATACGTAAAGGTATGTGACCAACTCTCTTATCCAGTTCCCGCTAAGACAGGAGTTCCGCAAGGAAGTCACTTAGGTCCCCTTCTTTTCATTCTCTTTATAGATGATATCCCACTTATATTGAAGTTCTGCAAAACATTCTTATACGCAGATGACTTAAAGATTTTTATCAAAGTTTGTGAACTCAATAACTGTGCCAAGTCACAAGAAGACATTGAATCCTTTCTCCATTGGTGCAACACTAACAAGCTCCCGCTAAATTTTTCTAAATAAAGTTTTATCATTGTCTAGAAGAACACAGTAATCAATTACAACTACATCGACGGTTCTGCGCGAAGGTTTAGTAGAGTAAGCCAGATTAAGGACCTAGGCGTTTTCTTTGATCATAAGCTTTGATCAAAGCCAACTCTCAATAAGGTTTTCTAAAGAGAAATTCTAAGGAGTCTTCCGATCCCTAAACATCTAAAGCAGTTTTTGTTAGTTTTGTGAGATCTCTTCTGGAGTATGCAAGTGTTATTTGGGATCCCTTCTATGCATGTTTTAAATCTTGAATTGAAAATATTCAGAAGCGCTTCATGAGATTTGCGTTATGTCAGTTATACTCCTGGGAAGACATGCCTGCATACTGGTTGCGTTGTCGACTGTTGGGCCTTAATAGCCTTTCACAAAGACGTGTTGTATCTAACGTTCTATTCATAAAGGACATAATTGATGGCAAAATAAATTCGTCAGAACTGCTTTTTGTCATCCCATTCAATGTACCTAGTCGTACCCTTAGAAACTCTGATTTATTTCACACGCCATACCACAGAACCAATTATGGGCTTAATGGAACTATCAGTAGATGCTTATCGCATTGTAACATGGTTGCAAATCAGCTGGATTTCTCCAGCGAACGGTATAAATTTAAAAGACAGCTGTTAGACATTATTGAAAATATGTAATTTGGTTTGTATAGTTGTTGTTCCACCTGCACTTCTCAATCCTGTTAATCTCTTAACTTATAAAGTATTAATTGAATTTAATTTAATTTAATCTTATTATACTGTTGAAGTTATTTAATTAATTTCTCTAAATCTTTCAAATCTTTTGTCAAAATTAAACATCATAATGTACCTAATCTATTCAATCAATATTCTATTTCTGTACATAGAAGTAAATCATGAGTTATCTACTATACAGGGTGTCCCGCAGTTGAGTGCAACTATTTACGGAGCTGAAAGGTTATATCGAGCTGAGCAAAAAATCGTATGGGAGGGGGGGGGGGGGGAGGGTCTATTTTCACATTCTTAGGATCTACAGGGTTAATTAATATTTCACGACTTTGATTCACGTTATTGTTTCTAGCAGAAAAACTAACATACATAAAACTTAGTTTGATAGCTCATTTTAAAGACAATAAAATCATCTTTCTAACAGCATATCAACAAACCTCACCAACTTAACCGTTACCGAGTTGTGCTCGTGTGAAGATGAAATCAATCGATTGAAACTACCAAATTCCAATTTTGAGTGCAAAATTTTCAATTTTGTAATTATTTCAATTTTTTTTTCAATGACAGAAAAAACAAACATATCTTAAAAAATAAAAAAGTTAGCTGTACTAAAAAAATTGTACTTATTAGAAAACAATGGTATTATCTACTGCATAACTAATTGTTATGTCATTATTTATCATTATTTTCAAATAAGTATAATTCTTTAGTACAGCCAACTTTTTTGTTTTTAAAGATATGTCTTATACAAAATTGATCAAAAAAAAAAAAAAAAAATCATTAATTACGCAAAATTCTGAGAAATTTGCACTCAAAGTTGAAATTTGGTAGTTTCAACCGATTGATTTCATCTTCACATGATCACAGCTCGTTAACGGTTAAGTTGGTGGAGTTTGTTGATATACCGTTGGAAAGGTGATTTCATTGCCATTTCATTTCATTAAAATTAACTATCAAAATAAGTTTTACGTAAGTTAGTTTTTCTGCAAGAAACAATAACTTGAATCAAAGTCGTGAAATATTAATTAACCGTGAAGCTCTTAAGAGTGTGAAAATAGACCCCCCTCCCATACGATTTTTTGCTCAGCTCGACATAACCTTTCAGCTCCGTAAATAGTTCCACTCAATTGCTGGACACCCTATATGTATATTTAGAGTTTAAGTTCAACTATGTAATCTGTGAAGGTTTTTAACCTGATAGATGAATTGAAATAAATAAATAAATAATTCATTATCAGCCATTTTAAGTGGTGTTTAAAGTCATTTCCTGAAAGAAGTACATATTAAAAGTAGAATAATAAAACTTATGCAAATTATTTGAGATAATCGCACTTATGCAAATTATTGAGCTACGTTTGGATACATGTTTTATTGTCATAGTTTGTTAATTAATTTGCTTCATTTACCATCATTACCCTATTCTCTGAAGTTAAGACTTTTTGAAAGATTCCAAACAGGACAAACAACTTAAGTATAAGACATTGTCTATATTCGCAAAGGATCTTAAATTAACATGTATCAGCATATAGTATCACAATTTTGCAGAGTTCTAGCTAAATATAACAAGGTATCTTGATTAAAATTTCAGAGTTGGAGTTTTTTGGCAGTTTTTTAAAATTTTCTATCTATATATATAAAACGTTATAAAAAATTACCCATTTTTATTTTGACATATTTTTACTTCTTCAGGTAATTCCTTAACCTGATTTTTTTTTTTTTATTCGATGCGCGTAGCCAAGTAATTCTTGGATCGGACATTACTATAAATTTGTGGAAAATGTCACCCAGATTAGCGATGCGCGAGTTTCTTCTTGCATAATGGCTTCTATAAGTCTTAAAATCTTTATTGCTGTGCTCTTGCGCTTCTTAGGAGAGCATACCTGTAAAAGTAATGAATTATATAGTTAACATTACTATTATTATTACCATATGAAACTTAAAAATCTTTTTTTTTGATTTTTCTGACCTAATGGAAGAATTGCATAAACCATCATGTCTCCACCATGCATCAAAACTATGTGAACTGTTGGAGACATGTACCACCAGTCGTACTTTGCAATACATCTCTCAGCAGTTTCTTTTGCATAAATAGAAAATTTAGTGGCATCCATTGCACTGGACGTACTTATTGCAATTAAAATTATTGCGAATCGCTGAATAATAATTTCGTCAATTCCAGTAATTTCAGATGATGTTTTTATACTATCAAAAAATTTTCTGGCAATGTTCCCATTATTGGATGAGCCAAATCCTGTAGTAAAGAAAATTGAAACAATATTCTTTTTCTTAATTTACCAAATAACTTGGCTTTGGCATATCGACAATCAATCCTAATTGCTTGCGGAATTGCTCTTGAATAAGAAACTTCCCCTCCACTAACTGCTTTCTTCATCGATTTTTCGTATACCGTTTTTTTTTCTGCTTCTAGCAAATGAATCCTGTATAAGTACGTATTATAAAAAGTTTATACTTTAGTAAATAAGTTTATAAAATATTAAAAATACACCTTAATGACGTGTTTCAGATACCTGTAAGATAGGTGAAGAAGGAACTCAAAAGACTTAGCAGTGGACCCTAAATCAATGCGCGTTGCGTTGCGTTTGTTAGCGGCTTGTTAATTGAGTGCGTTGCGTCAAATGTATTTGTATCACAAAAACATTTATTAAAATATTCAATTTTGATAAAATTATTGTATTTTTAAATACTTACCTCCATTTCATACGGTTGCTTATTCTGCTAGGCTTAGTTAGTTTTTTTTTTTCCTTGTAACCAAGTTCCATCCAAACGCACTATCAAAATTGGAAATTCGAATCGAGTTGCGCAAGTGCGTTGCGGAGCGGAGAGATTCCGTACTGAAGCTCGCTTCTCTCCTTCAAAGCTAGTGTTGCATTTATATTATTAAAATTGTTCATCTCTTTTGCGCAACATCTGCAAATATGACATCGCTGAAAAAAATTTAAGTATTTATATACTTACAAAAGTAATTCATTGCAATATTTACCGTTGTTGCTTTATTATCCACTAAAACATTGATAGTTTTCCGTCAGTCATTGTCAGAAACAATTTATGGGTGATTACAAAAGAAACGTCTTTTACATAAGCTCATAAGTTAAATTTAAAATTTCGGCTTCAACTCTGGAATACTCTTTTAAGATGGCCTCCGAGGTTTCCTTTTCGTAGGCGATTCGAAGTGGGCGGCAGTAACTAAATAAATAATTTAATATACTGTTTAAAAAAAACACTGTATACCGCTTTCATGAGCTGTTTGGGTTCTGCCATAAAACTGATACATTTCTTTCTACAATTTGTATTAGTACCACCGTTGTTATAATGACTGACTAAGGGCTGGCGAAATTCTGTGTGGCCCGAGCTGCCATCGAAGCCCCATTAATACAAAATATTAACTTCTAGCGTGTTTTCGACATTTGTTAACGTTGATAATAATCGCTGAGGCGTATTAGCTGCTGCAAATCTACAAATGCTTCTTACTCTGTTACAACTATGCTATTAGGAGCGCAATTTTTTTTGCATCTTGCACCGTTCAATACCCCGGAAAAATATCTGATACTACAAAAACTTAATAAGAAACTATATTAACATCGAGTAATTTTATATTATATCCTGCATTTTACAATTCTTCACCAGAATTTCATACTGATGCTTGGAAAGGTTACAGTCACTTACACAAAATTTCCTTCTTTTCGGTAACTAGATGAAGCTGCAAAGGAAATCATCTCTGGATCGGTTATTCTTAAGCCTATTTTAAATGATTGCTAATTAGAAATACGTAGAAGTGATTTGGTTTCAAAATTATAACTTATGTGTGAACAGATCATGGTATATAACTTTATGCAAATGCTTGTGCAAACACCAAAAACGAGATGTAGCCGCATAAGAGAAGATATGTGGGGTATATGTGTATACAACCCATAACGGTTTAATGTGTATGGACTAAAATATATATATTTAATAACATACCTTCTGTCCTTCTCATTTTTTGTGAATAACTTAAATCACTAAATTGTGTCCTTCCTTTAAATTTTTTTTAAGGCTATTTTAAATGATTGCCAATTAGAAATACGTAGAAGTGATTTGGTTTCAAAATTATAACTTATGTGTGAACAGATCATGGTATATAACTTTATGCAAATGCTTGTGCAAACACCAACAACGAGATGTAGCCGCATAAGAGAAGATATGTGGGGTATATGTGTATACAACCCATAACGGTTTAATGTGTATGGTCTAAAATATATATATTTAATAACATACCTCCTGTCCTTCTCATTTTTTGTGAATAACTTAAATCACTAAATTGTGTCCTTCTTTTAAATTTTTTTTAAGGCCAAAACTGGTTTTGACGCAGCCAGAATAGGTAGGTCTAGCCATTTCGAGGACTTGTTTGCTAGATCGCTCCAGTTTCTTCCATATTTTGCCCATCTCTTATACCAGTTCACTAAGAATGACTTAAAAATTTCAGGAGATGGTACGGCCATTTCTTTTTCTTTTGAAAAACTTTTTATTTCTTCCGCTTTATCAAACGGACTAACGCATTTCCCCAGTAAAAATTTTTGCCAAATTACAAAGTTTGTTATTTCTAAAGAACAATGAAAAATAATACGGACTTAATAATATACCTTATACAATAATGCTACTGACAATCTTCAGCCATTTTCAACAAAGCTATTTCACTTTTTAACAGGTTTTATTTATTGTTATGTATTCACTTTAAATACAACACAAAATTACATATTTATGAACTTTTTATTACTTTTAAATTGAAGCCTACTTCACCAGTGTTGCCCTGAAAAAAATTTCATATCGTAACTCTTGCAGAGTGCTCGTCGAATTCTCGTCCATATTGCCCAAATATCGGATCATCGGATTTAATACTGAAAATCGTAACAAATTCGATATATCGGTCCATATGACAACACTATCTCCACTAGTAAATTTTCCGACCGTAAAGATTAAAATTTCACCGTTAAACCACGAATTATAATTTTCTAAAGTAATAAATACCTAACTTCTTCACTTCTTTATTAAAAAAAACAGTGTTTTCAAATGTAATTATTCAATATACATTCTTTTTAATTTACTTATCTGAGTGTATAGTTTTGCATTGAAAATTCTCTAACTCCCGCAAGTACCCGCAAATAAATTTGGTCCCATCATCAAGGTGAAATTGTAGTTATCAGATCCGAAGTATTTTGTGGAAGCAGGAGAAAGCATAAAAGTTACTTACTTACTTAGGTAAGTAACAACCCGTGTCAGGGTGTCAGGCCGACCTCATCAGCTCTCGCCAGGCGACTCTGCTTTGCGCGCGCCTTCTCCAATCGGATACAACAAGTGCGGTTAGGGCTTCCTCAGCCTGGTCCATCCATCGGAGGTATGGTCTCCCTCGTCGTCGTTGACCAGCGACCCTCGCCTCGAGCACCTTTTTCGCTGGAGCTTCGTCGTCCATGACATGACCCAGCCAGCGTAGTCGCTGCATAGTTATACGCCGAACTACGTCAATGTCTTCGTATAGCTCATACAGCTCGTGGTTCATTCGGATGCGATAGTCATCGCCGACTCGAACAGGACCGAAGATTTTTCGAAAAACTTTTCTCTCGAACACCCCCAAAGCGGCTGCGTCATTTTGCGAAAATACCCATGCCTCAGCGCCATAAAGCAGCACAGGTAGAACGAGCGTCTTGTAGAGTGTTAGTTATCGTTGCTTACTGAGCCCGTTGTGGCACCTATTAGCAATTATTGTTTTTCGCTTTATCTCCAAGCTGATTTCGTTGTTGGTGTTAGTGGCGATATAAAGTTACAGCTCAGTAAAAATTAAAAAATATTACAAAAAACTTGAAAAAGCGCAACTTAAGGAACCCGTGTATCTACCAACAAAATGAAACTGGAAAAAACTTTCCGTCTAAGGTGCCCTTATTATAAAAAAATAATTTGCGCCAATTCCCATCTTAAATAAAGATTCTACAATCATTCGCACACAGTAGTGTAAGCAACATATGTTAATAGAAAAAAAAGAAAAATGGTGCTAAAAACTCAACTTTGGTTGAACATTGCAAACCAATCCTTTGGATCATATTACATTGAAAGTATGTTTTTCACATACTGGATATATCCAGAAAACAAAAAGTATCAAAACTCCGTTACTAAGGAATAACCCTGAATGCGAGGGTTTTGTCTATATTTCTCCCAATGTGCGCCGTACTTGAAGATAGAAACTCTTATTCGTCTAGAAGATAAAAAGGCTTCACATAGGACTTCTTTATTCAAAATTTATTCTCTACTTTATATACTGAAAATACCATTACTTTATTCCCACTGCTTCCAAAACTCCTCCCC